>CM067167.1:64006032-64094357 GCA_034093135.1 Erigeron breviscapus
GCCCTCTATTGCTTTTGTTTGCTTTTTCCCAAAGCAACAGGGATCAACGGATTTGAAATGTCTTTACCAGCAGCCGTTTGCTGCTGGACTAGATAGAGGCTTTTAGCCCTCTATTGCTTTTGTTTGCTTTTTCCCAAAGCAACAGGGATCAACGGATTTGAAATGTCTTTACCAGCAGCCGTTTGCTGCTGGACTAGATAGAGGCTTTTAGCCCTCTATTGCTTTTGTTTGCTTTTTCCCAAAGCAACAGGGATCAACGGATTTGAAATGTCTTTACCAGCAGCCGTTTGCTGCTGGACTAGATAGAGGCTTTTAGCCCTCTATTGCTTTTGTTTGCTTTTTCCCAAAGCAACAGGGATCAACGGATTTGAAATGTCTTTACCAGCAGCCGTTTGCTGCTGGACTAGATAGAGGCTTTTAGCCCTCTATTGCTTTTGTTTGCTTTTTCCCAAAGCAACAGGGATCAACGGATTTGAAATGTCTTTACCAGCAGCCGTTTGCTGCTGGACTAGATAGAGGCTTTTAGCCCTCTATTGCTTTTGTTTGCTTTTTCCCAAAGCAACAGGGATCAACGGATTTGAAATGTCTTTACCAGCAGCCGTTTGCTGCTGGACTAGATAGAGGCTTTTAGCCCTCTATTGCTTTTGTTTGCTTTTTCCCAAAGCAACAGGGATCAACGGATTTGAAATGTCTTTACCAGCAGCCGTTTGCTGCTGGACTAGATAGAGGCTTTTAGCCCTCTATTGCTTTTGTTTGCTTTTTCCCAAAGCAACAGGGATCAACGGATTTGAAATGTCTTTACCAGCAGCCGTTTGCTGCTGGACTAGATAGAGGCTTTTAGCCCTCTATTGCTTTTGTTTGCTTTTTCCCAAAGCAACAGGGATCAACGGATTTGAAATGTCTTTACCAGCAGCCGTTTGCTGCTGGACTAGATAGAGGCTTTTAGCCCTCTATTGCTTTTGTTTGCTTTTTCCCAAAGCAACAGGGATCAACGGATTTGAAATGTCTTTACCAGCAGCCGTTTGCTGCTGGACTAGATAGAGGCTTTTAGCCCTCTATTGCTTTTGTTTGCTTTTTCCCAAAGCAACAGGGATCAACGGATTTGAAATGTCTTTACCAGCAGCCGTTTGCTGCTGGACTAGATAGAGGCTTTTAGCCCTCTATTGCTTTTGTTTGCTTTTTCCCAAAGCAACAGGGATCAACGGATTTGAAATGTCTTTACCAGCAGCCGTTTGCTGCTGGACTAGATAGAGGCTTTTAGCCCTCTATTGCTTTTGTTTGCTTTTTCCCAAAGCAACAGGGATCAACGGATTTGAAATGTCTTTACCAGCAGCCGTTTGCTGCTGGACTAGATAGAGGCTTTTAGCCCTCTATTGCTTTTGTTTGCTTTTTCCCAAAGCAACAGGGATCAACGGATTTGAAATGTCTTTACCAGCAGCCGTTTGCT
This sequence comes from Erigeron breviscapus, assembly GCA_034093135.1. Taxonomy (NCBI): domain Eukaryota; kingdom Viridiplantae; phylum Streptophyta; class Magnoliopsida; order Asterales; family Asteraceae; genus Erigeron; species Erigeron breviscapus. The sequence goes on from CM067167.1 coordinate 64,007,480, forward strand.
GCTGGACTAGATAGAGGCTTTTAGCCCTCTATTGCTTTTGTTTGCTTTTTCCCAAAGCAACAGGGATCAACGGATTTGAAATGTCTTTACCAGCAGCCGTTTGCTGCTGGACTAGATAGAGGCTTTTAGCCCTCTATTGCTTTTGTTTGCTTTTTCCCAAAGCAACAGGGATCAACGGATTTGAAATGTCTTTACCAGCAGCCGTTTGCTGCTGGACTAGATAGAGGCTTTTAGCCCTCTATTGCTTTTGTTTGCTTTTTCCCAAAGCAACAGGGATCAACGGATTTGAAATGTCTTTACCAGCAGCCGTTTGCTGCTGGACTAGATAGAGGCTTTTAGCCCTCTATTGCTTTTGTTTGCTTTTTCCCAAAGCAACAGGGATCAACGGATTTGAAATGTCTTTACCAGCAGCCGTTTGCTGCTGGACTAGATAGAGGCTTTTAGCCCTCTATTGCTTTTGTTTGCTTTTTCCCAAAGCAACAGGGATCAACGGATTTGAAATGTCTTTACCAGCAGCCGTTTGCTGCTGGACTAGATAGAGGCTTTTAGCCCTCTATTGCTTTTGTTTGCTTTTTCCCAAAGCAACAGGGATCAACGGATTTGAAATGTCTTTACCAGCAGCCGTTTGCTGCTGGACTAGATAGAGGCTTTTAGCCCTCTATTGCTTTTGTTTGCTTTTTCCCAAAGCAACAGGGATCAACGGATTTGAAATGTCTTTACCAGCAGCCGTTTGCTGCTGGACTAGATAGAGGCTTTTAGCCCTCTATTGCTTTTGTTTGCTTTTTCCCAAAGCAACAGGGATCAACGGATTTGAAATGTCTTTACCAGCAGCCGTTTGCTGCTGGACTAGATAGAGGCTTTTAGCCCTCTATTGCTTTTGTTTGCTTTTTCCCAAAGCAACAGGGATCAACGGATTTGAAATGTCTTTACCAGCAGCCGTTTGCTGCTGGACTAGATAGAGGCTTTTAGCCCTCTATTGCTTTTGTTTGCTTTTTCCCAAAGCAACAGGGATCAACGGATTTGAAATGTCTTTACCAGCAGCCGTTTGCTGCTGGACTAGATAGAGGCTTTTAGCCCTCTATTGCTTTTGTTTGCTTTTTCCCAAAGCAACAGGGATCAACGGATTTGAAATGTCTTTACCAGCAGCCGTTTGCTGCTGGACTAGATAGAGGCTTTTAGCCCTCTATTGCTTTTGTTTGCTTTTTCCCAAAGCAACAGGGATCAACGGATTTGAAATGTCTTTACCAGACTCTCTGGGAGAGGCCTGATATCGTGCACATAGGCAAGTAGCAAACATGATGTCAGGACGACTCGCTGTGAGGTACATCAGCGAGCCGATCATTCCTCTATAGAGAGTAGGATTCACATGCTTACCATCAAGGTCAGCATGGAGATTATTTGGAGGAGACATGGGGGTGGCTTTAGTGGTCACATTCGATAAGTCGAATTTGGCCAGCATGTCTCGAATGTACTTCTCTTGGTTTATGAAAATCCCATTTGGGAGTTGGCGAATTTGTAGACCAAGAAAGAAGGTCAGCTCACCCATCATGCTCATCTCGAAATGAGAGGACATCAGGGAGCTGAACTTAGAGCAAAGTTTCTTGCTGGATGAACCAAAGATGATGTCATCTACATATATCTGAACATATAGGACATCAGCACCCTTTCTATAGATGAAGAGGGTGCTATCAATGGATCCTCGCTGAAACTTATTGGAGAGAAGAAATTCAGAGAGAGTGTCGTACCAAGCTCTGGGAGCTTGTTTAAGACCATAAAGTGCCTTATAGAGACGATAGACATGGTGTGGCTTGGCTGGATCTTCAAAGCCAGGTGGCTGCTCAACATAAACTTCCTCATCGAGTTTTCCATTTAGGAAGGCACTCTTTACATCCATTTGATATACAGTGAAGTTTTTGTAAGCAGCATGTGCCAAAAATAAGCGTATGGCTTCCAGTCTGGCCACTGGTGCAAAGGTTTCATCATAGTCAACACCTTCTTCTTGAAGGTAACCTTGTGCAACCAGCCTAGCCTTGTTACGTGTAACAACACCATCTTCGTCCATTTTATTTCGGTAAACCCATTTTGTTCCAATTGGTTCTTTTCCAGGAGGTAAAGGAACCAAGAACCAGACATGCTGTCTTTGGAACTGGGTAAGTTCCTCTTGCATGGCAGCGACCCATGAAGGATCAACCATTGCTTCTCCTATGTTTTTGGGAGTGATCATAGACAAGAAGTTTACATACAGACATGTATTTCTTGTCGCTGATCGAGTAATAATCCCCTGCTAAAGATCTCCAATGACTTGGTGAGCTGGATGACTAGATGTCCATTTAAGTGCTGGAGCACTTGAGACACCTAGTTGAGTGGCAGCGGAAATTGGAGCTATGGGATCAGCAGGAGCATTATAAGAAGAGAGGTCAATGGTAAGAATGGGTTCAGGAGAGTGATCAGCAGAGCCATTCGACTGATTTGAGTTATCATTGATGGCGGAGTCTTCAGCAGACTCCATTTCTTCAGCATTTGCTGAAGCATCATGAAACTCTTCGTCAGTAGTGTCATCAGCATGCACGTCATCAGCCAGTGATCTAGGTTTGGCTGATGCTGCATGGATTGATCTTATGATAGGCTCAACTGGCTCAATCGAGTAGATATGAGCAGCAACTTGCTCTAGTTCAACATCAGCTGAACTATCCTTTGTGATATGCTGAATAGTGTCAGGCAGCGAGCAAGAAGCATCAACAAATAAGTCAGCTTCCTCAGTGAGAGGGTCAGCTAACTCATTAAAAATAACCTCAGACGAGTTAGATTGAATGTCCTTTAGGGCTGATGAACTTTCATCAAACGTAACATGAATGGATTCATCAACCTTCTGAAGGCGAGTATTGAATACTCTAAATGCCTTGCTGATGGATGAATACCCAAGAAAGTATCCATCATCAGCTTTAGGATCAAATTTTCCTAGATGATCCTTGTTGTTTAAGATGAAGACAGGACATCCAAAAACATGGAAGTATTTGATTTGAGGTACCTTTCCTTTCAGTACCTCATACGCTGTCTTGTCATGTCTTTTGACAATGAGACAGCGATTTTGAGTGTGACAAGCTGTATTGACAGCTTCTGCCCAGAACTTGCTGGGTAGAGAGGACTCACTGAGCATGGTGCGAGCTGCTTCGATGAGAGTTCTATTTCTCCTTTCAGCGACACCATTCTGCTCAGGGGTTCTAGTAGAAGAGAAATTTTGTGAGATTCCTTGATCAGCACAAAATGTTTCAAGAGTGTGGTTTCTGAACTCAGTACCATGATCGCTCCTGAGTTCTTTCACCCTTATGCTGTTGAGATTTTCCATTTTCTTAATGAAATTAATAATCTCTTCAGCAGCATCACTCTTGGAATGAAGAAAGATAGTCCAAGTGTATCGTGAGTATTCATCCACGATTACTAAAGTGTATCTGCTACCCTTTAGACTTTGGACATTCACTGGACCAAAAAGGTCCATGTGAAGAAGATGAAAGCAGCCAGAGATAGAATTGGCTTGCTTGGTTTTGAAGGATGCTCTATGGCTTTTACCCTTTTCACAAGCACCACAGAGTCTATCCTTCTCAAATGAAAGATGAGGGAGGCCACGAACAAGGTTCTTTTTGGCCAGAGAGTTAATGGTTTTGAAATTCACATGCGACATACGCTTGTGCCATAACCAATTTAGTTCAGCAGCCGACTTGGCAAAGAAACAAGTCTCACTATCAGTTTTGATAGGAGTGAAGTCAACCAGATATACATCTCGTTTTCTTGGAGCAACCAAGACTACTTCCTTGTTTACATTCACCACAGTGCCTTGATGTTTATCAAGAATCACTTTGTAGTCAGCATCACAAAGTTGACTTATGCTGATGAGATTATGTTTTAATCCATTTACATAAGCAACCTTGTTGAACTTAATGAGTCCATTCAAGAGAAGACCATAACCTTCAGTTTGTCCAGTGGAGTTGTCACCAAACACTACAGTAGGGCCAGCAGCCTCTACGAAGTTATCCAGCAGGGTCTTTGAGCCAGTCATGTGTTTTGAACAGCCACTGTCTAAGTACCACACACCTTTTCCCAGCGAGCCCTGCATAGATTTAACAGAAGGATTTAAATGGGAGACTCGGAAGATTCTTCTCTACTGACGACTTCATCAGTAGAAGGAGGAAGAGGAGCAATAGAGTTAGTATACTCATCACTTGGAGAGTTATCTACAAGATGATGAGCAGGAGGTATGTCACGATCAATCACATATTGATCAGCAGAGGTGACAGTGGCTCCAGTATCGAGAACAGTCAAGTTGCTGACTTGATTGTTGTTCCCATACTCAACCAGAATGCTGCCACGACCAGTGGTAATGATCTCTTGAGAGAGAGGATAGGAGATTCGCTGAGCAGCAATGAAGTCAGCAATGTTCTCCTCAGTAAGATTGGTTGACTCTCCTACACTATTTATATGATCAGCAGAGTTAGAATACTCGCTGACCATAGTGGAGGAAGAAGCAGACGCTGAAGAAGGATTTGGTTGAATGTCAACTTCAGGAGCATCCCTGGAGTTGCCACAATCAGAAGCAACATGACCTCTGCTGCCACATTTGTAGCATTTTTTACCAGAGTTGTTGCCTTGTTGATTTTGAAGGAAAAATTCCTTCAGCTGAGAGGAAAGGTCATTAACTTGCTGAGCTAGCTCGTTAATTTTAGGGTCAACAGAGGAAGATGCCTTTTTCTTAGGCTTAGGCTTTTGCTTATGCTTTTGTGGAAGCTGAAGCATCTTGGGAGCAGGACCCAGAATGGACTTTCCTTTTGGGTCCTCTGATTGAGAAGTAGAGGGATTTTTTGATCCCTTAACCATACTCCATGCTTGATGGACAGCAGGGTGAGAAGAAGAAGGACCCTGCTGAGATGGGTGCACTCTTTTGGGAGTGACCGATCTAGATTGCTGAATAGGTGTAACAGACCTCATTTTCCTATGAGGTAAGTGTTGCCTATTTGGGGTAGTAGATCTCACTTGCTGATGGGGCAAGTGTCCTCTCTGAGGAGTGATAGGCCTAACTTGCTGATGAGGCAAGTGTCCTCTTTGAGGAGTGATAGGCCTTACTTGCTGATGAGGCAAGTGTCCTCTTTGAGGAGTGATAGGCCTTACTTGCTGATGAGGCAAGTGTCCTCTTTGAGGAGTGATAGGCCTTACTTGCTGATGAGGCAAGTGTCCTCTTTGAGGAGTGATAGGCCTTACTTGCTGATGAGGCAAGTGTCCTCTCTGAGGAGTGATAGGCCTTACTTGCTGATGAGGCAAGTGTCCTCTTTGAGGAGTGATAGGCCTTACTTGCTGATGAGGCAAGTGTCCTCTCTGAGGAGTGATAGGCCTTACTTGCTGATGAGGCAAGTGTCCTCTCTGAGGAGTGATAGGCCTTACTTGCTGATGAGGCAAGTGTCCTCTCTGAGGAGTGATAGGCCTTACTTGCTGATGAGGCAAGTGTCCTCTTTGAGGAGTGATAGGCCTTACTTGCTGATGAGGCAAGTGTCCTCTCTGAGGAGTGATAGGCCTTACTTGCTGATGAGGCAAGTGTCCTCTCTGAGGAGTGATAGGCCTTACTTGCTGATGAGGCAAGTGTCCTCTCTGAGGAGTAATAGGCCTTACTTGCTGATGAGGCAAGTGTCCTCTCTGAGGAGTGATAGGCCTTACTTGCTGATGAGGCAAGTGTCCTCTTTGAGGAGTGATAGGCCTTACTTGCTGATGAGGCAAGTGTCCTCTTTGAGGAGTGATAGGCCTTACTTGCTGATGAGGCAAGTGTCCTCTCTGAGGAGTGATAGGCCTTACTTGCTGATGAGGCAAGTGTCCTCTTTGAGGAGTAATAGGCCTTACTTGCTGATGAGGCAAGTGTCCTCTCTGAGGAGTGATAGGCCTAACTTGCTGAAGAGGCAAGTGTCCTCTTTGAGGAGTGATAGGCCTAACTTGCTGAAGAGGCAAGTGTCCTCTTTGAGGAGTGATAGGCCTTACTTGCTGATGAGGCAAGTGTCCCCTTTGAGGAGTGATAGGCCTTACTTGCTGATGAGGCAAGTGTCCTCTCTGAGGAGTGATAGGCCTAACTTGCTGAAGAGGCAAGTGTCCTCTTTGAGGAGTGATAGGCCTAACTTGCTGAAGAGGCAAGTGTCCTCTTTGAGGAGTGATAGGCCTTACTTGCTGATGAGGCAAGTGTCCTCTTTGAGGAGTGATAGGCCTTACTTGCTGATGAGGCAAGTGTCCTCTTTGAGGAGTGATAGGCCTAACTTGCTGAAGGGGCAAGTGTCCTCTTTGAGGAGTGATAGGCCTAACTTGCTGAAGAGGCAAGTGTCCTCTTTGAGGAGTGATAGGCCTTACTTGCTGATGAGGCAAGTGTCCCCTTTGAGGAGTGATTGGCCTATTTTGGGTGTGAGACATTCTCTCCTTTTGGGGAGTTTTATGTCTCAAAATGGGAGGGGGTAACGATTGAGGTGCATGCTGGTGGATTTGTCTATCAGCAGGTCGGACCTTAGATGGTTCAACTTGCTGATACCTAGCATCACCAAACCTTACGCGTCTTTGCATGACACGATCATCCTGCACAGTTTTGCAGTCAGCAAGGATAGGAGCTTGCTGAGGAGGTAAAGAAGAAGAGGGATGAGAAATAGGTTGAGGTTGCTGACTAATATGATTAGCTCGCTGAGGCGTGCTATAGTCATAGGGAATAGCAACCTTACTTCTTCTGAAAGGTTCAGAGGGTCTAAAGATTAGCTGCTGAGGAGCGATGGGTTTGAAGCCATCACTACCAATATCCCCTTCAAATGATTCCCCAGAAGAGTATTGAACTCTTCCTTCATTTGGCATCATGCCAACAATGGGAAGATGGGGATAGGGGTTGCTGGTTCTTGCTGATGAGGCAAGTGTCCCCTTTGAGGAGTGATAGGCCTTACTTGCTGATGAGGCAAGTGTCCCCTTTGAGGAGTGATAGGCCTTACTTGCTGATGAGGCAAGCGTCCCCTTTGAGGAGTGATAGGCCTAACTTGCTGAAGAGGCAAGTGTCCTCTTTGAGGAGTGATAGGCCTAACTTGCTGATGAGGCAAGTGTCCTCTTTGAGGAGTGATAGGCCTTACTTGCTGATGAGGCAAGTGTCCCCTTTGAGGAGTGATAGGCCTTACTTGCTGATGAGGCAAGTGTCCCCTTTGAGGAGTGATAGGCCTAACTTGCTGAAGAGGCAAGTGTCCTCTTTGAGGAGTGATAGGCCTTACTTGCTGATGAGGCAAGTGTCCCCTTTGAGGAGTGATAGGCCTATTTTGGGTGTGAGACATTCTCTCCTTTTGGGGAGTTTTATGTCTCAAAATGGGAGGGGGTAACGATTGAGGTGCATGCTGGTGGATTTGTCTATCAGCAGGTCGGACCTTAGATGGTTCAACTTGCTGATACCTAGCATCACCAAACCTTACGCGTCTTTGCATGACACGATCATCCTGCACAGTTTTGCAGTCAGCAAGGATAGGAGCTTGCTGAGGAGGTAAAGAAGAAGAGGGATGAGAAATAGGTTGAGGTTGCTGACTAATATGATTAGCTCGCTGAGGCGTGCTATAGTCATAGGGAATAGCAACCTTACTTCTTCTGAAAGGTTCAGAGGGTCTAAAGATTAGCTGCTGAGGAGGTAAAGAAGAAGAGGGATGAGAAATAGGTTGAGGTTGCTGACTAATATGATTAGCTCGCTGAGGCGTGCTATAGTCATAGGGAATAGCAACCTTACTTCTTCTGAAAGGTTCAGAGGGTCTAAAGATTAGCTGCTGAGGAGCGATGGGTTTGAAGCCATCACTACCAATATCCCCTTCAAATGATTCCCCAGAAGAGTATTGAACTCTTCCTTCACTTGGCATCATGCCAACAATGGGAAGATGGGGATAGGGGTTGCTGGTTCTTGCTGATGAGCCAGCACCATCTTCCTCAGCAGGATTAGATGGGTCGCTGGTAGTAGAAGTACCAGCTTCCATCTCGTTGTGGTAATTGTTAAGACCCTTAACAAAATACCATTTCTTCATCTCTTCAGGAGAGATGACAGCGGATGGAGGAATAGAAATTTCAGGTTTTACCTCGTCAGTAAACAAGTCAGCGAGAGAGGCAGCGGCATTAAAGTCACCGCCTATAACTGCCTGTACTTGGGCAGGGACTTGTTCGTTTATGCATTGGTGGTGAAACCTGGAAGCTTTTGACCAGGAGGTCACAATCTTCTTAAGATTGGCAACTTCAAGCTTGAGTTTTTCATTCTCAAGTTGAACCTTTTGTGCCAGCAACTCATGAGATTGGAGTTCAACATGAACATTTCTCAGCTCATTGAGCCTATCAGATTTTTCGCTTAACTCCAAGGAAATAGAGTCAAGCTTTGATTGGACATCAGCTCGTATAGATTCAACGAACTGAAAGTCACAGAGAAGAGATTCGAAGATTTTTGGTTTATCTTCTTCAGAAGCAGAGGAGTGAGCACAAACCTTTTTAATGGTGACGTTCACCCACTGACTTGAGGAGACTTGATCTTTTGTCAAAGCATCTCCATCAGCGAGCGCCATGAGGCACATGGCGTCAACATATTCTTCACTGTCTGAATCGTCTGATTCAGCCCAGTCATGCTCTTCCGCTACCAGCCCTTTTGCTGGTGTTTTGGCCTCTTCCATTTCAGCAACCTTGGCCTTCAGCTGATAGTATTTGTTCCTGTACTCATCAGCAGGTTTGGAAGGGTTAGTTTTAGGAGCAGCAGGAGTTGGTAGGGCAACTCTGCACTCCTTTTGGTAGTGGCCTTTTCTACCACATCTCCAGCACTCCTCTTGAGCTTTGTCAACAGGAGGCTTATATGGAGCAACCGACCTACGGTTGTTCCATTTCCGGGAGTACCTTTTACCAGCGACTAAGGCAAAATCCATAAAGTCGCTGAACATCTCTTGTTTCTCTTCAGCATTAAGATCATCAACAAGAGATTGAATAGGTTGTGGAAGAGTAGAAGAGCTAGCACCAGTATTAAGATTACTGGGCTCAGCAGAGATAAGGGCGAGAGGGTCAAGGGCAGAATGTGCAGAAGAGGTGACAGAAGAAGAAGAGGGACCCGCACGATGCTGTGCATCAGCGGCAGCTCTAAGATTTTGAGCAAGAGCTCTTTCTTCGAACTGTAGCATGCCAAAGAGAGACTCAAGGTTTAGCCCATTAAGTCGCTCAGTGGTTCTGAGTATTTGTCTCAGACCTTGCCACTTGATAGGTAAACTATCAAGAAATTTGTGGCATACCTCAAAGTCATCGTGGGTGATACCAACAGTGGTCATATCGTTCAGTAACCCTTTGAATCGGGTATATGAACCGTTTAGACCTTCGTTGGGGAGGGAAAAGAAATTTTCATAGGCTCTTTTTAAGTCTATTTTCTTAGTGGCAATGGTAGCAGCAGAGCCTTCATGCATGCTAACCAATCTATCCCAAACTTCTTTTGAAGAGGGATATCTAATGACCACTTTCATGAGGTCAGTGGGAAGAGTGCTGACAATCATGTTTTTGAGCCTTGCATCAAGATTAACAAGTCTCCTTTCATCGTCAGTCCATTGAACCTCTGGTTTGACGATGTCAATCACAATCTCAGGAGCATCAACAGTTGCTCCTGGTGTTCTTTGAACCAGAGTGGGGATATAAGGACCGACGGTCAGAATGGACATTAGATAGGGTTCCACACCTACTATATGTAGTAACATCCTTTCCTTCCAAGACCCAAAGTCATTGGGCTCGAATCTTGGAGGGACGGATACGTAACCGAAGTCACGTGTGTTAACTAGGGTGGGAACAGCAGTCATGTTCTTGTTTTAAGAAAAGATAAAGAAAGAAATTTTCATAGGCTCTTTTTAAGTCTATTTTCTTAGTGGCAATGGTAGCAGCAGAGCCTTCATGCATGCTAACCAATCTATCCCAAACTTCTTTTGAAGAGGGATATCTAATGACCACTTTCATGAGGTCAGTGGGAAGAGTGCTGACAATCATGTTTTTGAGCCTTGCATCAAGATTAACAAGTCTCCTTTCATCGTCAGTCCATTGAACCTCTGGTTTGACGATGTCAATCACAATCTCAGGAGCATCAACAGTTGCTCCTGGTGTTCTTTGAACCAGAGTGGGGATATAAGGACCGACGGTCAGAATGGACATTAGATAGGGTTCCACACCTACTATATGTAGTAACATCCTTTCCTTCCAAGACCCAAAGTCATTGGGCTCGAATCTTGGAGGGACGGATACGTAACCGAAGTCACGTGTGTTAACTAGGGTGGGAACAGCAGTCATGTTCTTGTTTTAAGAAAAGATAAAGAAAGAAATTTTGAGTAAATAAGTATGCAAACGGATCTTTGTTTCAATAATTTAGAAACGTTGTCTCTGATACCAATTGACAGTCCACTAATTTGCACACTTATATTTGTTTAAACTAAACAAGAAAGTAAAGAACAGAAGTAAAGAACAGAAGTAAAGAACACAAACAAGAACAAGTTCAATTGTTAGAAAACTATGCAAGTCTAATCATATGTATCATTGATTTAAACGATGAATACATGGTCGATAATACAACTTGTCTTACAAGAATACAAATGAACTATGTAATTGCTAAGTCTAGAAAGAAGGAAACTTAAACAATTACAAATAAAGTAAAACACTTTGTGGTGACAAACACACTTAAAAGATGCGGCTGTGTTCCTTTATATAGAAGAGGAATTAGGGCAACACAGCCTTACAATGATAGTGATGTGATGGTGGTTGTCGACATTCCATTGGCTCTAAGTACTTGGATCCAGGAGCCTTTGTCTTCTTTACCAAAACGGGTATGAAAGAGAGAAACCCTTGTTTTGGTCCCAACTGTACCTTTGCCAAATAAGGTAACATTCAGTTAGGAGAACCACCATGTGACTTCTTGTCTTCTTGTTGGTTTGAAATCTTCCCGCCTTGACAAACAATTTGGAAAGCAAACCACCCGCTGACGAGAGTCAATGACTCGCTGATGACTCGCTGACGACCCACGTCAGCGACCAAGTCTGGTCAGCGAATCCTTGACTCAACAAAAACAAATTGCTAGAAAGAGAACATGGGTTTCTATATCTCATCACGCCTCCACGTCTAGCCTTTGATGCCTTGTTGCACAGGGTTCAAACATCTTCCACAGAATATATATATATATATATATATATACTTCAATTCCTAGCTTGACCTAATTATTAATTCAAGATGGATCCAAATTCAATTACTTTTTAGTAAGACATTACAAAACTTCCCAATCACATATACTCCCATTTCTATCCTCTATATATTCAATGCGGAAAAAAGGGAGATTGTATAATATATATATATATATATATATCAATTCCTCATTTATGGTTTATAGCAAAGGGGTGCAAGGAGAGGACAACTTTGAGGTATATATAGATAATCAAAGGAAAGCAGAATGGCTGTCAGTGGTAAACACTCTGGCCTCTAGAGACAGAGGTCATGGGTTCGATCCTCATCCCATGCAAAGATTGGAGGGCATTTTCTACCATTTAGATAGAAAATTGAAGCAGCCTCTCTACTCAGGTAGATGTAAGGTCTGCGTACATCTTAACCTCCTTCAATACACCGTCGAGACATTAGGGCTCAAAACCCGTGGAAGGCGGCACTGAGCAGTTTTTTTCTTTATTTCTTTATAGATTATTAAAGGACAATCAATCTACTCAAATTAATTGGAAACATAACTAGTATGACGTGTGATATTCGTCACACTGAGTGTTGAATTGATAAGTATCCTCTAAAGTTATATCAACTTTATAGGTAAAGTTTGAATGATCTCAACCTTTGAATTAAAACCAAAGGTTAAGATTCAAATTTGATTTTTGAATCTTGACCATTGATTTCAATACAAGGGTTAAGGATTCTTTAACTTCACCTCTAAAGTTAATTCCAACTTTAGAGGATCCCTATCCGTGTTGAATCGATATGTACGTTTTGTTCATGTTGAACTGTATATATATCTATTTATATATATTCAACAAAAGATCTAGCTAGTGAAACACGTACGTATAGTATATACATACCAATGCGATATGTGGTCGGTGAATTTTTTTTTGATGGAAAGCCATGACAAAAGTGTTCTTTATATTATGGAGGGGAATCACGATCGATCGACTTAGCTCGCTCCAACTTGGGTGCTAGCTTAGCCCCACTTGTTTTCACTAAATGAAACAAAACACATACACACAAACACATGCCTTGCTCTACCCTACTTATACAAGACTTATATATAACACTATTGCGTAATAACTACCTTTTAGAAACTTATGGTACAAATTCATTTGCCGGCAAAATATTTATTTTAAGTTTATTATATACAGTATATTAACTTCAATTATATTCTTGTGGAGAAAGGCATGTTGATTAGGTGTAGGATGCATGAGAGGCGTACATCCCTTTCGGAATGACCAGAATATGGCTGTTTGCTAGCTAGGGCCTTAGAAGTATATATGAGTCTATTACAATAAAGCATAAAGGTAATATCATTCTCCATGGTTTAACAATATTAGTAACTTTACGACATATATATGTTCATCATGGTAATTTCATTCTCCATGGTAGAACCTTGAAACAGTACGTCTCTTTACTTTTGGTAGGGGTAAGACTGTCTACATCACAACCTCCCCCATATACCGTCAAAAACAGTATTAGGACTCAAAACCTGAGAAAGACGGCATTCGAGGTTACTTTAAAAAAAATTTACCACCTTTTGTTAAACAATTTTTTATAAGTATATATTGACAAACAGGTTGTAACCGGTATTACCAGTAGGACAGTAGTGGATTGAGGTGATTGGAGAGTGCTAGGTGTTTTACAAATTGAAAGGCCTTGTTAAGAAAAAAATAAAATAAAAAGAAATCACCCACACATGCATCATGCAAGGAGAGAACCAACTTAATTATATGATCTCATCATCCGACTTATTAGCAGACAATATGTCTCATTTGCATAAGGTACTACAAACAATTCATTAGTCATGCATCCTATTGTCTTTGGTAATGTTAAGTTTGCCTGCTGTATCAAATGGTACAAATTGTCTTCGATATACACCATTTGTAATATGTCTTACTAACACTAATTACGATATTACTATATGTTTTGTCCGTTGACTTGGGACCACGTAAGAGCCTCCGGTGGGTCATACTTCCTCACACTGCTCTTATTCAAACATGTTTGACTCCAGAATAGTCAATGCAATTGTGGGTCTTGCGGGTGGAATGTATGTACTACGTACTACTATTATCTATCTATACTTCTTTATAAAAACTATCACACCCCCCATTTTTAGAAATAGTTACACAATAGTTACATACGGAATTACTAAATTACCCTTAATAAACACCCACTATGGAAAGAGTTTTTATAAAATATCAAATTTGTCCTTAATGAATTAATTTACACTCTAAACCTTTATTTTAATAATTAACACTTTAAGCCCTTATCTTCTAAAAATTTTCACTATCATAATTACATCAACCTACACTACTTGACACCGCCACCACCACCAATAGTACCATCACCGACACAACTAGACCGCCGTCCCCATCACCGCCGTCGCATTGCGTGGGTACCATGCTCGTACTTCTTTATAAAAATTATTCACCCCCTACAAATAGAAAGTGTTACTCAAATGTTACATACGAAAGTACTAAATTGCCCTTAATAAACACCCACTATGGAAAGAGTTTTTATAAATTACCAAATTTGCCCTTAGTGAATTAAATTTACACCATAAACCCTTATTTTAATAATTAACACTTTAAGCCCTTATCTTTTTAAATATTCCACTATCACCTTTATATCAACCTACACCACTTGACACCGACACCACTAAACCGCCGTCCCCGCCGCCGCCGCCGCATTGCGCGGGTAACATGCTCGTTACTAATAATAATAAAACCGTTTTGTTTTTGAAACACATCCTTTTTTTAGTATTTCTTTGGAGTTTCATTTTTTTGTTTTCTGTATAATTTTTTTTTCTTCGTATTTTGTTATATTTGATTTGGTTGTACAACACTCTAAATTTTTGAATGTGATTATACTATTGTTTTTAAATAAATATATAGTTAACGTCCTAAAATTTTCAGCTAACATATATATCAACACAATAATAATAAAACGAGGATGAAAAAAATTATAGTATTCTGATACTGACCTTATTTAAGAATAAATAACCGTAACAACACGTACAAAACCGATACCGTCGTCGATGGATGGCACGATCCTCCTACTTGTAAATACTAGTACTAATACCCGTACGATGTACAGATTGTATTACACACATCAAATAGACAAATTAAAAAGATACATACAAATCAATCACAATCCCTCTTGTTTAAGAACATATATATATTTTAATAATGGGATAATCATCCGAACAATAGTACTATAGTACTGCTCCTCACATCCATCTTCTCCATTTTTTCCACATGATTAAATAAATCATCACCAAATACTAAATTATGATATAAACTCATAGATTCATAGCAAATTTCGAGTGATATCAAAAAGCTTATAGAAAGTTATAATCAAAAGTCCAAAGATTAACATAAGTTACAAAATAGAAGTTTAATAGAATACTAGATTTTAAGCATGTGTCTAATACACGGGTCTTACGGTGTTATCAATATTAGATGTTAATTTATTATAGTTTAAAATCTAATATACTATTTTGAGTAATAAAAAATTGATCTTTATATCAACACTTTGAGTTTTATATTGAAATATTTTTTAAAAATATGTTCATCGAAGTTGTTTACTGTGACATGCTTAACGATATTTGAATATTACAAAATATAATATGTCCATCAAAGTTGTAAATTGTGACATACTTAGCGATATTTGAACATTAAAAAATCATAATAGGTCACTATCATTTTATTTGCTTTATTGTTACACATGGTGTATTACATTCTTACTTTACACTATTAGAATTAATATCTTATCTTTAGATGAAAGATATCTTAAATATTTCAATTAGAATATGACAATATTATATGTTTTTCCTATAATGAATTATATGTTTACATGCTTTATTTTTTTTATATGCGTCATGGCAATTACTAAAAAACACTTCAATAAAAAATAATAGTACATTTACTCCTAAAATCTTAATATATTTACATTAAATTTTATTTATTTTTAATTAATTAATTTTATGTTTATATGATAGAACATACTATTGGATATATATTAGTTATTATTCAATTAGATATATATTAGTTATTATTCTATTGGATAAATATTAGCTATTATTCTATTGGATATATATTAGCTATTATTATTTATTTATTATATTAAAATTATTGGGTAAAAAATGTAAATTTGTGATGAAAAACAAAAAAAGTGTAAATTAAAGTCAAAATTGAAAACAAAAGTCAACTTTAAGAAATCAAGAGCTGTGATTGGTCGATAAGTTATTAGAGCAACTGTGCTTTAGTATAATAAAAGATAGTGGTAAGATATTAAAATAATAATAATAATAATAAAAAATAATAAAAAAAAATAATAATAATAATAATAATAAGAACGGTATCAAATCTTGTGATATGAAAAGATATTTTCTAATTCCAATACAATTTTAATTTTTAAGAGATCTATCTGACTATATGGAATCTAGATTTTTTTTTTTACTTATCTTTTTTAGAAAAATAAAATTAAAATAAATGTAAAAAATTCAAAGGGACACATGTCGCATAAAAATTATGACACATGTCACTTAAAGAAGTCTACAATATTGTTTTAGTTTATTGATAGATATGTAAATGTATATGGTTAATTGATTAGTTGTCGTTTTTCAATTTTCATTATGTCAGAAAGAAAAAAATAATAATGCAAAACAAAAGCGTGCCTAAGTCTTAACGGTCAATGACAACTTGTTCCAAACATTGATACAACATAATAAAATTTAAAAATACACTACTTTTGGACTCTCAATCAATATTCGTTCATCATGCATGTTTTAATAATCATTGCACAATGCATATATATTAGTTTAACATCCGCCGATATATATGCGTAAACATTCATCATCGTATTCTTGCTCATATTTAGGTATATATCTTTTACTTAATAATTATAAATATATAGAACATGCCACGATTGCATTACACTTACTTTTGAGACCAAATTTAATAAATAGACACTTTTTCATATTAGTTTTAAAAATGTATATAAAAAATTATTAACTAGTACATATACTTTACTAGTATGTATGTATTGTGTCGAAGGGCCACCATATGGGAACCAAGCCAAGAATAGTAAAAAAAATAAAAAAAAATCAGTTAGAACAGATTATATAAGAGATAAAGAAAACTATTTCACAACAAGATTTTCTATAATAACTGAAATCTGACAATATTAACAACAAAAACCAGCTGAGCTTCAGTCCAAAAGCTACATGCTTGGTTCAATTTACAAACCATACATACTAATTTACCCATAGTAAAATTTATAAAAAAATCAATATATGATCCAAATCTGTAAAAGTTAAGAAGGCTTAGGAGATTTCGGGGATGCGTCATCCCTCTGAATGATCTCTCAGAATCTAACCTCTTTTAACAGCTATATATATATACACACTGATCGGTGTGTGTATTTGTGTGTGTGTTAGTATAAGTTGCTTATCCAAACTGCTTACGAATAACAGTTGATCAGATGCGTATCCGAAACTGCTTATTCCAAAAGCATGTGGTAAGAAGTAACGCAAAAAGGCCCCTTGCTTTTTACTACTATGCTTGTTGTGCTAAATCTTTTGAACTTATAAAGGTTCCATGGAACCCATATGGAACTCGAGATGGAAGCTTCACAGAAGCTTCCATCTCCAAAGTCATCGCGTTTATCACCTGTAGTTCCGACTTCCACGTCTTCTCGTCATGAACAAATGCCAAAACATATCCATCGTCCTCTCTTTCCGAGTTTGGGTCACTTGGAAGAAAAAACGGCTCACCGCCGTACCTCTCATCACCATAAAAAAAATTCTTGATTTCGCCGGTAACCAAGTCAACTTTGGCAAAACCCGAAACTTTAGGCCATGGTTCGGCAATGGCAAGGTACGCAAACCTCGTTTTACGACCTAGTTTGTCACGGTTCACCATCCCGGCTTCAAGGTTCACTTGTTCGGAATCTTGAATGATTGAACGTTTGGTTGATTTACGAGTCTTTAAATTGATTCGGATTTCTGATAACACACTCTTTAAATTCTCGTCACATTCGTTAAATATCGAGTCTGCTGGAGTCATGCATGAACCGATCACAACAACTTCATTCGTCTCGGGTTCTTCCCACGCGTTCCATAAATGAAAACAAAACGTTTCGGGCGTATCCACCCAAATCATATCATCGGATGTTTTCGCGTTCTTTGATAAAATCCCGAACCTCGACATCTTATTCTTGTCGTAAATCACGGGTGATCCGCCTTTGATCATTTCTTGAAGCTTGAACACAACTTGTTGGTCAGGAACCACCACAAAGTTTTCGGTTATCGCAAAATCATGCATCATTGTCGGGACGTCGAGTGGGATCTCGACGTCCTGTGACTTCTTTCCATCTTTTGAAAACTTGAAGTACTTAAGATATGGCTTCTTTACGACGTCATAGCTTAACGCAAACATCTCTCCAGAAACCGGGTCTAGCTTCGGGTGGGCTATCATGGTTGACGTAAGCTGCTCCGAGAAATCATACCGCCCGACGGTTTCCACATCGGATGACGGCGTGATTCTTATTTGATACGGTAAATCGTCTTCAGACATCGCGAGCAAGCGGTTGTTAAAGTAAACCAAACCGGCGTTTGCAACTCCCATTCCTTGGCTATGATCAACCAAACCAAACAACGAACGAGCGTAAAACAAACCAAGACGAGCCACACCCGAATGTCCATGAAGTTCACCTATTGCTTTTGGGAAAACCGGTCGACCCAACTCTCTTTCTTGAACAAGTCTTTGAGTCTCCGTTAGTTTGCATGAATAACTAACGGAGTTTCCGTTAATACTAACAGCATGAACCATACCGTCACCATCAAACAGATGGTGTCCGGCTACTGGTTCAAATAAAGGGTTCGCACCATTGCGAACATATACACCTTGTATACACTCCGGTACAGAACCAGTTACAGTTAAGTTATGCTTAGCTGACTGTTCTGGTACCGGAGCAAAGTTTCCAGCTATTTGTACACGTGGATCCGAAGTTTTTGGTAAAGGAAACTCGGTTTCACGCGACACTAATACGCTTTCGACCATATCCAATGCGGTTGCGGCTGCTCTTTGTAAAAAGTTCCATTGCAATGGATGGTGAGGAGGATCTTGTTGATCAATGGTTGATGATGGAAAATGAAGTAATGAAGAAGATTGAAGAGCGGCACATGTAACTGAGACTCTTCTTGTTTTAATTGTGTTAAATTTTGTATTTTGATAATTATGGTGCTGTGATGAGAATGAAGATGGGAGTAAGGTCGATATATAAGGATTTGTAGCCATTGAGTGTGTTTTTTTAATAAGAATTGTGGGTGGTGAACGAGAGTGTGGTGAAGGGGGGTTATATAAAGGGTGGTGTTTGGCGGGGTCTACTAAAGAGACAAACAAGGACTAGACCACGTGTAAATTATAAATTATAATGACATATGAGATGACAAATATTTTTGGAGACCATGTAATTTGTCCTTGTTGGATGGTGGGACCGTTTTGTTAGAAAAGTATCAAAAATGTGTATGTTAATCCTATATATCCTTAATCCTTCATAATATAAACTTTCCACTTAAGTATTACTCCCACCCTTCCGCCCGAATTTCCTGTTTTTCAACAAAAATAATTATGATCTAATATACATTGATAATGCACCATAGCTAATCATGCATTAGCACTAGATTAGAAGGTGAGCAGTGAGAAGATCTGCGACCTGTCCGCATAAGAGCCGCGTATAGCACGGACGGGTTCCTTTCTAAATATACGAAGGAGACAGGCAGGTGGTACACATCTTCTGACTGTACTGTTTTGAAAGACAAACCCTGTTCCCTGGCACACACTAAAAGAAAAGTTCCCAGTTCCCTGTGCTCACTGGATCGTTCAAAGGCTTGAGGGACCAACCTCGATCCTAGACTCTTCATTTGGGGTGTGACACTATTCGCATACCCAAAATAATTGGTGGCGTGGACGACGAATCTTTCACCGTAAGGGAATCGCCAACAAGTATCTGAAACCTTCCCGTCTCGTCCCTGTTGGGATTTCGTTAACCGCACAACTATTGTATCTACAATGAACGCTCAATTTCCGCAAGGTTATCAGAGTCATTTATTAAAACATGAGTGGTATCTTTTGTAAATAATTAAAACGGTTAATTATTTGAAAACAAAACTATGTTATATTTATTAAAAGCATGTTTTAAAACCGTAAACGTTGCTAGGTAATGATCGTTAATCTTGTAAACGAATTATTAATGTAATTAATTCGTTTAGACATTTAATCTAATTTAATCATCCAAGACTAACTCTATTAGCTATAAGCGGAATGATTAACAAAACAATTAAACCTAGTCTAATTCCCTAATCATAATCAAAGCCAAGACCTAACATGCATACAAATATAGCAAACTAAAATAGATAAACATAATTAAATAGAAGAGAAAGAATACTAACTTTTAGCACGCAAACCCTAAAATCGACTAGCTAGAAGTCGACACCCACGAACCACGAACTCGAACACCTCCTTGCCACGAACTAAGAGCCCAAGTGTAGAACTCCTCAAGAGGTGCACACACACGAACAAATAACCAAGACTAGCTAGTTGCTAGCCTTAACTTGTATTAAATATATATATAAAAAATATATATTTAATATATATAAAATATAATTAAAGTGCAAAAGCCAAAACCATAACAAAAGTGTTAGGAGATTTCGACCCAAGCAAAACCAATGAGGAGAAACTTATGTGAAAACCTTAGAAATCCCCTCTATTTATAAGGGTTAAAACCCTTGGGGTTTTCTCTAGGTTTCCTATGTGGGATAGGAAAAGGAGTTTCCAAAAATCATTTTCCTTCCCCCCCTTTGATTCGTGACCGCCCTATGGGGTATCCATGGGTCAATCTTGTTTGGCCCATGGTCAAATGGATTGGCCCATGGTGCTTTGGTGCCCAATCCGATTTTTACCCGATTCGCGGTTTCGACACGAAATTCATTTCCAAATCTATTTTTGGAAAGTTCTTATATTTTACATATTTTCTACAAGTTCAACTAGCCTTTCAATGTTATTCGCGTGTGACCCTTCTTGGATCATATATAAATGGCCGTATAAATTTCGTTGAGATATTTCCACAATTCTAACAGTCCCCAAAAAGATTAACCCCAAGTACCTAAGCGAGATCTTTTGCTTAAACAAGTGGCGACATCCACATTCTACACTGATCTTGTGACGGACTAACATGACGGAAGAAGAAAAGTCATTAACACTAATTGAGTCCGGAAACAGCCCAGGAGACGTAACCGTAAAGGAACCCATCCGGGGAATAAACTGGGGGAAGGTAAGGATGCAACTAAAATGAAAAAGTAACAAAAGGAAAGAGAATACAAAAACACAAGTCGAAGGCTCACTAGTAGCCATATCGGAGGAGGGAACGAATATGAAAGGCGAAAGGAAGACATTGATGATCTCATAGACAGATCTCAACGGACGGCCAAACCATCTGGAGATACCTCACTCCTCCTCTTAGCGGCAACCTCCAAAGGAATACCGACAATGCTCTTTCTTTTACCCACAGGAGGGTTGCGAGCCCCACCAACAACACGCACCCCCTTTTCACGATCAGGAACATCACTAGGAATTGTTGGAGCATCTGACGGAAGAGGAGCCTTAACAGTAACATTCACCCGTGTCTTATCAGAAGACTCTAGAGGCACAAAGAACTCTTCAAAATCTACCTCCGAAGCGTTGGCCAGATTAGGAGCAAATGATGCATTGTCAAAACCACCTTTAAGAAACTTGGCAAGACCCATCGCTACATGGTAAACGACAAATAGTTAATAATGTTAATACTTGAAAGGAGGTAAATAGAGAATGCTGATGTTATCAGTATCTTAAATGCAAAATTCGGGGTATTTTAAAAGTTAGTAGTCGATGGAACGGGAGAGAGCAGAGATTAGAAATATACGAGTATTTATTATCTGCAAATGAATCTCTTATTCAATATTATTACACGGGAGATGGTATTTATACTAGCAATTAACGAAACATAAATTTCCTATAAAACCCCTCCACCATTTATAAATACAAACTAAAACAATTATATTTTTGTTAATGTGCAGATACATTTCAAAGTTAAAGGTTACTCTGTTTGGTTTGCCTCAATTATAGAATCATCCAGATGTTAACTTCAAAATTAGAGGTAGGTGTGCAATTTAACTCATATGCAATCACAATAGAAAAGAAAGCACCTTAAAACAAGAAGTCGGATGCAAGATGTACCATCTCCATCTACAAGGATGATGGGTGTGGCAGGATGGTACATCCAAGTAGAGGACAAGCCTAGCAAGTATAAGATAGGCTCTGGAAGGACGCGATAACGAAGGAGGCAGTCAACTAACTTATTCCACAAGGAAATGTCGCAACCTCCATGTGATGGGTGTTTTGTTTAAAAAGAAAAACAAAAATGATTTTTAATTAGAAAAATATCATTGGTTTTAAATTTATAAAATGTTGTACAAGTAAATACCTCAAACTAAACACACATTTACGGGCAGAGAACCCGGTCAAGTGTAGTATAGTAAGTGATAAGTACATGATCGTTCGCAGGGACGCTTGCACTACCTAGTCTAATAAAATGTGTAATTCTAGCGGTTGTGGGTTGTCACGATTTCCTATTTAAACTACTAAAAATAAATAAAAGCAAAATAGAAGCCACAACCACTTGGTCTAGCGAGAAGCTTCTTTTAGCCTAGTCAAAAACTGTAATTAAAAACAAATACTTGTTGGGCATCTCCGATCACATGCATATGACAATTACTATCCTATTTATTGCTAGTCTGTTGGAAAACTTATTCACGGCTCAGATTCTCGTTAGATTCACTTTACCTATGTAAGTAGTGTTGTCGTTAGACTCACACTACCCTTTATACAAATTCTCGTTAGATTCATTGTTTAATCTTTATTACCTAAGTTTGTGTTACTGATTCATCTTTAGCTATACCCGGCTCTTAAGCCATGACCAGATAATGATTCCCTCCGGTGACCATAATGCACGTTTCCATGTCACTAGATCGCGTCTGACATTGTTAAGCTTCATGTTCAACTTATTCTAATTACTATGGTTCTGGATCCGTCCGTTAGAACTGAATCACCTTTTACATCTAATTATAGACCGATTAGTGTTTTCCATCTTAGCATATCAGTCCTAGTGTATGATCATAGACAACCATCAGAATTAAACTAATATATTCAGATATAGAACCTATAATAATATGAAGAACTCATTAACCATGGATCTACGACAAACAGTAATCACAATCCAACAGATCTAACTAATAAAATACGATAAATAAGAGTCTACATGATCACATCAATCCAAACAAGTATTCAGCCTACTAGCCTGACATTATTAAAGTAATAACAAAGTCTGAAAAGATGAAAGACATTGTTTACCAACTAGAAAGTAAATAAGAGATATAGATCTAGGTTGAAGATGAAGATCAAGATGAAGATGAAGATATAGATCTAGGTTGAAGATGAAGATGAAGATCAAGAGGTGTTAGAAGCTCCAAATCCTCCTGGAAATCTGCAATTTTCGACCTAGGGTTCTTGGGTGTCGACTTGGTGGCTGAAATATGCTCTCCCTTAGGGTTTGAGGGTTTCTTGTTCTATTTAAAGGGCAAAGTCGAGTCTGGGCCTGGGCCGACCAGCGGCGCTGGGAGTGGCTCCAGCGGCGCTAGGGTCTTCGTCTGGTGAGGCCACCGGCGCTGGCTAGCTTGCCAGCGGTGCTGGCAACTTCTGCGTCTTCTCAATTCTTTTCGTTTGACTCTCGTTTTGCCTCCTTGTGTCTTGTAACTTCATCGGCCTTCATGTTGAGTTGATAGATGTCATTCACCCTCGCTCGCATCTTTCGTGAACCTGCATTTATATAGAATCCATTAAGTACCAACAGTTCACGAATATTAACTCATTTAGACATTAAAATGTGGCCAAATGATGGGGGAAATTATCACAAAATGAACGCTCATCATCGCGAGAGGGTATCCATCAGAGCCCCCTTGGACTTGGTTCGCAGCACTCCAGCAAAGGGATAGGACGAGGGAATCACAGAGTCAGAAACAAAGAAGAACCTACTTTTCCATCTCCTTAGGAAATTGGGGATTTTCAGCAAGCACTTACCATTTCAAGGCCCGAACGCCGTTCGAAAGTATACCATGACCCCACTTTGGCTAATTTATAAAAACAACGAAACAAAGTAACGCTAGGGTGAACCTCATGGGCCAGACAGCCAGCTTCAAACAAAGTTAGCTGATAGGAGGCAAAAGGATTTAACTGAGAAACATGCACTTTGAAGTATTGGAGGACGCTAAGGTAAAAGCTCCAAAACGGTAGGCAAAGCCCATTTCAAAGGGAGCAAAATACAGGGAAATCATACCGTCGGGAGGACTAATGGCAGTACTAGTAGGCAAACCCTATTTAAACAAAAGATCCGCAGAAGAGCCGCGTACAGCACGGACGAGTCCCTTTCCGAATGTACGAAAGAGACAGACAGGTCGTACACATATTTCTAGACTGTACAGTCTTGAAAGACAAACCCTGTTCCCTGGCAGGCACTAAAAGACAAGTTCCCAGTTCCCTGTGCTCACTGATCGTACAAAGGATTGAGGGATCAACCTCGATCTTAGACTCCTATAAATACCCACCCCAAATCCTCATTTGGGGTATGACACTATTCACTTACCCAAAATACTTGGTGGCGTGGATGACGAATCCTTCATCGTAAGGGAATCGCCAACAAGTATCTTAAACCTTCCCCTCTCGTCCCCAACAAGATTAACCCCTAGTACCTAAGCGCGATTTTTTGTTTAAACATACATGAATTGAATTCAATAGTTGTGTAGTAAGTTGTTTTTTTTACCCTTATGTAATGTAAAACTATGTTGATTTTCAAAATAAAACTTTCAATAAATTAAGGTTCGTATTGTTAATTTTTTTTTAAGAAGGGGGAGGAAAGGATTGGGAAAGAAAATAATAATAAAGGCATTGTTAAGATTTAAAATGACACGGAAAGGGAATGAGAGGAGAGGAGAAGTGGGGGAAGTTGTAGTTATTTTTGCTTCAAAATTTTACCTCTCATTTTTTAGGTGATTAGGAAGGAAAACTTTTTCTCTCCACTCCTTTCCTTTCCATCCTTAAGTTAACTAGACAATTTGTTGAGACAGAAAACTATAGAAAGGAAAAGGAAAAAAAACGGATAAAAATATGTTGAGAAGTTTTGTTATGAAATACATAGTTATGGATTCATTCTAAACATCTTCTTATAATACAATCTGGAGTTTACTTTATTGTCATCCCAATATTAATTCCATAATGGTTATATTGCATCACATGCAACTAATCAATTAAAATGAAAATGGAAGTTAAGATTAGATTAGATATATGAGGTGAGTGTTACATACACTATCTGTTTAAAACGCTGACTTTATTAGTTATCCTTATTCTACATTTGTAGGTGTTGACAACTCGTTTTCATTTCCTTTTAGTTTCCGCGTCAAACGTCAAAATATCTGATGCACATATATAAAGGATCAATTGAATCATATTCATGTTATTGGTGCAGTGGCACGGCCTACTCATCATATAGTTAGTAAACCGGTGGCATAATCTCGATCTCTTGTATTCGACAAGGGGATAGAGAGATTTTTTTTAAGCGGAAGCGGAATTTTATCTTATTTATACTAACTGTATAAATATTTGACGATGATGAATAGAAATTTTTTAAAAAAAATTATAAGTAGATAACCACACGTATGTGTTCGCCTAAACTTGTTTGTATCGCTTGAAGAAATTGAGAGGTTAAGTTGTTATGGAAAATTTGTTTAGCGATCGACCAACTACGAGATGTTGGGCTCGTATTTTTCTTATTTGAGCACTACTAAAATAAAAACCAACATATTAGCAATTTTCGACCGGTTTATCTCAAATCTATGACTTAGAATTAATGTTAAGTAGAACGTGCGTTTATCGTGTAAATTCGTGTATAAAATGAGGTAAAAGGTTTTATAAGGTATTGGGTGTTTATCTCTTTAGAATACACATTTAAGTGTGTGTTTACAGTTTACCGTTTGGATTATGAAAAAGTAATTTTAAAATATTTATACTAATTATCGAGGACGTGAATATAGACAACGCTAAATAACCCAAGCTAGCCCAACATGTAGCTCTAATTCAAGAAAAACCCCATGAGTTTTCACCAAACTCCGTCCTCATTAATAAAACCTAAATTTCCCCACTTTATTTATGAGCTTATAAATCATTGGCTTATTTATACTAATTATACAAAGTTACATTTTGCCTTTCAAATCTTATTATTATATCTATTATTTTTACCTCTAGTATTTCTAAATAACAATAAGTCAATAATTGTTTTTTCTGTTTGAAAAGTTAAATATCAACAGATGAAAACAAAAAAAGGAACATGAATGTTTAAGACGACAAGAGGAAAAACACATTTCATAAAAGATTGATGAAAAGGTATTCAGATTGTGGTGGATCGATGCGCAATTGGGTTTATGGGGCCTAGCCTGAAAGTTATTTTTAAGTCATAAGTCATTTTATTTTGAAGACGTTGGCTTTAGGTGCGATGGCAACAAGATATATTAAAGAGAAAAATAATAATATCTACAAATAAACTAAAACAAGATTATAGCCTTTTTGAATGACACATGACCTCTATACTAAAGCGACAAGGGTCCTTTTAATTATATTTATTAAAAAAAATTATCTAATAAATTCTTTATTTTAATCTCATCTATATCCTTATTAAACTAGGATATCTCTAACTTATGATATAAAATTTAGCTATCAAAGTTGTAATCTAATATGCCGATCATGTCAATGATGACTAGTCCAACTGGTCAGAGGCATCCCAGGTTTTACCTAAGGTCTTGAGTTCGATCATTAAGGATGACAAGTCTTGGAGTTTTTTCCTCCGAATACTTGTAACGGCCCATGGTCAACATCTCGTTGTCTAGGGTACGTGCAAGGCTTCACCATTATACGGTGAGGTTTCCCTGATGTCGCATACCGACTGAATGTTCGGAAAAAAAATATGTCGATCATACTATTTTTATCCCAAATATATTATGATTCCAATCATTAATTTTATATCTATTATATATCTTCAATCACCACTAACTAATTTTCATAATTTGTTTATTTTGCAAAGTGTAGTTTTTATTATTGTTCAATGGTAGTTTAGTATCACGATTATGATATAATAAATAGGTTAAAATTTAGTTATCCAGTGCATATAATTTACACAAGTTATTAAAAATCACACATATTAAGTGGTATTATTTTCAAAAGGTTTCATCATTTTATTATATTCAGGTTAATTTTTATATAACCCAAGAATTAATCACACCAAATACATAATCAATCTGTACGAGTATTAGTACTACTTAGTCTATAAAACATTTAGGTATCAGGTTTTATGACTTAAAATTTAGAAAACAGTAGAATTATTAGTTTTTTTTTAACATAATAAGTTAATAACTATTTATATGATAAGTTCATTAATAAGCAAAAATTCAACATGAAATAATTTATTAAAAAGAAAAAACAAAATATTTCTTTGGATAATTATATGTAAAGTTAGAAACTTCTGCTACAGCCATCACCACTTAGGTGGGGTGGTAGAGGTTTTGGCCCCTTGGAGAGAAAACCAAGGTTTAAACCTTGACAATAGTAATTATTTGATGTATTTAGAGTTAATTGCATTTTTGGTCCCTGTGGTTTGTATGTTTTTGCAGGTTCAGGACCTTTTCAGGTTTCATTGCATTTTTGGTCCCTATTTCGGAAACCTTTTGCAAATTTGGTACAAACTAACAGTGATTGTTAAATGAATCCGTTAAGTGCTGTTAGAATTTAAAATGGTGTTTAATCGTAAATTTCTAAATGTGTAAGGGGTATTTGTGTCAATAGTGTTAGTCAAAAAGTTTGTCCAGTTAACACAATTTATTTCTTTTATTGCTTTTATATCCATTTTTTTATTTAAAAAAAAAGAAAAAGATTTTCTTTCCCTGCAAACTTCCCTCTTTGATTCTGTTTTCGCGATTTGTCAAATTGATCTGAAAAACATCAGGTTTTGTTCGCGATCCGATTCCAGTCATATTCATATTTTAAGTTTTCCGATTCGTTGACAGTTATTTTTCCGACGAATTTTTCGGCAAAGTTTTTTGACAGAATAAAAGGTTAAGGTTTGTGTAGAATGCAAACCTGAGCATTTTGGTACCGGTTTCGTGTTTTAATTCGTAAAAAACAAAGGAGAAATCGCAACTTTAAGTTTTTCCGGGGAATTGCCATATTTTCAGGCGACGGTTTCTGAAGTTCATTTTGGTCAAGGTTTGTGCGCGGTGGAATTCTGAGTCGATTGGTATCAGTTTCGAGTTTTTACTCGAAGAAAGGAGGGAGAAATCGTGAATTTCGTTTTCTCGAAGCATTTTGAATTTTCTGGCAAACGGTTGAACATTTCGGCCGCCATTGTTTCTTAAATTTAGCGAGCTAAATTACAAAACTTTCATTTATAAAGCTCGTAAATTTTTATAAATTTTTACAAAACAATCACGTGTATATTTCAGTGACAACAGGACAAACTTTTTGACCAACACTATTAACACAAATACCCCTTACACTTTTAGAAATTTATAATTAAACACCATTTTTATTTCCAACAGCACTTAACGGCTTCATTTAACAACCACCGTTAATTTGTACCAAATTTGCAAAAGGTTTCCGAATAGGGACCAAAATGCAATGAAACCTTAAAAGGTCCTGAACCTGCAAAAACATACAAACCACAGGGACCAAAAATGCAATTAACTCGTGTATTTAATAGGGTAGTAGTGGTTTACAATTTGTTGTTCAAAAAAAAAAAACTTCTGCTACACCATCGTTGACCACCGTTCAAACCTTATTTAGGTGGATGTCGTCAGCATTGGAAGTTGTATTTGCTGAAAATTTGATAGTGTTTAATCTTATAAAGTCGAAATCCTATTTAGATATGCGCATTGTGTGGTGTATTATTCTAGTGTTACAATCCTTGCACTTAATTTTGATCCAATTATAAGCAAAAAGGTAAAATGTTATCGAAGATTGCCACGGGTTGGATGCATTAAAAGCACGTCAAGTTTTTTTTTTCTTTTTCAAACAAATATGCAGAGAACAAAATTTATTTGAAAGGAAACTTGCTTTCTTACTTACTGAAAAATGATACAAAACACTACTACTCTACCATGCTATATATAATAAAATATTCTAAAAATCTGGGAAACCAAAAACCAACCCATGTACTAGATGAAGACCACTTCCTCATTTTCTCATGATCTCCTTTTTACCCGGTCAAAACAATGACCCATTCTCCCAAATTAACTACTAAACAAACATGCTAATAAAACTAATATTAAACTTGACTTAAAACCAACTAATGATCAAGATTATACCCAACAGAACTTGAATTGAACTTTTTAAACCCGGTAGACTCGGCCCAAAACAGAACCCCGTTAGATCAAGAAGAGGGTTGAAGAGATTGAATTTGCCACCACTTCCTAATGCAATTCCAATTAGATGTCTTAATTAGCAACTTGACAATTAATGAATAAACGGGTGATCTCACAGACTCTACATCATTAATGTTGCAAATTTGACATGACCTTGACAAGTGGAGAACAATGTTCCGCTATACAAGGTTGTCTCTAATTGGAAGTCAATGAAAGCAAATTCTCCTTGAAGTTTGATTAATTTGTTGGAATAAACATGATTCGATTCGAGTGATAAAACATCCCAGATCGTCCTGTAGAACCTGTAAGAGCATTAAGCATGATTGCTATTGATTTCGGGTTCCCAAAACAAGATGATTGAGTAATAATGGGATGTGTAATTCGGCTGGAACATAATGCACGAATTAGAGAGGAATACACACACGAATTTAGTGAGGGATTTAGGTGTGTTTTGTGATTCTTCATTAACCTTAAATTAGGGTTAATGACTCTCTATTTATAATGAGAGTATTTACACATTCAACCCCTCTGGTGTTTAATGTGTGTAACATTAGTCCTCATAGTTCCAATCATCTAATGGGAAACCCTATAGTATGTCTTTAAGAGTAAATACGTCCATTATATATTTACTAGACATAGGGATTTCAGTTATCGTCAATTATCATATCAGGAATGATAGATGATCAGTGACGGTCACACTAACGGGTTCCAACATAATTTACTTTAACGTAGAGAAATTATATTTAATTGGTCCAATTCGACTTTTGCAACATAGACACTAAAATTACTATTAGTGGGCATCATTTCATGGATGGATGGTGCAGCTACCACCTCCCGACTCACTAACTATGTGTCAATAAACTAAATGTTATGTTCTTAGATATATCGAACAGTGTATGATTTGTATGTACATTTAATAACTTTTGATATTAATTTACTTGTAAGATGAGGGGACATTGTATCTAAGCCAATGGAGCTTTAAGTCTAATTTCCTTAATTGTGCTTTAGCTATTTGATACGCAGGGATACACTAGTATATAAAGTCGATGGACCCAATACGAGTCATGTACGTGATGTAGAATTGATACTTATGTCGATCTCCGTAAACATGGCACCTGCAGCCATCAGATTAATTAGATGTATAGAAAGGACCTTTTAGGCCAATAATGATTGTGTCAACTCTATGCAAGTGGCTCCGGACACATTACCTTAACCACAATTCTTGTACCGTTGGCCTTGGGTTAAAGCCAGCTTTCATATCACTCACAATCATATATATGGTCTTCCCCTAGCTTGGATGTTCTCCATCCGGCCATTATAATTAATGAAATGATTTCTCGAATGATCGATCTTGGGGTTGTGGAGAACCCACAAAGTTGGAGTGTTGTATATATGGTGTTTGTTGTCGCTACGTTTGTATCGTCATCAATTATTTCGGCTATCTATGTGATATTTATGATCAGTAAATGTTTCAAAACCCTTGTTTGGTTCGACGGGTTACATCATCTTGGAAAAATCCGACTCTGATTGAAACCATACGAAATCAAAGTTAAAATGAAATCATATGATAGCTAGCTAAACAATTCACAGTCGATCATATGTTATCATGTCACTATTGGATGTATAATCTTAAACCAAGCCGAACTAGTACTCGATTTATTAGACTATTTTGATGCATTATTTATGGTTGGATAATATAAGTTTACATCTTACCAATAACCCAACCCCAAATAAGTGGGCACAATATATATTTTGTGCATCATATATGTATCCTTGCATGCTTTTGAGCAAACAATTGACAAGAGACCACATGGTTAGCACTAAAGCTAGTTATGCATTTTCTATATTTTATAAACCAGAATATAAATGGGATTTCCAATCATGAAGCAGGGGTATATTTGTATACATTTTTAGATCACATAATTTGTCCGAATCAAAAAGTTGTTATGTTGTTCGTTGGTGGCAGTTGCCAAATCAATTATTCGCCGTTTAGGATTTATTAATTAGGTGTACTACTTTAAAATTTATCTTCTTTTGTCATTAAATATTGTTAGTTAGATTAAAGTAAGAGAGAATAACCCCCCATTACATTTGGTTAACGTTGCTTAAATAATTGGGAACTTTTAATGGTTGTATATATAGGGTCTAACAATTAGGGTGAGTTTGAGTTTACATGTTCCATTTTATGGGTTAATTAATGCTTGAAATTAATTTCAATCCTAACCTGACCTATTAAAAGTTTCGGATCAAAAAATTACAAGTTTGACCCATGACTCGCTAATGTGGGTACGACTCACATAACCTGATTAACATATGGGTCAACAGGTTGGTGGATTGGTTTTGCGTCTTCATCCTAGGATAATACATTTTTCTCTGTTATTGTACTCTCAGACTTTTCCAATCTTTGAGTGAGATGGATATATGTGATTTTACGGTCAAAGGTGAATAATATTTGGAGGTGATTTGAATTCAGACACAATTTTCTATTACTTGTTTGGTAGGCAAGATTGAGCATATCTTTCACTTATATACATAATCAACGTTGTAAAGTTTTCTATGGAAAGCAACACTCTCCCACAATTTTGTTATGCCAATTACAAGTGTTTTACTATACCAAAAAAAAAAAAAATAGAAAAAAGAAAGTCATGCAATAATGTGTAGTAGTCTACTTCTTTACTTCCGCTTACCAACATTAATCTGGTCATAAAGCAAGTAATTTAGAAAAAATTAATACGACACGAAAGTATACTAGACAGAAATCATGTGTGGTCAAACACTATTAGCAATTCGTTTTACTAAATCTTCCAACCCAAAAGTAATCCTGCTTAGAGTTCTTTGCTTACAAGATAAATATTCTATTTGCTAAAACATATCTAATTTAGGTAAAATAAAACAAATATTAAAGTAAAACAAATAAAACAATAGGTTTATGTTCTCTGAAAATCATTGTGCATCATGAAAATCATCGTGCATCAATTGTTTCATGAATCTTCGTGCATCAATTTAACCATGATCTAAGGGTCAAGATCTTGTCTTATTTGTTTTACCTTAATACTTATTTTACAATACCCAGCCCTTTGTTAATATTATTAAGAGTAAATAGTTTACAGAAAAAATATTATTAACGTACAGTAAACACTTTTGATGCATGCTAGATGAATATACAGTTTCGTTTTTTTCTTGGTCTGGTCATATTATATGTAATGTACGTATATCATCTTTGTCATTCTCGTCATGTTAATTTTGTTCTTGAAGTAATTTTGTCATATTTAATTCATTTCATCCCATTGCATTAATTGTTTGACCATAGGTATGAATAAATAATACGAGTATAATATCATAAGAAAATGGTTTTAAATTTGTTAATCTAATTACTTCATTTTTTTTCCGATGGCAACTTTTTTCTATATCCTAAGAGACCATTGTATTGTAGCTTTTACTAATATATATGTGTGGATATTCCCAGATTGAAAACGGTAAACATGCAATTACCGGTAACCTAATTATAAGTCGACTCGGTATGAAGAAATCTTCTACAGGGAACGCCGGAATAGTGAAGGAAAAGATCTCATTGTGTGTTGCTGGCGACAGAGGCGGATCCAGGAATTTGACTTAGCAGAGGCAAAAAAATTTCCATAACAACCAAATGGCAGTACACCGACATAATATCAACTAGACATATTATAAATAGCGGGAAAAAACCGTTAATATAACAAAGATAGCTTATTATTTTGATTATATTATTAGAAAACACGTCAAGTAGAACTAAGACAACAAGTCATCAATAATTCAAAAATTATAAACTACAGATTTATTAAATAATAAAGAGTTCCTAATTACAATAAGTTTGAGATAAATATATTAAAAGTTAATGTTAGGATAGATAGTTGAGAAAACAAAACTGAAATACATAATCTGTGAGAAAGTGAATTACATCTAATTTCTAGCAATACTTGAATTAGTACTACAACATTTGATTATTAAGTTACACAGTTTAGTTTTTCATATTTTAATCCACAAAAGTGTTTTGAATATTTCATATCATTCTTGATTCATAGGTTCTAATTTGCCAATAGCCCCCAAAAAAATATAAACTTTGATTTAATTACTAGCTACATCCTGGTAATTAGAAAAAACATACTCGTATATATTTATTTCTAAAACCGAGGTCTACAAAAAGAAGAAAGACGGATGAATTCTTTTATATGTCCCACATCCTATTATGGAAAAGCTGTCATATAAATTCAACAGTTATCCCCTTTTACTAGTTTATTCTCAAAGCAAAGAGGGCACCGTAAAATTGAGTTGAGGGCATCATTTAATTGGGCCAGGCTTTAGATTGAAAACTATTAACATTCCATACATAAAGTATTGGCTTGTCGGGGGCAATACCCCCGGTAATAATATAGTGCATCCGCCCCTGGCTAGCGACAGTGGCGGTAGCGGTGTGGTTATTAATATAATAATGATTGATATAAAAGAGATAATATATTTGTTTTAAAGGTTGAAGATGTATGTTGTAAATAATTTCATTAAGAGTATTATAGGTATATTAAGTGGAGATGTTTAAATTAGTGAAAAAATAGGAATTTGGGTTATCAAAAACATAATTGAAAAAGAAAAAGAAATTTTTTTTTATAATGTAATATAGATATGTTACATCAGTGGCGGAGCCAGGATACAATGTTTTTGACTCATTAGAGGGGGTCATACTATATAAACTTCGAAAATCTTTGGCCGAGCTATACAAAATGAGAGGTGATATTCGTACCATTGTTTTTGATGGATGTACCACAAAGTACAAGTTTTACAGGTGACTGTACAAGTCAGTAGGGCACAATTGTGGTACATCTATGAAAACAAATGGTACTAATATATCACTTCTCATAGAAAATCTGTTGCGTTTGTGTCTATTGGGGAAGGCTTGGAACCACCGAGCCCACCCCCCCCCCCCCTTGTCTCTGCCTCTGCATACATATTTGCAATCTGCATCATTAAAACAAGATTCACGTGTTTAAATACTTGCAACAAAATCCTACACTTATGTCAACAAGGTGATGTCGTTTTGGACTCGATTGAATGCCCGGTTGTAGTATGCGTGTTATGTAACTAACATGATGTCCTATCCTTAATTTGCGCTATGCGTCGAGGTCAAGAGACAATCATTACTTACGGTTCATTTTTACGATACGTACAGTTTTTGTTGGTATCTTCTTGATTTATTTTATCCAAATTCTTTTACTATCTGTTCCTTAGGGTGGGGGGAGTGTTTCACCGCCCCTCCCCGCTTTTTCTCTTCCTCTCCGCCCACTCCCTAATGACACGGATTGCTTCCCCGCCCCTCCCCGCCCCTCCCACCATTTTATATTTAATTTATTTTCTATTTATTTTTATTCAAATAATAACTAAAACTTTTATTTAATAAATTAAAAATACAACTACAAACACAACTAAAACACATAATCTTTTATTCAAACACACAAAATAACTAAAACATACAACATAAACATATAAACTAAGGCATCGGCCATCCGTATTTCGCACAAATAGTGCGTTTTTGCGTCAACACCATCTCCAACATCAGCCCGGTGAGGTGATCGTGCGGCCTGATGACGAAGTCCATATCGTTCTGCAGTTGTTGACTTTGAACCATACGTGTCATCTCCTCCTCCCCTACTTTCCTAGCCACCTCCGCCGCCATATAACTATCCATCATCGCCTTCTGAATCTGAAGTTTCTCCTCCCGAGCTCGTTTTTTATCCTCATTGTGGCATTTCAACTCGGCGACCATCTTCAAGAATTCTTCAGATGTGGTGGAGGCGGATGTAGCAGCCTGCTTACCTCTAGGTCTACGTCGGGGCGGCGGCACGGGTCTAGCAGGCCGTGGTGGTGCATCAACGTCGTTCCCACCTTCATCTTCTTGATCACCCTGTTCCTCGTTCAAGTCAATATGGATCGACGCCTCCCCGGATGAACGGACATTCACATTTGACCCTTCCGTTCGTGCCCTTTTGTTCCCCGAATCCTCCATCCCCTCCAAGGTAAGAACTTCCGCCCATTTGGGCGCGTTTCTCAAAACTTGCCACGCCTCTACATGTGGAAACCCGGACCTGTTATTGTATTTCCGCATGTACACCGCCACGGCCGCCTTAAACACATCCTCGTCGTTTTGGCCACTCGACATCTTACTCTTCTTAACATTATAAATACCACAAAAACCCAAAACCTTATGCTTCAAATCCTTCCATTTCGACCGAATCATTTCCGGGGTACGGTTCGAATCACGCTTCAAGGGGTTTTCCATCTCATGTTTCACCTTCCTCCAAAACGAGTTGCCCGTTTGGGCGTTTCCGGTGTACGGATCCTCGAAAACGTTTAACCAACCTTTTGCCAAACACGCCTCCTCATCTTTCCCCCAATTTCGACATTCTCTTTTTCCTTTAACCGGGACTTGGTTTCCGGTATTGCTTCTTCTTCTACTTCCTCGGCCTCTTCTTCTCTCTTCTTCTTCTTCTTCTTCTTCTTCTTCTTCTTCTTCTTCTTCTTCTTCTTCTTCTTCTACATCTTCTTCGACATCATCGTGTTGTTGTGATGAAGAAGCACCCGGAAATTGAGAAAACCCGGATTGACTTTCATTCGCATATTGCGAAAACCCGGTAGTTTCGAAAAACGCGGGATCCATCTGACTCAAGAAATCATCAGCGGGTTGCGGTCTGTAAACATTTTCGGTGGTGTTTTGTGGTGGAGGAGGAGGTGGCATTGAATCGCGATTGTTTGGGGGCGGTGGGTTTTTGCGACGTTTGGGAAGTTGAGAGAACACTGGATCTTTACGTTTTTTGATTACCCTTTCCTCGATTCATTTTTGTGATTTATGTAATTTTGTTGTTTAATTGTTTAATTTGAAACAAAGAAAAGAAAGAAAAAAAAACGGCAGAAGAGGCTGAAGAAGAAAAGAAAAAAGAAGAAGAAAGAAGAAGAAACGGGGGGAGAGGAGAGAGAGAGTCGAACGTTACCTGGGCGCCACTTCTGTTTTATTTATTTATTTATTTATTTTTAGTCTAACGGTCATATTTTGCGCGCCCAACCCGGTGACCACACTCTCGATTTCGCCCACCGCCCAACCGGTACCGATACCACGGGGTGGTGTTCCCTCCGGTACCGGACCGGTACCGGTTGGGTGCCTAACGACTCCGTCCACCCTTATTACCTATCATGTGTTTCAATTTAATTGTTGTCTACTATACAATCTTTCTATATATGTCACTATCAAAAAAAAATTTGGTGAAATAAGTTGTATTGATTTTTATTTTTAATTTACAAAGTCGTGCATCGACTGGTCTTAACTTTATTGTACGTATGATGTTTCATCACTATCATAGACTCATAGTATCATAGTTCTTTTTAGGTTCTTTGCATCTACTGATCGTGTCTTCCATATATGGTTTAATTAGCATATATAAATAAATATTCATCACCTGATTCAATTATTATATGATATCTCATATATCTCAACAATAATAATAGTACCAAGTTAATAATAATATAAGTTTTCCAATACCGACCATTTGAAATATCAGTGAAGAAAATCCAAGCGCGACATGTTTTACATTATATTTAAGGAAATTAACTTGACTTCTTAGTATAATCCTTTCCTACTTTGGCCATGTGGCTACATCTTGTGCCTTTAAATGATAAAGCTCAAAAAGCGAGTCAATCCCTTCTAGATCATGTCGATTTGAGTGCTCAACGAAGTTCATGCATCAATTAGGTTCAATATTTTGTTATAATAATTTTTGAAAGAAATGTGCATTACAAAGGTGGGCCATATACATGGGTTGGTCTCTACTCTATGTGAACTTTTGGTTTGATTTTGGGCCCAAGATGATCTTGCTCAAAGTCTAGATATCCAATAGAGGACCAGCACATAGGCACATACAAATATACAATTAACTGTAGTTGATTTACATTACATTAAGCATACTCTAAACATGATTTAAGTTATCAATCTATGAAATAATATGAAATGGAAAACGCGGATCTATTCTAATTACAAGTGAATCTTAAACATATAATCAAAGATTACTTAGTTTATGGATTTATTGAATGTATATATAGTATGAACATTTTGTGTTTATTAGGAAAACGTTAGATGAAACTCTTAAAGTTACATTTTACGTGCATAAAAGTATTGTACAGTATCTTTCTATATCAAAAGTTCACCATTTGAATTTTATGATAAGTGTATAACTATTTAATGCACCTTAATGAAAGCCCTTAAGGCTTCATTTAGCAAATCTCTATTTATTATTGGGATCCCTTGAATAATGATAGATATACTTAAAAAACTGCTTAAAAGTATGCCTAATTTATTTAAATATTGACACATGGATTACATATTTTTACTGTCTTGATCATTATCATTGATTTTGTGATATGTGTCGGTCATTTTTTATTAGGCACGTTTTTAAGTTTATATTTTAATCACATTTAACATTTTTTTGTGATTGGGTTTGGGAGTGAAAATTATTGGTGATGGAGTAGATAAATATGTGAATAAGGTATCTCACACAAGTCTCTCACTGATGCAAGACCCAGGTTCGAGTCTTGATGAGGGGAAGGGTTTATCCCAATTAAATGTTGTGCCTTTAGGCAGTTTAATTAGGGGTTTTTCCGCCTACAAGGTATTGAAGGTGAGGGGGCTCTTTAGCGCGGACCCGGTTAAGACAACGTAAGCTAGATCCTTTGTTGCGAGCAATTGATCCACTTCTTTAAAAATAAGGCCTGGAATATTTTTTATGATGGTAAAGTGTAAATTTTGATCTTTTTAGATAAAGTTGAATCCGACTCTTTGCTTCCTTTAAATAGATATTTTTCAAACAATAATTTTGGACTTAACTGCATGTTTATTAATACATCTAACTCCAATTAGAGAGGAAACTTATAGTTTTAAAAAAATACGAACATTTTGCTTACATCAAACATTAAACACAAGATATTAAGGTCTTTAAGTCCTCCAAATACAAATTCTATCTAATGACGGTTGCTTCCCCCAAAACATATCATCATCATCTCTAATCTCTTTGCCCCCACCCCCAAACAAAACATTCATCTCGCTTTGAATCTTTTTCACCAAATAACTCCTTTCATTCTTTTATCTTTACTAACATTCATCAAACTTTCTTGTTGAAATATCTTCAAACTTCTTGAATTGATTCATTGTAGCTTCAAATGATCACCTACTTAATTAACCATTCATCATTTTTAAGTTAGGTGAATGGCTACTTCTTTATTGCAAGTTGGCGCAATAA
The DNA here is from genome assembly GCA_034093135.1 of Erigeron breviscapus. NCBI lineage: Eukaryota > Viridiplantae > Streptophyta > Magnoliopsida > Asterales > Asteraceae > Erigeron > Erigeron breviscapus. Next base: position 64,045,583 of record CM067167.1, read on the forward strand.
GACACCAACTTTGTGGAACAAAATGACTCTCAATTGTAACAAACATCATCCATGGAAAAGTGTTCAAGTGGAATGGCAATTGGATTCTTATTTATTTTGAGCAGCCAAATGGTCACAAACCACAAAATGTCACCACATAATTCGATATTATTTATATTATTTATCTTATAACTTATCCTCGCCATACAAAATAAAGATATCCATGAATCCTCACCGTACCACTAACCATTTGTTTCAGTATCATACATATATTATATGAAATAAGATCATTAAATATGTTTGGGAATATATTGTTACGTGTTATATATCGAGTAAATAAATCGGTAAGGGATTATTTGGTTTGTAATATAGATGGATTTATATGAGTTATATATCTAGCATATAAAATGCGTTTGATATTAAATAAATAGAGGAAATCACTATATAAAATACAGTTTGACCATACACAAAAATTTATGCATGAGTCATACACTATACTAGATGTAGAACCCGTATGAAAACACGGGATATGTTTGGAAATATAACCTTAATAAATAACTTAAAATATGTCTTAAAAAATAGTTGTCTTATTTTATATGTTTACAAATTATAATATTAAGACTATGATTAACTCTTAAAAGTATAGCTGTAGAACCCGTGTGAAACCACGGGTTGACGATCGGAAAATTATACAATGAGTTGTGAAAATAAAATGCCATGTAACGTTAATGTATATGTAATTTAGCAAGTAGAATCTCTCTCTTTACTGTTTACTTTTAGTTTACTATAAATAAACATAGTTAGGGGTATATCATGTTTGGGGAAAGGTTAGGTAAAGCATGCAGTACCTATCTTAGGTAAAGCAGGGGGAATTATGTAAAATTTAGGGGGGGATTATGTAAAATTCAGAGGGGGTTTTGTATGTTTATCAAATTCAAAAGCTTAATTTGTAACTTTTTTTAACATGGCAGTACCTAAGATAGGTAAAGCGGTGCACTACGGATTATTTTCCCATCATGTTTATACTAAAAAAAGCCCTTATAACACATACAACATTACTGTAGTAAAATGTGCCTTTCGGTTGTTGGCAAATGATTGTTGCCTTTTAGTTGTTAAGACATGGTAACATACACCTGCAACCCTAAATAATTGTACACTCATACAACTATTTTAGTATTATAGTATTAGAACATATTTACGTTAATACATAAAAGTTCAAACAAAAATGAATGAACATAAGAGTCATAAAAGTACTACAAACCAACCATCACTCCAAATATTTTAACTTTGGCTTAAATAAGTCAAATATGAAAAAATGACTAATACCAAAACCTTTAAGAAAATACAATAGATGTTCCATTACCCATTACATCAAAAATAAAACAACAATGCAAATTAGGAAACTGCTACTTGAATCTTACGGCCATCTACATTAGTCCAACCACCTATTTGCACTTTAAACCCTTTAACCCACTGTTACAGCCCAATTGTAAAGATTTAACCAATCTACACCAGCAACATTACTCCATACTAAGCATCGTCAACCTGGAAAAATTCATCCCACCAAAATTGTCAAGATGGATCTTCAAAGTTATTGGCATGCTTGCTTTTTAAGGGATGTCATACTTCTTTATTACCCCCATTTGCATTAAAAACACTCATTCAGTAAATAAGTTATATAACCATGGCAAAGCAATACCATATCATCTCAAAGTCTACAACAAAAATCGCATATTCACCTTTTGTTTTTAGAAATGATAAGGTAAAAACAAACAAACTCTCATTTAATCAACAAAACTTTGGTTTATTCAGCAATCGGCTCATGGTGAAATCACAATGCCGCTAGCTACTAAAGAATATGATCAGAGGACTTACCTTTGAGAGTTAAACAGGGCCATTGATTCCATCCTCTTGGTTCTGTCAAACTTACACAATCAATATTAGGTCACTTGCTTTTCGGCTAAACCATGTTGCATAACCACTCAATAGCCTGGTACATATATACATTAAATATACGATACTCATGGGCGGTTTCGTTTTAGTGTTTAAATTTATAAAAGTTGTACAAGTTATTATCTTCAAAACACACACACCTTAACGGACAGGGGACCCGATCAGATGTAGTATAGTTTAGTGATAAGAACAGGATCGTTCGCAGGGACGCGTTGCTTTACCTAATCTAGTAATACGTGTAATTCTAGCGGTTGTGGGGTTGTCACGATTTCCTATTAAACTAATTAAAATACTGAAAAGTAAATAGAAGCCGCAACCGCTTATTTAGCGAGAGGCTTAGTCTGAAAATAGTTTGAAAAAGCAAATAACAGTAATTAAATTAAAATACTGAAAAGTAAATAGAAGCCGCAACCGCTTATTTAGCGAGAGGCTTAGTCTGAAAATAGTTTGAAAAAGCAAATAACAGTAATTAAATTAAAATACTTGTTTGGCATCTCCGATCTCATGGTACGACCAAATATCATTCTACCTACTTGCTAGACTGTTGAAAACTTAATCACGACTCAGATTCTCGTTAGATTCACTTTGTCTAAGTAACTAGTGATGTCGCTAGACTCACACTACCCTATAAACAAATTCTCGTTAGATTCATTGTTTAAGCATTAATGACCTAAAGTTTGTGTTACTAATTCATCTTTAAGTTACCCGGCTCTTAAGCTCGTTTCCAAGTCACCGGATCGCGTCTGACATTGTTAAGCTTCATGTTCTATTCATCCTAATTACTATGGTTCTGGATCCCTCGGTTACAAGTGAATCACCTTTTACAACTAGTTAAAGACCGACTAGTGTTTTCCATCCTTATGTATTAATCCTAGTGTATGATTATAGACCGATCATTAGAATTAAATCAATACATGCAGATATAGAACCGATAATAACATGAAGAACTAGTAAAACATGGATCTACGATAAACAGTAAAACACACTCCAACAGATCTAACAAATAAAGTAAAATAGATAAACGTCTACATTATCACATCGATCCAAACAAGTATTCAGCCTACTAGCCTGACATTATTAAAGGAATAACAAAGTCTGAAAAGATGAAAGACATTGTTTACCAACTGAAAGTAAAATAAAAGAGTAGATCTAGGTTGAGGATGAAGATCGGAAGGTGTTAGAAGCTCCAAAACCTCCTTGGAATATGCAAAGTCGACCTAGGGTTGAATATGGGCGGCTAGGGCTGCTGAATCGGCTCTCTCTTAGGGTTTTGAGGGTTACTTCGACTTAAATAGGTGTAAAAGTCGGTTGCTGATCTGGGCCGCCCAGCGGCGCTAGAATGGGCTCCAGCGGCGCTCTGACAGAACTCCTAATTCTTGAAATCAAAAGGGATTTTATAGAAATATTTGGAATCTGTTATAAATTTTTATAAATCAGATCTTAAGTTGTCCAGAATGTGTTTTTAAATCAGAATAATATTGTTGATAATGTTTCTTATGTATTTGTTATGTCAATTGTCTGACCAAAACTTATTGTAGATAAGAAGAACTCAATATAATCATGGACGCATGGCAAAACCAGATGATTGGTACTAGTGAATGGGGAACATCAATCGATGATTTTTGCCAAGACTGGCTTCTCCAAAATACAGTACCAACATCACAGCTAGAACCCCCAACAGAAAATGTCAGTGCATCGTTCCCAACTCTTGTTGATGCAGTACCTCATGGAGTTTCATCTCCAATCCCAATGAACCCTTTATATCAAAACTTCTCTCTCGATACACCAGAAGCAACATTCCAGTTGAAATCAACATTCCAACCGGAACCATCATTCCAACCAGAATCTTCCGAGGAGGGTAACAGGGCACCAGGAAAACGTCCAATGTCAGACTCGCCCACACTATACCCCAATCCAATTAGTGACACATATTATGGGGTCTCAACCTCGAACAGGGTGGAACCGGTTGATATGATAATGAGTCATGGACCAGAGTTTGAGAAGCACGTAGAAGACTCATGGGCTTATATTTGCAAGCTTTATAGTCGAAAGAAAAAGTCCGCAAAGGTATCGTCCTCGAAAGCCCAAAGAAATGTAAGGTCAAAAAGGTCTTACCAGTTTGTGAAACAAAATACTACTTTGGTAGTATTTGGGGAAGAAATGAACATATCAGAGATGCCAACACCGATATGCTCATGCACAGGGATACCTAGGACCTGTCGCGGGTGGAGTACAGAGGGATGAACCTCCGTTTGTTGTACAGCTTCTCTTTTCATGTATCCGTTGCCAACATATGTTGGGCCAAGTCGTATTGTAAGGTTGCCGGGGAGAAGAATGGGTTGTAGTACATTCTCAAAGGTCATAGAGAAATTATTGTTAGAAGGGTACGATCTCGATTGTCCAATTGACTTGAAAGATCATTGGGTTAAGCATGGGATTAACAAGTATACATTGAATAGATAATTGTGTGATCTTCATAGATTTAGGAATTTGGCTACTTAAACTATAAAGTAGGATTACATAAACAGTTAGTGATCTTCGTATGTCTATTTCCCTCTTTTCTTTATTGCGAAATTTATATATAATTTGTTTGTAGTTAACACTTTTATTATTGCTTATATCAAAATAGTCTGATGAAGCCATCCTACTTTATCTTGTTCCATCAAGATCCAGATATCTTATTTGTTGTCGGCCATTTTGAAAAATTATTTTCATTTGACGTCATTACTTACGTTATATGAGCGAATAGTACCTCTCAGTAAAATCATGTATTTTTATTCTAGGTACAAGGCCAATATAAGGTGAAATCTACGGGATTTGATTCCTGCATATAATCACTTAAGTTCATAATCTTCTACTACTATCCTGTTTGCTCTTTTCCAGCCATTTTCTTGAACACATTCATCAAATTACTAACCTAAGCTCCATGTTCGTAAAAAAAAATGCCTCTTAACACACTAGATCTATTAATATTTCATAATATCTCACTTTACTTAAACATTATAGTCTCCAAAAATCTTAGCTCATTCTATCAATCAATCGTAACTATAAGTTTGAACTTAGTCTATAGTTCATAATAAATCATTGGTCTACAATTATAGATTATAAGTATCTAAGACCTTAATAAGCATGTATTCTAGATCTTATTCTCATACTGTTATTCCAACAATGACTGATAATTGTAGACAATTATAAGTAATATAACTTAGACATGGGCCATCCGGTAATGCCTATAATATAAGGCATACCATTGGCTAGCCCAACACATTACCAACCCATCCAAAATATCCTATACTTGTACTACCATTTCTATTAACATAAAATTCAAGTCCACACAATCCACACTTGAATATCAAAATTGATCTTCAAGTAATACACAATTTCCACATCAAGTCCTTATAAATCATTGCATGAATATAGTTATCTCTACAGGGATATTACCATGGCAATAATCTAAGGTTTCAGCAATCGTACAATTTACAATTAACAATACAATCACGAAAACATTCAACACTATATAAATAAAAGGGTCAAGTCATAACAAGGTGAGTAAAGCATAGTCCGAATTTTAACTTCAACATTCGACACATTAAAAGTGTTTGTATACAGGGTGTACCATCGGCTAACCCTCCACACCGTTAATATATAGAATGGATGTCCAAAACTCGGTTCCGATATGTTCTCTAAGTGTTGACCGGGTATGTATACAGGGTGTACCAGCGGCTAACCCTCCACCTAACCAACACTCATTAAACATACCGGGTTAACTACTATACTTTATCCACGAGGCGCAATCCATGAGATTATGAACTTTATATGACATAGGATAACCATAGATTTGTTGATCAGGCGCCTCTAGGGTTATCGAATGTTATACTCCATTAATGCCATCATTTCATTTTGCTGGGGGACAAATAATAAATGCATCCAAGATTCCACACACATCAACGTTTATCACAATAATTCCACAATTCACGGTGTATCCCGACACTATCATATACGTCCATCAAGTTGTCATATAACAATCAAGTCATCAAATCATAAGTAACCTACGAACTCCGTTTAAACCATTTTTATGCATCATACAGTTCACGTTGCACACAAAATTTCCTATCATGCATGCTAATATGAAATGTGGGTGCAATGGCTATAGACTAGGTCAATCCACCTAATTCTCTACAACCACGGCTCTGATACCATTCTGTAACACCCCAACATGGCGGAATCATGGGGTATCACTTAGAAAAGCACAGCACGACATGGAAATTATGTAGAATCAAACTATATGAAAACATAGGATTGAAACAATCCTTAAACTTGTACAAACGTATACAATCATCAACATTTATCGAAATACATGTTCAATCAATAATAAAAGGCAATTCAATCAATAGTAGTTGATCCTAAAAGTAACCCATAAAAGGGAAGTAAGGATCATGGATCCAGAAAGTCCAAAACTAGTCCAATCCTAGCAATTAAGCATGCAATCATCCATTTTGTCTCTGATTAACTTGATTACCTGAAAAGTGTACTAAAGAGCGTCAACATAAAGTTGGTGAGTTCGTAGGGACAAGTAACAAGGAATAACCGTATCGGATACAACCGTTAACAATAAGTGAGGATTAGGAGAACTAATCACATCCAAGGAAAACCTATAAGGTTTCACATTATCACAATTCAATACAAGTCAACGTTTAACAACAACGATTCCATATAACGTTCAACAACGGTGCGGCTTACATAGTTAATAATTAACAATGCGCTAACGGTGCGACTTACATCGTAAACAATGCGCTAACGGTGCGACTTATATAATAAGTAATGCGCTAACGGTGCGACTTACATCGTAAACAATGCGCTAACGGTGCGACTTACATCGTAAACAATGCGCTAACGGTGCGACTTACATCGTAAACAATGCGCTAACGGTGCGACTTACATCGTAAACAATGCGCTAACGGTGCGACTTACATCGTAAACAATGCGCTAACGGTGCGACTTATATAATAAGTAATGCGCTAACGGTGCGACTTATATAATAAGTAATGCGCTAACGGTGCGACTTACATCGTAAACAATGCGCTAACATGTCCATATCAACAGTTCAATCATACAATCAATCAAATCAACAATCAACAGTTAAACAAACATGTACACTTTTCAGCCCGAATCTCAATTGAGTAGGGGGGGTTTACGAAACTCACCTTATTCTTGATAGTTCAACAGCAAAGTAGAAGAGATTGATGTAGTCAACGATGACGAGTGAGTCAACTGGCCACGTTACGTATTCCCTAATTTCAATGTTAATTGATTTATATTCGTGCTAAATTCCAAATATAGACATACAACTATAAGGTTATCTTTTTAATACGCTTGTCAACGTAATTTACTTCCTGTGTTTTTATAAGTCTTTGAATTTATCTTTAAGTATCATTTCAAGTATTTTCTAAATGAAAACTCATTTATGTTGCAAAAATTTAAAAGGACCAAATTGTCATTCTTGAAACTTGAGGGACTAAATTGTCATTTTTGAAACTTGAGGGACTAAATTGTCATTCTTGAAACTTGAGGAACTAAATTGTCAAATGTCCAAAGTATAAGGACGAAAAATGATACCTTTGAAACTGTAGGGTAAAAATGTAACTTTCCGTATGTATTACGTATCCGTAGGATATATAAGGTATTCCTCTGATATTTCTAAATCCTTTTGAAGTATTTTTAAATAATAGGATTAATACGAAGAATGTATTAATCTTGTAACGAATAGATGTTTTCAATAGCAGAGATATGAAAAGATACCTTGAATGGTATGTATTATAATCAATACAAAATGTATTGATTACAATTGAAGAAATACCTTAAATGGCAGGAAAAACCAGCATTTTATTTCCAAGTTGTGTTAGGGTTGGCCTTGGGTCGTGGAGAATACCGGGGCGAATTAAGTTGCTTAGTGAATGCTTATGCAAACTTTTCGCGAACTACCTTCCATTCCTCCGGTATAAGCTAAAGAGGCCCAAGGTGCAATCACTTTCGGAAACATTGTGCGGTTAAAAGCGTATCAAGGATATATTCTATCCATAAATCAAACAATTTGAAAATACGAAATAATTCACAGATGGTGAATAGTAATTATATGAATTATGATAGTTAGGTATATAACTATGCCCTTGTTTATATACCATAATAAGTATTTAAAATGATTTAATAAAAGTTTTACGATTTCTCGTACTTTCGCTAATAATTCATTTTTCGCAATAGTAACAATATTTCAATATTCATATATAAAAGCGATAGTTACCGTATTTAAATGCAATTATGTATCAATTGAGTATAAAATTAAGTTGACAAGCATTTCAATACATAACATATAGTCATATAATCATAAAGCAAAGTATAGTAAGGTTTCATAGAAACACTTACAAGTATGGAGATATTATGAGTTCTAAGATCAAAGTAACGATATAGGGATGAGCTCCAAAGAAGATCTTGAGAGAATCGACTATAACTTGGATTTGTAAACTTGATGAATATGGAATAATCCTAACTCTATGTGGCCATTATAACTAGGCTTTGATAAGTTCTTGAAAGAATTCGCAATAACAACGTCGTGTTTACAATTTCGAAACCAACGAATTCAAAACAACTTTGGTTGAATCGAAAGCTTGGGATGATGAAAGGTTGTGTAAGATATGCTTGAACTTGAACAAGTATGGATCTCGGAATGATAGGGATTTAAGAAGAGAAGTGTTGAGAGTGTGAATTAGCAATTAGAAATGAAAACCTTAGCTTGTATTTATAGGTAGTAATTTACCATGGTTACTAGTTTAGTTTGTTGGTAACTATGGTTAAGTTAAGGAATACCATGGGCTAGTTTGATGGTTTTGCAATACCATGGGCTAGTTTGATGGTTTTGCAATACCATGGGCTAGTTAACTAACCTTGGTTAACTAACCTTAGTTAACTAATCCTAGTTAATTATGTCTTAACTTGGATTATATGTAAGATTGCGAGTGTTTCGGGTTCGTTTCCTTAATGAAACAGATCATCCAGATAGCAGATATTACAATATCTCACTAGTCCGACACACATATATATATATGCACCAAAAATACCCAAAGTTTTCTTATATTCATAAAGTTTGCCATTATCATATATAACAAGTAATGGACTAAAATGGCAAATGTTACATTATTCCCCCGTTAAAGGAATTTCGCCCTCGAAATCTAGATTGTATCGAATAAAATTATACTTAACTTGATTTTCGTTTTATCTCAATGACAATAAATCGATATTAGAGGACATGGCATCTAAGTCTCTATTCTACATTAGACAATCACACATAATTAACAGAAAGATACAAGGCGTATCCCTAATTGATGCCTTCTATTCTCAACAGAGTAAAATGAACTCGTATGATTCTAAATAGAATCCTTCTACTCTCAACAGAGTAGGATGATCTTGCACACAATCCTAAACACGATTAGCATTTATAATTAGCATGTATAACATCCTACAACTTGTACTTATGAAGAAATCAATAGTTTGTACACATATAGTATAGACTACTTACACATCTATGGTATAGATGATCTGTCCGTACACAGGTAAGTCTGACTAAAACACTATACAAAACTTCAAATTCACTTTATCTTCCGTATTTGACCGTTAGAAACGGCTCCTTCTTAGACTATATAATAATACCTTAGCATACTTTTCTCCATGCCATATCAACTTAACATTTTCCTTTCTTCAGAATCTAACCAAAACCCGAAACCTTATATCAAAATGTTCCCTTTCCTAATCATGATATACATTATTATCATAGAGTGGTTAATTACTGTGGCTCAACTTCCATTGAATGAGGCTATTCAGTGGTTAGTAGCGTTTGTTCTTGGCGTGGTTCCCTTACTGTTTGTCACCACCTGGGTTTCTTTGTATGGTTTTTAAATATGTTGTATCCCTAATTGTTGTATTTCCGCTTAAATAACGTAACAAGTTTCACTTGTATTGTACGAATAATGAAATACAACTTTCTTCGATCTCTTTTTGGGGATTGTTGTCGATTAGGGAAATTCCCCAGTTAACAGAATTTCCCATATTTGTCTTGATAGATTTTTATACTAAGTTCATTTGTGTATTTTAATCGTTGATCGCCCATCATAATTTTAGTCTTTCAAATAATTCTTATTTTCAAATTTGAAGTTCTTTTACCAAGACACTACTGTTATCCAGTTGGAAAAGTTGACATATTTTTGTTGATAACATTTGTCTCATTTTCTTAAATTCAATCATTAAAGGCGATCCACGGGTCAAAGAAACAAATATTATCTAGATCACTCCTGAAACAATAGTTTGGATCAAAAATTCATTTAGGGTTCAAAAAGATGAATTAGCAATTGATATGGTTCTTGAAAAGAAGCAGTGAAGAAAAATAGTGATAAGTGGAAGACGGTCTATTCATTAAGCTATTAATTAAGTTGAGGATTTTCTCAACATAGTATACACTTTTGAGTAAACTGTTCAGCTCTTTTCAACCTTGGTTAAAGGGATGATAAAGTTTAGAAATTTTATCTTTAGAAAAAATAATAATAATTCGGTAATTACTAATTACCGTAGCAATGATTAAAAATTACTGTAGTTTATGCACACCTGTCCGTTATTCCAGGTCACATTTCCCTTTTCATCCTCTATAATAGAAACGCGTTTTCTTAAGGAAGAATGCACACTAAATCTTCTTTCTCTATCTCTTTTATTTACTTAGTTCTTCATCTGCCAATTTGTTTTTAGCTATTCCGTTCACAGTCAGCTTGTTTTCTAACAGATCTCCGACTTTCTCTTTGGTAAGCTACATTTTTGTGCTCTTTCTTTCTCATCTTGGATAATATACTATCTATTTATATGTTTATATAAAACTTTTATCTTTTAATTCATGTTCGCTTAATTAACAATATTGTTCCACCGATTTATCATAAGATAATGAAAAATTTCGGTGCCTCTTCGAGCGATCCAAAAGGCAAAAGGCCAATGGCTCACGAGGATCTTGAAGATCTTGAAACAAATAGGGTCAAAAGGATTAAGCAGGAGGCCGTGATGTTATGTATTTCCTTTGAAGATTACAAGGCGATGGTAGATGAAGATGTCCACCTGTTTGAGAAACAAACTTCTGAAGATGAAAAGTTAGCAAAACTTTTATCTAAATTTTTAGAAGAGGAGGAATCTATCCTTGTGAAGCGTCAAATAAAAGAAGATGAAAAGTTTGCAAGAGCCCTAGCTCAGCAAGAAGAAGATAATCTTTCTCAAAGAGAGAAGTCCATTTTCGCCATGTCATCTGAAGAAGAATAAGAAAATCCCAATATTCCACCTCATAAGAGAAGAAAAAGAAATGCTGCTGGGGGAAGCAACATGTCAGGGTCGAGTTCTGACAGAACTCCTAATTCTTGAAATCAAGAGGGATTTTTATAGAAATATTTGGAATCTGTTATAAATTTTTATAAATCAGATCTTAAGTTGTCCAGAATGTGTTTTTAAATCAGAATAATATTGTTGATAATGTTTCTTATGTATTTGTTATGTCAATTGTCTGACCAAAACTTATTGTAGATAAGAAGAACTCAATATAATCATGGACGCATGGCAAAACCAGATGATTGGTACTAGTGAATGGGGAACATCAATCGATGATTTTTGCCAAGACTGGGTTCTCCAAAATACAGTACCAACATCACAGCTAGAACCCCCAACAGAAAATGTCAGTGCATCGTTCCCAACTCTTGTTGATGCAGTACCTCATGGAGTTTCATCTCCAATCCCAATGAACCCTTTATATCAAAACTTCTCTCTCGATACACCAGAAGCAACATTCCAGTTGAAATCAACATTCCAACCGGAACCATCATTCCAACCAGAATCTTCCGAGGAGGGTAACAGGGCACCAGGAAAACGTCCAATGTCAGACTCGCCCACACTATACCCCAATCCAATTAGTGACACATATTATGGGGTCTCAACCTCGAACAGGGTGGAACCGGTTGATATGATAATGAGTCATGGACCAGAGTTTGAGAAGCACGTAGAAGACTCATGGGCTTATATTTGCAAGCTTTATAGTCGAAAGAAAAAGTCCGCAAAGGTATCGTCCTCGAAAGCCCAAAGAAATGTAAGGTCAAAAAGGTCTTACCAGTTTGTGAAACAAAATACTACTTTGGTAGTATTTGGGGAAGAAATGAACATATCAGAGATGCCAACACCGATATGCTCATGCACAGGGATACCTAGGACCTGTCGCGGGTGGAGTACAGAGGGATGAACCTCCGTTTGTTGTACAGCTTCTCTTTCCATGTATCCGTTGCCAACATATGTTGGGCCAAGTCGTATTGTAAGGTTGCCGGGGAGAAGAATGGGTTGTAGTACATTCTCAAAGGTCATAGAGAAATTATTGTTAGAAGGGTACGATCTCGATTGTCCAATTGACTTGAAAGATCATTGGGTTAAGCATGGGATTAACAAGTATACATTGAATAGATAATTGTGTGATCTTCATAGATTTAGGAATTTGGCTACTTAAACTATAAAGTAGGATTACATAAACAGTTAGTGATCTTCGTATGTCTATTTCCCTCTTTTCTTTATTGCGAAATTTATATATAATTTGTTTGTAGTTAACACTTTTATTATTGCTTATATCAAAATAGTCTGATGAAGCCATCCTACTTTATCTTGTTCCATCAAGATCCAGATATCTTATTTGTTGTCGGCCATTTTGAAAAATTATTTTCATTTGACGTCATTACTTACGTTATATGAGCGAATAGTACCTCTCAGTAAAATCATGTATTTTTATTCTAGGTACAAGGCCAATATAAGGTGAAATCTACGGGATTTGATTCCTGCATATAATCACTTAAGTTCATAATCTTCTACTACTATCCTGTTTGCTCTTTTCCAGCCATTTTCTTGAACACATTCATCAAATTACTAACCTAAGCTCCATGTTCGTAAAAAAAATGCCTCTTAACACACTAGATCTATTAATATTTCATAATATCTCACTTTACTTAAACATTATAGTCTCCAAAAATCTTAGCTCATTCTATCAGTCAATCGTAACTATAAGTTTGAACTTAGTCTATAGTTCATAATAAATCATTGGTCTACAATTATAGATTATAAGTATCTAAGACCTTAATAAGCATGTATTCTAGATCTTATTCTCATACTGTTATTCCAACAATGACTGATAATTGTAGACAATTATAAGTAATATAACTTAGACATGGGCCATCCGGTAATGCCTATAATATAAGGCATACCATTGGCTAGCCCAACACATTACCAACCCATCCAAAATATCCTATACTTGTACTACCATTTCTATTAACATAAAATTCAAGTCCACACAATCCACACTTGAATATCAAAATTGATCTTCAAGTAATACACAATTTCCACATCAAGTCCTTATAAATCATTGCATGAATATAGTTATCTCTACAGGGATATTACCATGGCAATAATCTAAGGTTTCAGCAATCGTACAATTTACAATTAACAATACAATCACGAAAACATTCAACACTATATAAATAAAAGGGTCAAGTCATAACAAGGTGAGTAAAGCATAGTCCGAATTTTAACTTCAACATTCGACACATTAAAAGTGTTTGTATACAGGGTGTACCATCGGCTAACCCTCCACACCGTTAATATATAGAATGGATGTCCAAAACTCGGTTCTGATATGTTCTCTAAGTGTTGACCGGGTATGTATACAGGGTGTACCAGCGGCTAACCCTCCACCTAACCAACACTCATTAAACATACCGGGTTAACTACTATACTTTATCCACGAGGCGCAATCCATGAGATTATGAACTTTATATGACATAGGATAACCATAGATTTGTTGATCAGGCGCCTCTAGGGTTATCGAATGTTATACTCCATTAATGCCATCATTTCATTTTGCTGGGGGACAAATAATAAATGCATCCAAGATTCCACACACATCAACGTTTATCACAATAATTCCACAATTCACGGTGTATCCCGACACTATCATATACGTCCATCAAGTTGTCATATAACAATCAAGTCATCAAATCATAAGTAACCTACGAACTCCGTTTAAACCATTTTTATGCATCATACAGTTCACGTTGCACACAAAATTTCCTATCATGCATGCTAATATGAAATGTGGGTGCAATGGCTATAGACTAGGTCAATCCACTAATTCTCTACAACCACGGCTCTGATACCATTATGTAACACCCCAACATGGCGGAATCATGGGGTATCACTTAGAAAAGCACAGCACGACATGGAAATTATGTAGAATCAAACTATATGAAAACATAGGATTGAAACAATCCTTAAACTTGTACAAACGTATACAATCATCAACATTTATCGAAATACATGTTCAATCAATAATAAAAGGCAATTCAATCAATAGTAGTTGATCCTAAAAGTAACCCATAAAAGGGAAGTAAGGATCATGGATCCAGAAAGTCCAAAACTAGTCCAATCCTAGCAATTAAGCATGCAATCATCCATTTTGTCTCTGATTAACTTGATTACCTGAAAAGTGTACTAAAGAGCGTCAACATAAAGTTGGTGAGTTCGTAGGGACAAGTAACAAGGAATAACCGTATCGGATACAACCGTTAACAATAAGTGAGGATTAGGAGAACTAATCACATCCAAGGAAAACCTATAAGGTTTCACATTATCACAATTCAATACAAGTCAACGTTCAACAACAACGATTCCATATAACGTTCAACAACGTTCCATAACGATCAATAACGTTCAACAACGGTGCGGCTTACATAGTTAATAATTAACAATGCGCTAACGGTGCGACTTATATAATAAGTAATGCGCTAACGGTGCGACTTACATCGTAAACAATGCGCTAACATGTCCATATCAACAGTTCAATCATACAATCAATCAAATCAACAATCAACAGTTAAACAAACATGTACACTTTTCAGCCCGAATCTCAATTGAGTAGGGGGGGTTTACGAAACTCACCTTATTCTTGATAGTTCAACAGCAAAGTAGAAGAGATTGATGTAGTCAACGATGACGAGTGAGTCAACTGGCCACGTTACGTATTCCCTAATTTCAATGTTAATTGATTTATATTCGTGCTAAATTCCAAATATAGACATACAACTATAAGGTTATCTTTTTAATACGCTTGTCAACGTAATTTACTTCCTGTGTTTTTATAAGTCTTTGAATTTATCTTTAAGTATCATTTCAAGTATTTTCTAAATGAAAACTCATTTATGTTGCAAAAATTTAAAAGGACCAAATTGTCATTCTTGAAACTTGAGGGACTAAATTGTCATTTTTGAAACTTGAGGGGCTAAATTGTCATTCTTGAAACTTGAGGAACTAAATTGTCAAATGTCCAAAGTATAAGGACGAAAAATGATACCTTTGAAACTGTAGGGTAAAAATGTAACTTTCCGTATGTATTACGTATCCGTAGGATATATAAGGTATTCCTCTGATATTTCTAAATCCTTTTGAAGTATTTTTAAATAATAGGATTAATACGAAGAATGTATTAATCTTGTAACGAATAGATGTTTTCAATAGCAGAGATATGAAAAGATACCTTGAATGGTATGTATTATAATCAATACAAAATGTATTGATTACAATTGAAGAAATACCTTAAATGGCAGGAAAAACCAGCATTTTATTTCCAAGTTGTGTTAGGGTTGGCCTTGGGTCGTGGAGAATACCGGGGCGAATTAAGTTGCTTAGTGAATGCTTATGCAAACTTTTCGCGAACTACCTTCCATTCCTCCGGTATAAGCTAAAGAGGCCCAAGGTGCAATCACTTTCGGAAACATTGTGCGGTTAAAAGCGTATCAAGGATATATTCTATCCATAAATCAAACAATTTGAAAATACGAAATAATTCACAGATGGTGAATAGTAATTATATGAATTATGATAGTTAGGTATATAACTATGCCCTTGTTTATATACCATAATAAGTATTTAAAATGATTTAATAAAAGTTTTACGATTTCTCGTACTTTCGCTAATAATTCATTTTTCGCAATAGTAACAATATTTCAATATTCATATATAAAAGCGATAGTTACCGTATTTAAATGCAATTATGTATCAATTGAGTATAAAATTAAGTTGACAAGCATTTCAATACATAACATATAGTCATATAATCATAAAGCAAAGTATAGTAAGGTTTCATAGAAACACTTACAAGTATGGAGATATTATGAGTTCTAAGATCAAAGTAACGATATAGGGATGAGCTCCAAAGAAGATCTTGAGAGAATCGACTATAACTTGGATTTGTAAACTTGATGAATATGGAATAATCCTAACTCTATGTGGCCATTATAACTAGGCTTTGATAAGTTCTTGAAAGAATTCGCAATAACAACGTCGTGTTTACAATTTCGAAACCAACGAATTCAAAACAACTTTGGTTGAATCGAAAGCTTGGGATGATGAAAGGTTGTGTAAGATATGCTTGAACTTGAACAAGTATGGATCTCGGAATGATAGGGATTTAAGAAGAGAAGTGTTGAGAGTGTGAATTAGCAATTAGAAATGAAAACCTTAGCTTGTATTTATAGGTAGTAATTTACCATGGTTACTAGTTTAGTTTGTTGGTAACTATGGTTAAGTTAAGGAATACCATGGGCTAGTTTGATGGTTTTGCAATACCATGGGCTAGTTAACTAACCTTGGTTAACTAACCTTAGTTAACTAATCCTAGTTAATTATGTCTTAACTTGGATTAGATGTAAGGTTGCGAGTGTTTCGGGTTCGTTTCCTTAATGAAACAGATCATCCAGATAGCAGATATTACAATATCTCACTAGTCCGACACACATATATATATATATGCACCAAAAATACCCAAAGTTTTCTTATATTCATAAAGTTTGCCATTATCATATATAACAAGTAATGGACTAAAATAGCAAATGTTATATTGACATACCCTCACACTACAGTCATGCTCGCTAGCTAAACACTAAAGCAGTTATACGATATTATCATCTTTAATATTTGAGACAGCGGTGACAGGTCGGTGGTTCCCCACTCGCAGAGCGACATAACTCAACTAATGGTTAGAGTTTATACCTTACATCAAGATAGCGGTGACAGGTCGGTGGTTCCCCACGCGCAAAGCGACATAACTTGATGCGTATAGATTTTACTCGTTATTAGTTCTTTGAACTCTTTTTATTTAATCTACTGATTGCCTTTCCTTAAGATACTACATTAGTCATGCAATAGACATTATCAGAGACCCCAGATGACTCATACACTTACTCCGCATGCAACTAGTTCACATTAAATAGTGTAAGAATTAAGGCGAACCATACGTCTAAACTAGTTCCTACACAAGCACGTATAATTAAGTCCAATTAATATACCTATACTAATGGCTAGATAGCTCTAATTGCTAGGCATATTAAAGTCCGGTTAAATGTGATATGGCAAACATAATCGCATACAGTTTCAGTCTAAGCTCTAATCCAGTTGGAAGAATGAACAGCCACAAATCTATAGTTAAGCTAACAGTTCTAACTAACCGTTCATCTACCAAAGCTAATATTGCTTAGTTATCATCATCTTTTGTCTACTTGCAAAGCTTATATTCTCAAAATGATTTTCTGACACAAGAAAAACTTGAATTTTGCATGAAATAAGTAGTAGAAAACTTATGATAAATCAAGCAATTAAACCACGGGTTTTTCCTATTCCATCCCCCCACACTTAAATTGTACAACGTCCTCGTTGTACTGAACCTAACATAACAGGGTAATAGGAAAAACACGAAAAGATAAAGGATTAACGAAACTTCCCGGGCTTATGTTGCATGATTGTTTTTGAAGATGGCATTTGCGGAGCGACTTGAATGATGTTGAACTTCAAAAACTTGAGTCATCTCCATTTGATGGCGATCCATCGATGCGTCTCCACCTTCTTTTCTTTTTGGTATTTTCTGATTTTTCGATTTTTTTGGATTTTTGGGTTTTTCTGATTTTTTTTTTTGAATTTTTCGTGATCTGGTGTGCAGAACAGAGCTCTGAGCGGCGCTGGTAAGCAGATAGCAGCGCTGGACATGTAGGGAGCAGCGCTGGGTGCTGGTGACCGGCGCTGGATCTGCAGCGGCGCTGGAAGGCTCTGAGCGGCGATGGGGAGCCCTGGTGGCTTCCCCAGCGGCGCTGGAGGTCCTCTAGCGGCGCTTGTGACTCCTATACGTGTTTCGACTTCTGATTTTCTTCAACGATTTGATTCTTGAACTCCCCCACACTTAGTTTTTGGCCAAGTGTCTGGTTTCCTTCAGACTACAAGACAAAATACTCTTGCACACTTCAATCAAAATATCAAAATGGAAATAACAAGCTAAAACATAAAAATAAAATAAAAACGAAATACGATTGTAATAAGTTACTTGTTTCTTCGATCCATTGAAAGCTTGCATTTGTGATTCTAAAGACATACTCATAAAATAGATCACAAATGATAAAATTTAAAACAATCATTTAATTGCAATTAGTCACATATTCCTATAAAAAAATATAAAAACTAAATTAAAAAAATAAAAATAAAAATAAAAATACTGCTTGGGTTGCCTCCCAAGAAGCGCTAAGTTTAACGAGTCTTCAGCCGGACTCGGCCTAAAACTAGGTTGAGGAAGAATACAGGGTAGGCCGGGGGCCGGTTCTTGTTGGGTTATATCGAATAAAAATGTGAGACCTATCCTCCAAGTATGACTCAATATTCATCCTTTCTCCTTGTCCTTGGCAAAGCTTAGTCTTACAGTCAAAACCATAGGGATTATCTTCACGTATATCCTTCTTATTAAACTTCAATATATTAATCCCTGACTGTAACATCAATTATCCTAACTAGACATTTATATCAGCACATGCGATCTTTAAAAATGGTTGACCTAAAATCACATTATTCCAAGTGATCGCGTTTTCTTTTACCATAAAGAATTATGTCGAGAATTTCAGTCCGTCAATATGAATCACTACATCCTTAACAAATCCTCGGACTCTAATCTTTACATTTCTAAAAAGATAGACCATTTTATCTTCCCATTCTACTTTCCCTAGGTCCCTACTAGCATATCTTGTCTGATAATCTAGGGGAAGTATGTTTATTGTTGCCCTTGCATCTATAAAAGCTTCACATCCTAAATTTCCTCGGATTCCACTTTGAAATTTAAAGATTGTAGGGTCTCCTAGGGCAAAGGTTGACAGATAAGGGTTATACTTAGTTAAGGCTTGGTCCTTAATATCATTCCATCCTAAGTTATCTAGGAATTTGTTTACCCTAACTAGTATCATGTCACCTTTTTCTACACTTCTCTCAGTCTTTGCTAGGATCTTTTCTAACTCATCAATTTTAGTTTTCCTATGTAATTCACTCAAACCTTTCCCATACCTAGTTCTCATATCTAAGCCTTCACCATACCAAAAACGGCTTAAACTTCTAAGGCAATAATAGGCATCTAAAGGTTCCTCATCACACTCATTCTCAATATTAAAGCACATGTTATCATCGTCGACATCCCTAGAGTCTATAACAGGCAATTTGACTCTAACTTGACCATTTGACAAGGATATTTCACGTTTCAGAACATGGATGATAACATCCGCAGCATGCAAAAATGGTCGGCCTAAGATTAGGGGTGCCACTACTTCATTTACCGAATCAAGCACAACAAACTCAGTCCAAAATTCTAAATCCTTAACCCTGACATGGACTCGTTCGACAATCCCCTTGGGTTGTCGGTAAGTCTGATCGGCTAACCGAATACTCATGTTAACGGGTTTTAGCAAACAAAGGGTAAGTTTCTCATAAATCACAGTAGGCATAACATTAATACTTGACCCTAAATCAGCTAATGCACTCGAAAAATATTCATTATTAATAGTGCAAGGAATAAGAAAACTTCCTGGATCTTACGATGCTTGCGGTAGCTGTGTCTCGTCATCCGGTGCTTTGGGATCTTGAACTTCATCCTTACTGTCCGAGTCGTCCCCATCTTTGATTTTGCATTTTGAAACGAATTGGGTCTCGACATCTCCTTGAAAAATAGCTGAAAACGAAGTTTCGCGAGAATTTGGGCTAACGGAGCCTCCAGCGGCGCTGGAAAGGCCTGAGCGGCGCTGGGGCTCACCTGGGTGACATCCAGCGGCGCTGGACTACACCTGGAGGGTTTCCAGCGGCGCTGGTGATGCCTGGACAGATTCCAGATTCTCGTTTTTGCTCGTTTCTTCTTCATTTTGCTCCCGTATGACCTGTACCTGATTGGACACTTCACAAAAATCATCAGAAAGCTCAGTTGAGTCATTACCTTCGGTCAACACGATGTTCACATTCTCATTATGCCCAATTGGTGGTTGGTACTTCTGACTCGTGCTAGGGTTTCCTTGAGGGTTCAGCTTTGGATTAGATTGTGTATTGCTTGCAAGAAGACCATTTTCCGTCTTAGCACCCTGCTTCATCCATTTTTCCTGCTTTCTTTCCAAACCTTTGATGGGGGATTGTTGATCTCTCATCACGGCATCCACTTTATGGTCAAGGTTAGCAATCTTCTCATTCAAGAATCTTGTGTACTTGTCCAAGGAGTCGTGCCACTTGTCATTCATGTCCATATACTTCTCCATCATGTTGGTGAGCTTGACAATAGGATCCTCCTTGACTTCATTCTCCACTTTTGGTTGCTCCGGTTGACCATTACTCCTTTGCCACCTATTTTGAAAAGAACCAAAGTTATTTCTAGCATAACTAGAATTAAAGTTAGAATTACCGGGGTTTCTTTGGAATAGTCCTCGTTGATAGCTTCCTCGGTATTGGTTCTGGACAAAATTGACTTGCTTCCTCTTCACAATCTTCGGTATAGTGCATTCCTCCGCAATTTATGCACCCGTGTGCAATCACCTTGAGTTCTTTATCCATAATGTCCAACCTATCTTCAAAAGTAGAAAAACGGTTAGATAAAGCTTTAAGTTCATGAATTACCTCATTTTCGGAGCTGCTCTCGATGCTAGCCACGGTCCTTCTCGTCCTCCTTTCTCGATCCTTATCATCCATATCTCGAGCTAAGCTAGCTTGCACCATATCCTCCATCATCTTGTACGCGTCATTGGTAGACTTGTACAAAAAGTTACCACCGCCGGCTAGGTCTAAATCCTTTTGGGAACTCTTGGTTAAACCATAGAAGAAAATCTCCATGATCTCATCCTTGTTGAGTCCATTCCCGTGACAGTTTCTGATCATTTCCCTAAGCCTTTTCCATGCATCAACTAGTGATTCTCCCTCGTCTTGCCTGAAATCCTTGATGTCTCGAAGCATTTTCCTAGCTAAACTCGGGGGAAAGAATAACGAGACGAACTGTTCGCGAAGTTGATTCCATGTAGTGATGGTACCTTCATCGAGCTCATCGAACCAAGCACGTGCCTCTCCCGTGAGAGACGACGAAAATAAGCTAAGTTTCACATCGTCATCGGTGACGTCTCCTCCGTATTTGAACATTTTGCACAAACTTATGAACTTGCTTACATGCTTATGGGGGTCGGATTTGGCTCGACCGTCATATTGGTTGTCTTGGATTAACTTAAGGTGGTGGCCTTTGACTGAAAACGAATCTCCTAAGTTTGGTGGGACAATAGCCGATCCCGGTGTCGGTGCAACGGCTCTCGTCCTTTCCATCATTGGTCGATCAAATTCGTCCATATCGGCTCTAGGTGAATTCGGTTGGGACATAGTGTCGGATGAGGTGGGTTAAATATGGGTGGTGGAATTGGTGTGTTATTTCTCCTTCTACGTTTGAGTATACCTAAGCTTGTAGAGAAACGCTTTACAACCATTCCCGATCTTAAGCGCATCAACTTACCTAATTAATCCTGCAAAACTCAAGAAAAAGATCAAACGCACCAATATAGAAATGAAATGCAAAATTAAACTACTTAAACTAAGAATGAAATGGAAACACTACTAAACCCTAATTTGACTTCTAAACCTAAAATGACTTAAACCTAAATACTGAAAAGTAACTACTTCGTGCCGAAACACAAAGTAGGATCGAACTACACTACTAAACTAAGAATGAAATTAAACTACTTAAACTAAGAATGAAATGGAAACACTACTAAACCCTAATTTGACTTCTAAACCTAAAATGACTTAAACCTAAATACTGAAAAGTAACTACTTCGTGCCGAAACACAAAGTAGGATCGAACTACACTACTAAACTAAGAATGAAATTAAACTACTTAAACTAAGAATGAAATGGAAACACTACTAAACCCTAATTTGACTTCTAAACCTAAAATGACTTAAACCTAAATACTGAAAAGTAACTACCTCGTGCCGAAACATAAAGTAGGGTCGAACTACACTACTAAACTAAGAATGCATCGCGTCCCCGGCAACGGCGCCAAAACACTTGATGGGTGGTTTCTTTTTAGTGTTTAAATTTATAAAAGTTGTACAAGTTATTATCTTCAAAACACACACACCTTAACGGACAGGGGACCCGATCAGATGTAGTATAGTTTAGTGATAAGAACGGGATCGTTCGCAGGGATGTGTTGCTTTACCTAATCTAGTAATACGTGTAATTCTAGCGGTTGTGGGGTTGTCACGATTTCTTATTAAACTAATTAAAATACTGAAAAATAAATAGAAGCCGCAACCGCTTATTCAGCGAGAGGCTTAGTCTGAAAATAGTTTGAAAAAGCAAATAACAGTAATTAAATTAAAATACTTGTTTGGCATCTCCGATCTCATGGTACGACCAAATATCATTCTACCTACTTGCTAGACTGTTGGAAACTTAATCACGGCTCAGATTCTCGTTAGATTCACTTTGGCTAAGTAACTAGTGTTGTCGCTAGACTCACACTACCCTATAAACAAATTCTCGTTAGATTCATTGTTTAAGCATTAATGACCTAAAGTTTGTGTTACTAATTCATCTTTAAGTTACCCGGCTCTTAAGCCATGACCAGATAATAATTATCTCCGGTGACCACAGTGCTCGTTTCCAAGTCACCGGATCGCGTCTGACAGCTTCATGTTCTATTCATCCTAATTACTATGGTTCTGGATCCCTCGGTTACAAGTGAATCACCTTTTACAACTAGTTAAAGACCGACTAGTGTTTTCCATCCTTATGTATTAATCCTAGTGTATGATTATAGACCGATCATTAGAATTAAATCAATACATGAAGATATAGAACCGATAATAACATGAAGAACTAGTAAAACATGGATCTACGATAAACAGTAAAACACACTCCAACAGATCTAACAAATAAAGTAAAATAGATAAACGTCTACATAATCACATCGATCCAAACAATTATTCAGCCTACTAGCCTGACATTATTAAAGGAATAACAAAGTCTGAAAAGATGAAAGATATTGTTTACCGACTGAAAGTAAAATAAAAGAGTAGATCTAGGTTGAAGATGAAGATCGGAAGGTGTTAGAAGCTCCAAAACCTCCTTGGAATCTGCAAAGTCGACCTAGGGTTGAATATGGGCGGCTAGGGCTGCTGAATCGGCTCTCTCTTAGGGTTTGAGGGTTACTTCGACTTAAATAGGTGTGAAAGTCGGTTGCTGATCTGGGCCGCCCAACGGCGCTGGAATGGGCTCCAGCGGCGCTGGGACTGGGCCAGCGGCGCTGGAATGGCTGCCAGCGGCGCTGGCAGCTGTTGCTGCTTCTCGATTTGCTTCGTTCGGCTCCCGGATCACCTCCTTGTGTCTTATAACATCATAGCCTTCCATCTTGAGTCACTTGATGCCATTTACCCTCACTCGCATCTTCCGTGAACCTGCGTAAACATACGATTCATTAAGTACCGATAGTTCCGGAATATTAAACTCATTTAAGACATAGAAATGAAGCCTTTTGATAGGGGTTTTTATCACAAAATGGACGCTCATCAGATACGAAGTTAAAGTTTCAAAGACCTCGACTCCTCGAGTCTTAAGCTTTTTCCTTTTTTGAACGTAAATGTTTTTCCCTTTCGTATCAAATATAATTAGTAACTTTACACGACATATGCACATAGATTTTATAGTTTGGTACTAAAAATAAAAAAGAAAACTAAGCTTGATACGGTAAATCACCATTATGGCCATTACGACCGTTATCACCATTGGGAGAATTCCAAATACCTGAACCAGAAAGAGCAATGGAAACACCCTTCTGCCACTCTGCACAAGACCAATCTAAACATACCAGTTGTAGCATAACAGTAAGGCTCAGACGTGCTCAAGTAAGATTAATTGTTTAACATGGTTGCATCAAAGACAGTAAGGTCACATACAAACCTCAAATGCCATGCCAAGAAACACATAACCTCAACTTTTTCTTTAATGTAAACACATCATCATAGCCAATCAAAAAGAGACAACCATCATATCATTGGAGTAAGTCCCTTCAGGTTCATTGTCCATATCCTCTAACCTAAACATAAAACCATGAAGTATCAACATTAGTTAAATAAACATTACCTAAAAAAACCTTGGTGTTTCAATAACTATAACTACAAACATATATTTACCTTGAAATAAATATATTTAAACACAGTAGTTTTAGAATTTGTAAAGAAACAGTAAAATCCCACATTTATAACTTAAACTTATGACTCTATTACACACACAGTTCCTAATCCCCATTTCAACAACTTCTCCATAGTCCATATATCACTTTTTTCTTGAAAACAAATAAGATACAACAATTTATCACATTAAAAAGGATTTCTACACTTAAATATTGGGACACGAAAACTGTTGCTACACCAAAACTAACAAAACATTATGAACACAACCCACAACTTTATTATTGCAAAAATCAAATTTCAATTTATTACTTTTACCATCAACCTTTTTTAGCATAAGAAATCAAGTAAAGAAATAGATAACCTTGATTCTCTTCCAACAGTACGGACGGTAGATCTGAAACTCATTCTCAGTACATATATATTTTCTGATATATCCATGAACTCAAATCTTTTCTCCAAAATCTCAGTCTCTGCAAAAACTTGGTTTATGCACCTAAATAATGTACTTGAGATCAAGCTACTTGAAACCAACTAAATGAGTAAACTAAATTAAGTAGAGACTGAGAATTTGCAAAACAAACATAAACTCCTTACCTGAAACCGGCTTTTATGCACTATATATATATAGGGGTTGGGTATTGTAAAACAATTATTAAAGTAAAACAAAAAGACAAGATCTTAACCCTTAGATCATGGTTAAATTGATGCACGAAGATTCACGAAGCAATTGATGCACGATGATTTTCATGATGCACCGTGATTTTCATGAAAAGAAACCTATTGTTTTATTTGTTTTACTTTAATACTTGTTTTTTTTACCTAAAACCTATATATATATATATATATATATATATATATATATTATGCACTCTTTCTCTATATATATCATCTTATTTCATATTGTAATGTACCTCCACCATGAATGACCATCATCAATCAAAAACAAAAACCATGTAAACAACACTTACCAAAGGTTTTAAAAACATGATTTTTAACAACCCCAAATCGCTAATTACAAAACCGAAACCAGTTTAATAAATTGTGCCTTAAATTCACAAAATTTCTCAAAGAAATCCACAGTTGAAGCAAACCTAGATCAGAGATCACAATTTGTCATACCTTCCTTTAAAAATTACTAAAACCGTATAATATATATTTTTTTTGTTGATGAATAAACAACAAAAAGTTTCATAAAATCGTAGATCTAGATAACAAAATAAATCGATTTAACCAAAAAAAAAAAACAATAACAAAAACAAAGATTGGAAAGTGTTACCTTTTCATCATCTTCATCTCTCAAAATCGGTAAATGATCCATCTTCATCATGTTCATCCGCAAGAATCTGATATGTGGAAAAACAAAGAATATAATCAAAGAGAAAATTTGATATGTGGAAGGAGAGAAAAGAGTGTTGGAATGGAAGAGTATTGAAAAAGATTGATTTAGTGTAATTAATTTTGGAGAGAGAGAGGATGTCTGACAATTTTTTAATCTCAAAATTTAGAATCCCGCCCATCATATTATAGACACTGATTTACTCAAAAATTAAAAATCCCGTCCATTCTCTGTTTTTACATTATCCCGCCCATTCTCCCTTCTCTCTTATGTTCTCTTCTCTCTCTTCTGGATTGTAGACAGATAGTACATATATATATTATATTATTCATTCTGATTCTCATAGTACATACACATATAATAAGCATTTATTCATAGATTTCTACACACATCAATGTATACTTACATAAATACCGTATATATATACTTTTAAACACATAGTGACATAAGGCATTGTGTGTATAATCCTGTGAGATTATCTTAAGCATTTGACAAATCAGCTTTTATGAGATCACCTAAGCTCCTTTAGTAAGAAAGGGAGATAGGTAAATATGGATAACTTGACAAACATATAAATATCCGAACCGAAACGTAACTTTAAAAAACGGATTAAAGGATATATTGGAGGATTTTTTTATTTTTTATTTCTTTGTTTTAGGAAACTAACACATAGTTGAAAGGTTGTAGAGTAGACACGATGCCATTTACATGCATTCTACTAGACAACATATAAGATTAAAAGGGTTGTTTGTTTGGTGGGGTTTGGGTTCTAAGAATATGTAAGAAAGTGTTTAAAATATCTTTAAATTTTATTTTATTTTTTAACTATAAATATGTTTGGTTAAAGGGTTAATAATCAAAAAGAAGGATCAAACCTCTATATCATAAAAACCCATCTATATGGTTGGTTTTATAGAACTTTCAATGATCTCCTTTTTATTTTCTCTTTTTTTGTTTTTTTAATCTTTTTTCCTCATTTTTAGCTTCCTGTCCATGCATTGTTCTTTTTTTCTTTTTTTATTGCACAAAAGAAACATATATATTCAGTATTGCGAAACTTTTTTTTTTCTGTCGTTGTTGTATTGCTTTTAAATACAAATAAATATGCATTGTATTTTTCTCATGTTTTCAACTTCCTGTCAGCACGTCTGATTCTTATTTTTTTTTCTTTTACATTGTTAACTTTTCAGTGTGTTTGTCACATTGTCTCACAATCCATCATTTTGGTTTTCTATATATATTCATATTGCAAGCTTTTGAACAATCTATGAATGAAATTTTGGATTTATAAATAATATAGCAAAAAAATCATATACATTTTGTATTACAAATTTTTGTTGCGTCGATGTTGTATTGCTTTTAAATACATATAAATTTGTATTGTTATATGTTTCCCCGTTTTTAGCTGTCTGTCACCCTGCCTGTTTGATTTTGTTATTCTACATTGTAAACTTTCAAACGTAGTTATCGCATGATATTGTAGACTTTTAACGATTTCCGTATGTAATTTCGAACTTATATACAGTATATTACATTAAAAAGCATTTACCCCACCTTTTTTTTCAACTAAGAAGTTGATAATCTCAAAACGTCTTTCTCATTTGTTCACTAATTTAAATATCTCCACCTAACATACTTATAATACCCATGATAAAATTATTTAACAACATATATTTCTCAACCTTAATATAACTACATTATTTTCTTTTACATCAATTATTTTTACATTAATATCCACTCCTCTACTGCTTTTACCTCTGTCACCACCAAAGGCCTTGCTGTCTATATGGAGTGGATAATTAGGAAGAGTTTTCGAGAAATCTAAGTTTCATCCAAGACATGCGTGATTTGATCTCCGCAACTGCCTAATTAGATATCATTATGGTGTCTCTAATGCTAACTACTAACTATTAACTTGATGTTTAAAACCTAAATACAATAATTAAGAAGCATGGAGCGAGACTAATAAATCCACTGCCTAATTAGATATCATTATGGTGTCTCTAATGCTAACTACTAACTATTAACTTGATGTTTAAAACCTAAATACAATAATTAAGAAGCATGGAGCGAGACTAATAAATCCACATCTATCATGTATATGGAACAAATATTTAAATTTGTGAATATTTTTCTTTTTTTTTTTTGTAAAGTTAGTTTCGATTCAGACGTGCTGGAGACAATTTTAACCAGCGATTTGCTGGACCTCCAACCCCTTACTCATGGAAAATACCTTGAGATGAGAAACCCAAGACTCGAACCCGAGACCTTGAGGAAAAACTCACCTACAGGGCCCTCATAGTGGATTTAGAAGATCCCCTGGTCAACTCACCTAAGTGGAGTTGGTTACGCCCTTGTTTCTTTTCGTTTTTAATTATTTTTATTTTTATTTTTAATCATATATACGTATAATATCCATATAAATAAATCAAATGAAATAAAATCAAAAAGAAAGAAAGAAAGAAAGAATCAAGAAGGAATTAATGGGGGCATTGACAGTATCAGTGATAGCAATAGCGGGGTTGGCATTGGGTTGGATCACAATCGAGATCGCTTGCAAGCCATGCCTTGATAGAGGCCGTGAAGCCATCGATCGTAATCTCAACCCTGATTACGATCCCGACGATGACGACGACCCTCGCTTGCCTCTAAATCCGAACCCTACTCCATCTGATGATTCCACTTCCACTGTTTCCAAAATCGTCTGATTATCTTTCCATTTCTTTTTCTTAATAATTTAGTGAAATTATTGTTGTTTGGTATGTTGAGATTCGATGATGTTTTTATGTTTGTTGTTTAATGTTTGATTAATCAATTTTGTTATGTTTTGAGATTTTGTATGTCTGATTGTTTGTTTTTATATCAGTATGGTGTTTGGCCAGAAAGTGATTATTAACCTTATCAGAGAGATAAAATGCAGTTTTGAAAACGCAAAAATGAGCTAATCTTAAAGAGTAACTAGCTATTCACGCGAGGTCTATTGCGACAGGTTAGCCTGTCAACGATGATCTACTAAGAAAATCGCCCTGGTTAGCGTAATGTAACACCTAAAACAAAACTATAATTTGCCCTGCATCAACTTATTAAATGCAGATGCAGAATGGTTACTACTGAACACTTCCCAGGATTTTGTTTCTGATATGCCTTTTCAAAATACAATTGAATGCAATCATGAGATTAGTTTCTGGTTTACCCGATAGAAAATAGTAATCCTTGTGTCTTTTATAAACGCTGGTCAGTATGAATATAATCATTTCGCTTTTATACAAAAACTTGAGTTGTATAGAAAGCCATATAGAAATGGAATCTAAACCATTTTATTCATGAATGGGTAGCGCTTGATTTTCTACAGACTACAGCCTACAGGTTTGAAATTACTATTTCTAATGCGAATCAATTCTCTACTACATACAATCCTTTTGCAATATGTACTTGGCCCATTTTGAGCCAAATCCATCTCACCATTAATTTACAGCATATATTAGTAACAACATAACAAAAGAAAAAAACATAAAGGTCATCAGCTTCACTTGTATATTGTTAAAATACCTGATTCAGCCAAGACAGTATGTGCAATTTATTTGGCATGCAGGTGCAATTCATCATTATCATCATTCCTTTCCTTGGTTTATAACCAATTCACTCACTTGATAAACAACTAAATCCAGCAACTCTTTTATAACTGTGAAATATATTTCTTTCTGATTCAAAAGATTAGTTGGTGTTTCAGATAAATTAACTAGATACTTTCACTTCATAGCTGAGAGCCTAAGTAAACTTCAATAGCATCCAGTTATAATTGGTCCCGACTACAAAAGTAACGGGCAAAGTGTGCATCAACTGTGTTTATTTTTGATGAACATGGTAATGGTATCTTTAGCGCCACTAGGCCATGGGATTATGCAAAACATTCTCTCTATATCAACATACAAAGTTTTAGTATTCGGGTTGATGGGCTCCCTTCAGCCTTTACAAGAGCCGAGACCACCTCAATGACTTAGAAACTTGGAGTGCAACATGGGGCGTAAGATACAACTGGTAAATCCGCACTATATAAAGCATACACTTTGCATATGTTTGAAAAAAAAAATTAACTTACTCTCTGGTGTTGACTGTAATGGTGTTTAACAATACTACAATAAAAACTTGAAAACAGACAAATTTGGATTTACAATAAACCAAAAGCTATCACTATACATAACTGACAAGGAAGCCTTGAATAATCCATTTTCTATGCCGTGTACCAGCAATGGAACATACTTGATTGATGTTCATGCTAGGTAATTGTATATCTGAGGGTTGCTCTTGTCTCTCTCCAGATACTCCCTGTCAATCAAGCTTTCAATCCTCTTCTTCAAGTCAACCGGTTTTATAGGAAACTTCAGCTGTTTCAAAAAACAAGAAACCACATAAAGTTCTATAACATTAATTAAAAGTCAATAGCAAAAGGGGTTGCTTTATTAAACACATATGACCAACTAATCATTATAATCGAATATATAGCTTTTACAATTGTTAAGTTTGCAAATATCAAGAATTGTAAAACTATCCCGATTTCTAGTTAATTATTTAGCTTCAGCATTATGCACAAGTTATCAATTTGAAATAAACTCAGACAAAGTGTAGATCATGGATTATATAGCAATTGAGACTGGTTTCTTATTTCTGTTCAAAAAAGATAGGATTTCTTAAGTCTATAGATTTGCTTTTTGATCATTAACAAATAGTGCCTATATGAAATATTCAAATAATATAATGGCACTTTCGTCATATAGATTATTACCTGCTGAAAGAGTTCAGTTATCAGAAGTGTGTGACTCAGAACTTTCCGAGTTTTCATTATCCGAACAATAGCAGCGTCAACCTGCAATATGGTTCAGAGAATTGTGATCAAAACTTTAGTAGATGGTATAGATGCTCATTGCATACTAAGGACTATCATGCTGGGATGAACGCATAAAATGAGCTTGGACCTGATATTGACGATCTTGGAATACTCTCTCTGTAGTGCTTGCATTTTCTTCCACAGTTTCCTTTAACTGGATAGCATTAACCTGTATCCACATATTTGTCTTCTGTCAAACCATACTTCTCACAGCACAATGTAAAGGTGGAGACATGGGGTGGGTTGGATATCCAAATATATTAGTAATTTTTATAACCACAATGCATTAATTATGATTATAAAAACTATATTACTTCATTAACAATCCAATTCATAGAAGAAATGATTTTAGAAGGTTCTTTGCATCTAAAATACACTTTGAGTGACTTTTGACCCACTTCAACTTAGAAGAAGACAGAAACCCAATCAACCCATAAGTAAATAGATCAAATTGATACCCTTTAGGACAGTCACATACATATGACATACTCAAAGAATATTTGGGTAAGTGACAACAATTTTAGTATGCATTTATTATTCTCACCTTTATACGATACAGAGGAGCTGTAAATACATCATTGAACATGAACATGTCACCATCATCCACGTCTCTACCTTTCGGTATCTAGGTAAAAGATCGTCATCAGTTGCTTCTTCAAGGTGTATATATAAAAAAAAGAATTTAAATCAAACCAATCTAGCAACCACCTTTTGAAGGACACGGACTTTCCCACAAGCAAGGGACTGCAACGTTCTTCTCAGTTCCTTGTCCTCAATGCTTGTAGCATCCTTAATATCTTGAAAACTAAGCTTTTGTGCATCATTGAACAGCATCAAAACAACGGTCTGAAAAAAAAATTGTGACCAATCATGTGAGTGAACGTGAAGAAAATTTATGGGAGGTATAACCAACCATGCCAGACCAGAAAGAGACTAACCTGAAATAGAGAAACTGCCAACTCCTTTTTACCTTTTGGGAAATCGGCCTTCAGAACACAGTGACCTAATGAATTTTGCCACATTAACCGCCTACCACTATATTTGCTCAAGTAGAATTCTTTAAAAATGTCCTGCACCATTGGAAGAGTTTCAGCTTATAGTTGATCAAAAAGAGTAAGAACATTACAGGAAAAAGGGGCCAATCTCAACCCATTTACTTATGGCTCTATCCAAGTTATGTTTACATCTTCAACAGCTAAACAGGTGAAATGAAAATAAGGCAGTTTAGATGGTTAAAGGTTGCCAAAGTGTTTTGGTAACGCATAAAACCTCCGAAATTATTTATAACAAAAAGTTAGGTTTGCAACTGAGCTGTTCCAGCTTGCATCAAAAGATTATCATTTAAAACTGTAAACTGTTACCCAACCCCCGCCCATTTGCAGCCTCTAAACGGGAACTATTTTTCCTGCATGTCATACCTGATAAACATTCAATTCGTGGGGAAGGCGGACATCCATCGGTGCATAAGTTGGCCAGTACCTGCGATTATTTATCCATGTTAGTTGACAGCAAAAAATCGACTGTAAGTCAAGTTCAGAAGTGTAAAGCATACCCAGTTGTTAAAACATGGACACTCAGTTCAATTCCTGACGGAAGTTTTGTCCTAGCTTGAGATGATTGCTTGAAAGATTCATTTATCTCCTTTGATAGCTCAATGTCCTAAAAAAGTGGAAGTTAAACAATGAAATTCATATATCTCCTTTGTTATACTTGCATTATCTTGTTACAAGGTACAGATACACACCTTAAACATTCCTTCAAGCTTGTTGGTGAACTGACTACCACACTCGGTTTTCAACTGTAAAAAATTGGTCAGATTAGTTGATAATCAGAAGATATACTACGAAGAACAGCAGGTAAAAACTTGTAGATAGAACCTTAGAGATCATAGACTTTTCAGCATCAATAGAAGCACTCTTTCCCAAAAGAAGCCTTTTTGCAAGATCCTTTTTATAGAACGCCTCAAACACATCCTTACCCTATATAAAAAATGAAACTTGAATAGAGTTTTGGTGCAAGGCAAGAAAGACATGTATGTAAGACATGAGCAGTAACATAAGAGGGATAACCTCATACAAAGAGCTAACAGTCTAGGATCCATGCAAGAATTGGAATATCAAACTACAATAAAAGTGGGCCATTGGTAAGGTCTTTGATCTTGGGGTATTCCACCAGGCTTCGAGTCCCACTTCCTACATTTTTAGGGGTGGATTCGGGTTGTGTATTTAGCTCTAACAGGCCAAACAATTACTTATGCATGAATCAATTCAGTTTGTTTATTTAGCTCTAACAGGTCAAACATGTAAAAAAGGAGTAGCCAAAGGGTATTTTTCATTTTTGGAACCTCATAAACTATTTTGCCCAAAATATTATATTATTTTTGGAACATTATAGTTTTTGTGACTCAATTTTGATAAAAAGAAAGAGGCAAGTTCCTGAGCAAAAAGTGTTTAGAGCAAACTCAATCTGTTTTGACCCATATCAAAAGACAAAAGTTACCCATTTTGCACCTCTAGCATTACAGCCATTGTCTAGATACCTGTATAAATCTGAACAGAACCAAGACTTTATCAAGAGTTCCCTCCAACTCTTCCTCGGATGTACCCTTATTTCCAGCACGGAGTTTCTCATCCAAAAACTTTGCAATCAACTCAGCAGGACGATTCTGCAGATAAAACATGTAAACTATGTTAGTTTCAGAGCAAAAACTGGCATAGCGTGAAACCTTCATGAATATACTTGGAAATTATAGGTCTGAAATAATTATAAAAATAAAAAAGCGTACCTGGCGGAGATTAACAAGATGCTCAAAAGCCTCTTTGATTGTATTGGAAAAAACATCATTCTTCGAGAAGCTTTCTTCCCATATTTTATCAAGTGACATCTTGAATTCTAAGAGTGAGGACACCATATCCTTCTCCTTCTCTTCATCAGTTACAATGCTCTGCCCTGTCTTTCGGATGTATGAGCTAAGAGCGTGCCGTAAAGATTCAAGGGCACTTACCCTAGAGAAAAGTGTATACATCCTTCGAAGATCTTGACTCCGATTACCATCCATCAACATTGTGAAACCCTGGATTTAGTTGAAACAAACTTTACCGGTTAAATGAAACTTACAAAAAAACCGAGAATTGGGAACGAAGATTAGAAAATAAGGAAGCACTGAAAAAATATCCATGCCTTATCAAGTATAGCAGAGATATGGAGCTCAAGGAGTTGCCTTTCAGCGGTTGCTACCAATGGTTTTCTTGTACTGGCATCGAGATACAGAAGACATCTGTCGTGTTCTTCATGCAACCTTACCTGCAAGGATGAAGACAGCATTTACCAGTAAATTAGAAAACATGAAACGAGAGTACTACGGGTCAACCTGTACTCAAACGATAAAGTTTTGACCTACTAACTAATCCACCCAACCCAACCAGTTTTTCGTGTCTATTTAGATGTCTTTTGCACTGTTGGTAAAATTTGACCTGGCACAGAAATGTTAAATAAGAGGGGAACAATGCACACCTCCACATGTTTCAGATAGTCTGGAACGTCAGAGTGTTGCATATATTTTACTCCTTCAGCGGCATAGAACTCTGAGGTACATTCAAGGAATGGCTTCTCAAAACTCTCAGAATAAATACCCAATGCAGTGAACATCTTCAGGAGATGGTTAAGGAGTGTTCTATCAACTGCTTCACCTAATCTGGCAAGCGAAAAATAGGAGCGCGTTAGTCACAAAACAAAAATATACAGAATTTTTCAGATTTACCAATCATATCTTTTCGAAGTAAGGCTCTATGATCACAAGTCTCAAAATACAGAAGTAGAAAAATACTGACATTACAAGATTATTATGACGATGTCATATACATTATAGAACCTTACACGGTTACACATATTAAGTATTGCAGGATTTAGGTTACTAACACTCACTTTCCAAAAAAAAACATTTTTTTCACAACTTCCTTAGTATATCATCGCATGTTAATCCAACATAGAATAAAGTAACCCTACACAATTCAAAGTTGTTACTTAACCAAGTGAAGGGAAGTAACAAACTTTTTCCAAACATAATTACATTCAGTGTAATAAGTTATATGCAACAATTCCTAATAACCATCTTCAGTCGCAAAGGATGTATTCTCAGTTTACTTGGCATATAATTAACAAAGACATTTAAGAGTCATTCAAAAATTTTCCTGTACCGACATTTGAGGGCTTTTGGAGGATGAATATCAGCAACGCAGTTCAAACAAAGATAAACAATATATTCAGCCGGTTTAACAACATGATCTGTGATAGAAGATCAATAATAAACGAGGATCAAATCAAATTACTATCATAAAATTCTACAGAAATAAGCACACCAGAAACGCCTGTTGTTTATGACACTGACTGGAAATTTAAGAAAAACTAGTTGTACGCTTCTTGGAGCTCATAAACATCTAGATGTAATCAAAATCGGTCCATGTCCAATTAATCATAGAGAAGAACAAAAAAGGTGAGGAATAGCAGACTCATATTTGCATGGTTTGATAAGAGGAAGAATCACTCCGATGTATGATCAGATTCGTCGTTCTTGTACACATACATTTATGCAGCTTATTATCAATTAAACAAAATATATCTTAAATATTAGCATATATGAGTGTTGAACATTGTTGAACAAAGCGCTTGTATGTGATATGAATGGTAGTGGTAAGAATTTTTCGAAGAGGCTGAAAAGCGAGTCAAATATCATGAAGAAAATAATACTACTTTAGATGTTCCACTAGAGATCCCTGTACTTATGTCAAACATAAATCTCACACCCTAGTTAGTCAATTAAATAACATCCTAACAGAGTGATGTGTATGTGTCCGCCACTTGGCTGATAAAATTTGCTTTTTTACCATTTTGCCACTATAATCAAATTTTACGAGGTACTTACAACACTCTTAATCAAATTTTGCCACCAAACAAATTATTGATGGGGTTGAATTATAACTATCATGTAAAATTATACAGCTGTACTCCAGGATTGAAGAGATTTTGTGAAATAATCTTGCAATGTACCTCTCACTCTCTATCATTTTCAGCAGACCAAAAACTGTTTTGTGCTCAACTTCTGAAGCTAGTGATAGATGCTTCCGAAAAAGTTGAAGGCCCATGTCCCAAAGTGATCGCACAGCTGGAGCTTGTTTCACATATGTACGGTCAAGAAACAACGCAATACTGCGGATCATCAACATCTGGTCACAAAAATCTTGCCAAGTTTTCTGCACAAGTGATAGGAAAACCACAAGGTCTTCACTTTGGCCAACTAATGATTGTAAAGCAGCAGATATGTGAGCTTCACAATCCCTCTCAATACGTTGGTAAAGACTTCCCCCCATCTTGTGCAAACAAAGATCATTGACAGCCTATAGTAACATAAATATAAATTAGTCGATGGACAACCACAAGGTCTAAATGATCTTTGATACTAGTTTATTATAATAAAGTGTTTAACTCACTTGATAAAGCTTCTCCAAATCACAAGGATCCGGCTGCTTCAAGAATATGGCACTAATTGCTGACTTCAAGATTGCCCATGTATTCTCCTCAAAATTTGTCGGCAAGGTCGGCTTGGCTACAAGAAAGAACAAAAAGAAACATTTTTAATATAGTGTCATATACTCATACACACTCTCCAATTTAAAGACGTAAAACAAAAGAGATTAAAACTGTTAAAACCCCATGCATGAAATGTTAACATCAATGAAATAAAACAATAGGTGGGGATTCATGATTACAATTATGGATAACAAAAAATGGAAACAGTAGTTTAGCTTTATTAACGAGCTACATGAGATAGGACTTCACTTACTCTTCTTTAGTTATTTATTGTTCTTGAATTAAAAAACAAAAGAAAAAAAAAGGAAAGAAAGTAAAAAGGGTGTTCTCCATGCACTTGAGCTACTGAAATAAAATAGTTGAAGTTCTTCGAAAAGGAATTGAAAAGATTATGGCAAACCAAAAGTTGAAAGACATTAGAATATCTAACCTTACACATATAGAAACACTCTGAGACAGTATACAATAACAACAAACGCATAAACAGAAACACTAAAGAGGGCTAGAATAGTAATGAACCTCATGAGTGGCACATTTTGTAGCTTCCATAAACCAACTATCAATCAGCCATATTTATCACTATGTTCAAATTCTTAAATACATATTCAGGGTATACAAGCAAGTCCCTTTTTGTTACAGAGTGTGCACTATATGTTATTGGGTATGTGGAAACTACCATCTGATAGTTTACTTATATAATTCCTACTAATAAATCAATTTCACCTGAAAACCTACACAATCAATCCAAAACCCTAAATCTACAAAATGTGAACAAATTAAACACATACATTATATAAACCATTCAGATAAGATACAACAATTATATACATATATACATACATAGATATGTGTGTATATATACACATATATATAAATAATAAATTAATAAATGAAGGACCTTTAACAAGCTTAATAACAAGTTTTTTAGCAGGTTGAGGAGGAGTAGCTTTTTTCCGGCCCAAATTAGGAGTAAATCCACCGCCGGAAGATGTATGCTCACTTGGATCTTCAATTATTGAACTATCTGAAGAATTATTATTATTATTAATATTATTATCAAATTGAAATCCGTTTTTATTGTCAAAAGAGCAAGAAGATACGCCTTGTGATTTCGCTTTTTTCATCGCCGGAAAGTGAGGTGGAGCTCCGCCGCCGGCAGTGGTGGATGATGGTGATGGTGGTGAGAAGGTGGTTGTAGATGAGCGTTTGCGGTTGGTGTTTGAAGGTTGTTGAGATTGAGAAGACATATGAAATTGAAATTAAAAGATCATTATATTTGTTAGGTGTGTAGATATAGAGATATATAGATATAGATAAGAGATGTGTATGCAAAGGTTAAGAGGAAAATGAAGAAGAAGGGGAAAATATGAGTTAGGAATTTACAGACACCACCACACTCTTGAATAACGGGGTGTTTGGATGTGAAGAGATTGTATCAATATATCACGTGTTATAAAAATGGAGAACTATCTATATATATTGTTGCTAAAGCTGGTAGAAAAAATTATGATTCATCTTAAATCTCCACCCTTCAAAATAAATTCAACATTGTTTAAACTAATAACCACACTTTAGGAAAGAAGGTGTGAAATTTAGGAAAGAAGGTGTTATTATATTCCTTAGGAAAGAAGGTGTTATATTGAAAATAATAACCAAAATTTAGGAAAGAAGGTGTGAAATTAAACCATGTCTTAATTAAGAATGAAAATTATTGAACGAATATATTGTTTAAACTTTGAAGTAACAAATTGTTTTGACCAAACAATGATATTAAAAACTTGTAGTTTTTTATTAAAAAAAAATTGAATACAGTTTATATTCCTATCATTAAAAAATCCATGTAAGTATATTACTTTCTAATAAAACATTTTATTGAATTTTAAACTTCCAAAATGTTTATTTAGTGTATAAAAAGTGTGGTTTATCAATGGCCTAGCTATCTTAAAGAGTACACAGTACACTGGTAAGAAGTGTGGCTATCTTAACTTTGAAGCAAATTTGAATTTTTGGACTTTTGGAGGATCTTGCATAGGCGTATGCAGGACAAGAGACATAATCTTCAAAATTTGTATGCTTGTATGCGTACATAGGCTCATGATGTTCCGAAATTAAATAGAGGGAGGGGGTTCCCTTTTATATAGATGGTTGAACACTTGAATGCTTTACTATATATTAGTAGATGGTAGATAAGGTAAAAAATTTGGTTTAATCAATTTGATTTATGTTGTAAGCATAGATGGATAGTAAACTCATCATCTTACATATCATCTAAAAGGGTATTTGGCATTACGTTTTGAAGTGATTATCAAATTATTATTACGTTTGTAAAACGAAAATAATCTAAAAAAATGTTTGTATGAAAAAGTGATTATCTGTTATGAAAACGCAGTTTTGGAGAAGTATGTCCATACATGCTTTTTCAAAACGCAGTTTTGAAAACGCATAAGCTATTTTGAAAACGCAAAATCTGTTTTATAATCGCGATAACAAACCCCCCCTAATTTTTCTTTTTAATTTAGATCAACCAATATACTTTATACTATCGTTGTCATCAGATCAACCCGAGTCGACCCGAGTTGGGTTGA
The DNA here is from genome assembly GCA_034093135.1 of Erigeron breviscapus. Classification (NCBI taxonomy): domain Eukaryota; kingdom Viridiplantae; phylum Streptophyta; class Magnoliopsida; order Asterales; family Asteraceae; genus Erigeron; species Erigeron breviscapus. The sequence goes on from CM067167.1 coordinate 64,084,517, forward strand.
CGGGTTGAAAATCTTTAATCCTAACCCGACCCACTAAAAGTTGGGGTCAGAATTCAGCCCAAACTCGGTCAACCCCGGGTCGACTTAAATCGAATTTAAATTTTCACGTAAATCAAATTTAAAAATGATGATCATAAACTTTACTTATGAACACGGGTGAGGGTGATGATGGTCCACTTCACCAAACATCGACTTTAAAATTTCTAATGCACGGGTAAATAACTTTATATAGAACAAAAACTAAAATAAATATAATTATAATATAGTATAATTATTACGGGTTTAGGTTATCAGGTTCGGGTTGGTGGGTTGAAAATACCCAATCCGAACCTGAATTGATATCAAAATCGACTTGGAAATCTTAACCAAAACCTGTCAACCCGAACCTAACCACCAACACACAAAAAAAAAACATCAGGTTGGCAATGAGTTGGTGGGTTGATTTCAGGTTAAATGGGTTGGTGGGTTGGTAGGTTGGCGTGTTAAATGGGTTGGTGAGTTGATCTCAAGTCATATGTGTTAGTGGGTTGACGGGTTAATTTCAAGTCAAATGGGTTATGGGTTGTCGGATCAAATGAGTTGACTTATTAACCAAAAAGGTCCACTCGACCCCAACTAAAAAAATCAAGTTGGCGGTTTGCCGGGCCGAGATTCACAATCCTAACCCAGTTTTTGGGTCAATTTGAAATCGAATTTCGGGTAAGGTCAAGTATTGATAATCTTTAATTTATATTAAACCGACTCTATATATGATATATCAAAAACTGTACAAAATTTTAGACTTTATTTTAACATTATGTTCGATTTCATAATAAACTTTGTTTTTGAATGAAAAGCTTTTAAGTTTACTTGTTAACCCGGTCACCGACCGGGTATTAATCTAGTTAGGGTTGGTTAATCCGGGATTTACAATTTCGATGTTACAAGGTTTTTAAACTAATACATGTTCAAACCAAACCATACTAAAGGACAGTTTGGTTCATGAAATGTTTTTGAAGAATTGAAATCTGTTAAAGGAATTGTAATTTGAAGGAATTGAAATTTTAAAATATGGCTATGTTTGGTAAGAGCTTTTCAAAAGTTTTTGGGGAGCTTTAGTTTTTAATTTTGAACAAAAAGCTCCTATTTAGCTTTGTTTGGATGCAACTAGCTTTAGCTTTTATTTGAAAGAAAAAGCTCCAAAATGAAACGCTTCTTGAAGTAGCGTTTCAGGAGCTTTAGCTTTTCGATGAAGCTTTTAGTCATTAAAAGTACACAAATACCTCTTAAAGTTGTAGCTACAGCTACCATACCAAACAATTCTAAAAAAATAAAAGCTCTAGCTAACAGCTTTGCTTAAAAGCTATAGTTTACAGCTCCAACTAAAAGCTATAGCTACAAGCTACAGCTACTTTTGCCAAACATACCCTATATTTTGTGTTTGGTTGGTGGAATTTAATGAAATTTTGTTAAAAGAATTAAAAGGTAAATCATGTTAAATGACAAATTCACCCATAAATATACCACCCTCCTCTTCTCTCTCTCTCTAACCTCTCCCTCTCCCTAACGGTAACAAATTTCTAGATCTAAGATCTGAATTTGTGAACCGAAGAGTGGGATTGAGATTGAGATTGAGAGTTTGAGATCGAGATTATCCCTATCCGGTTAAGCTTCCACTCCGGTGGATCTAACCTTATTTTTTTTTCACCCGGGCCGGAGGTCCCTTCCACTGCGGTGGAACCGGAAGCAGCCTCCCTACCTTTGAGTAGGGGTAAGGTCTGTCTACATCATACCTCCCCCATAGCCCGACTTATGTCGGGATTGGGTACCTTGTTGTTGTTGTTGTATATATGTATGGATATACTCTATCAATAATGCATTCCCTCACATCGCTCCCTTTCTTTCTCATGTTTTATTCCCTGCAACACTTTCTACATAGGTAAAAGCAAACATCTTTTCTCCATTCTTTTTTCAAAAAATCTCAATTTTATTAGAAAACCCATGTCCATCAAACAAAAAAAAAAGAAAAGAAAAACGTACAACAACTTGAGGGAGGTACTTGGTTCGGTGGTTGTTGGTGGTGGCGGTTGTGGTGGTTGTTGGTTGTTTGTGGTGGTTGGTTCGGTGGTATTTAGTCAATTGATGAACGGTAGTCAGTGGGTCGGGTGTTGTTTATGGTCCAACAGAACTGGTGGTCAATGGCCAGTTTTAACCACCGACGGTGGTTGCCATGGCAGCAGGAGGCACTTCATTATTGCGTCAGGCGATTGGTGGCGGTGGTTGATGGTGGCATAGCAACAAACATTGGCAGATGTAAGCTCAAGAGGAAATATGTTTTTATACTTGTGAGGCTTTTTTGGTCAAATTGTTCAATTCCATTGGAATTTAAAATATTCCATTGGTTTTGTAAAAGAATCATGAATTCTTTGTTTTAAGGAATTTGAAGGAAAATTTCAAATTCCAATTTCATCATTTAGTCCAACCAAACAAGATAAACTATGGAATTTAGATTCCAATTCCTAAGAATTCATGTAAATTCCATGAACCAAACACTCCATAAGTATGTTGTCTAATTGGATCAGATCAAACATATAAGCCGATCCGTTTTATCATTTCGAGTCTTCTTTTCTTTTATTTTTATAAGTTTTTGTGAATATTTGTCAAAGTTTATGTCAAAGATTGATTCAGTCCTATCGGTCAATTCTCCTCGGCTAACACTGAACCTTGCATCCAACGTGCTTTGCGTTACCAGCTTTGTCCGCACCTATAACATAAATATTCCCCAACAACTTAAGGCTTTGTTCGTATAAAGTTTTTAGTACTTTTTCTTTTTCTTCTTAGCTTTCTATGGCACTTATCTCATCCTTAACTCGTTAATCTTTACTGAGAATTGCAAAACGGTGTCAAAGGACTTCGTTTTCCCTGTCTTTTCTTCCTATTCCATAAAGGGGAAGAAAGGTAAAAACTATACATATTAAACGAAGTACTCACAAGTCTATATGTTTGTTCTAATGTATTTGAACTTTAGACATAAATTTTAACTATATACTAGATTTTAAACCCGTATAAATGTCATACCCCGACTAGGGCGGAAAACTTAGGATGCAACGTATAGCACACGCGTCATGGATGTTACGTAGAGGAACTAAATGTATGCTCAAATTAACTCACATTTCATTAAATTCGAACTCAAACATACATCATAGAATCAATATCCAAACAAAACATAGATAAACTACCACGCAGGGGAAAGATCACTTAGGCATAAGGCCATAGTCTAAACTTAGAGCAACAAACAGTCACGTAAGATATGCAGCTCCAAATCCTAGTCTGAGTCTGCTAAAGGCCACCATGCTATGCTCCTTAGCCACCTCTAACTTGATTAACTTGCACACCTGAAAGGATACTAAAAAGCGTCAACACAAAGGTTGGTGAGTTCGTAGTTTTGAAATCATGCTTGTTTACTTAAAATCCTCATTTGAATCACAAATAGTTTTACTTGAATCCGTTTGTGCCGTTAAGTATGAATACGAGGGTAACAATGTATGAATACGTATAAGCGTGCCCTTACAGTCATAGAAATGGCCTGGCTAGTATGTATATCAAAGCGTGCACTTACAGTCATAAACATGACCTGGCTAGTATGTATATCAAGCGTGCACTTACAGTCATAAACATGACCTGGCTAGTATGTATATCAAGCGTGCACTTATAGTTATAAACATGACCTGGCTAGTATGTATATCAAGCGTGCACTTATAGTTATAAACATGACCTGGCTAGTATGTATATCAAGCGTGCACTTATAGTCATAAACATGACCTGGCTAGAGTGAATACCAATATGAAGCCGCTTACGGTCATAGACCTGGCTAAAGCACACACAGACAGTGGTAGAACACACAGGGATAGGCACATGGCACTATCGACCACATAAAGCACACACAGACAGTGGTAGAACACACAGGGATAGGCACATGGCACTATCGACCACTTAAAGCACACACAGACAATGGTAGCACACACAGGGTATCATGCAGTACAGTCTATAATCAAGATAACATTTAAGGTATCCATAGTGTAAACGAATATGAAATCAAATATGTATGCCAAAATGTGAAACCGATGATGTATCCAAAGTATGTAATCATAAGCGTATCCAATATATGTAACTATAAGTGTATCCAAAATATGTAAACATAATCGTATCCAAAATAGGTTGCACAATATCATATCATATAGTACCAAAAATATATACGTTTTACCATAAAACGATTTGTATCCTTTCAGCCCCATGAAAACATGTGAAAAGGGGATTACGAAACTCACCCGACAAGATGAACAAGTACAAATGTCCTAGCACAATGATCTTGAACACGAATAGTCAATGTCAGTCTACAATAAGCACTCGAACAAGCCAAATGTCTCGCATTGTCACAAATCACACAATAAGTACTAGAACTCCGATGTATATGTCTATGCCCTATACTAGTGTCTTAAGAAATGCCATTAAGTTCCATGTGTCAAAAAAAAGTCATTTTACTAGTTTGTTTATTAAATAATTTGTTATCTCAAACAATGACTAAAATATACTTAAGCCTTAATTAGAAATCATAAATTAGTAATTATTTCAATGATTAGTTATTTAGTAAGTATAACATTAAATTAATTATTCATCAAAATAATTTAATGTTTGAAGTTCACGTGAAGTTCTCGGAGGATTAAATTTCGACCACACGACAAGTCGGGGGCATTAATTACTAGCTTGGTTATCTTTGAGGTGCATTAATCACGGTACCATATATCTCGATGTTTAGTATAGTGTTTAATTACGTGGCCAGTTAATTTGCAAAGTCAGAACATTAATTACCTGAGAGTGCTTATCAACCCAATTACGACCTCGTGTTTAACATTTACGACCTCGTATTGCAACTTGAAATTTACGACCTCTCAAAGACAAATACGACCTCACAAAACGAATTTTAAGACCTGAGTGATTTACGACCTCGCAAATCACATCTGAGCTAGCAAATTTCAGATCTGAAAGCATATTTACGACTCCGACGAGCTGTTCCTCCAAAATCACATATTTTTGGCCATAGATCACGATTTAGCTAGTTTTTGAGTTGTAAAATGCATAGATCTCATCTATAAACATAAAAGTAAGGTTTGATTCACTTTCTTTACCCAAAACTATTCTTTTTCTTGACTTTTAAGATTAAAGTTTGGTAACCAAAATTAATAACTAGATCTCAAATAAAAACGAGATTTAAAGCTAGCAACTTACGTTTTGGCTACGAAATCAAGTAAGAAAACCGATTATCAAATGGGTTTATGTATAGATGTTGGATTTTGACAAACAATGTAAGTAAATTTCTAGAGAGAGAGAATGGGGTAGCAAGGATGAGGTAGCAAAGGTTTTTAGAGAGAGAGAGAGTAAGATGGGGAAAATGATAAGGAAATGGGTGGATGGAAGGGTTTTGTCCACCCATAGCACTCTCGCGAAACTACCGTCTTTTTCTGAATAACTATGTCATTTAACTAAAACTTTTAGCTCGAGATTAAATAAAATATTTCATTGACATAATAAATCATATTTTTGAATTACGATTCTAACGACTAGACACATGCTAAAATTTAATTTTTAAATTTCTATTAGTCTTATTTTAAGGCATTTTCATTTTATTGGCATTTCTACAAGACAACTAGTATCCTTCGAATTCGAACTCTCGCACCAAATCTCTAATTACTAAATGTACTAGAATCCGAATAAACATAACTCGCTTTATTTATACTTAATATCCTGCAAAAGTACTTGTCCATGCTCTAGTTGTTCATAAAAGCATCACTAATCAAGACTTAATTACATATAAGTCATCAAGAATCAAGATTTCCCAAAGTTTTCATTTTAACTAAATAAATAATCATAAAATGATGCCAAGCTCAAATCACGGGTGTTACAATAAAATACACGAGTTTTACAACAGTATCAATATAAGAATTAGTATATGGAACAAAAAAAATACTTATACATTAAATGTAAAAATATACTTAAAAAGGAATTGAGATATTCAAATGTAAATACTGAATGTTATATCAAGGCTGGATGGTATAGCATGGTTTCTTTTATTCAAACTCTTCCAGAGAAACAATATCTTAACTTTGATTACACAATTGACCGAGTTCTCATTGATATATTGCAAAAAAAGTAATTTTATTTTCGTTAGTCATGGTTGTTAAGAACAATAAAAGTAGCAGCTGGTTCATGGGGTTTTCAATGATTTCGTATCTTGTTATTTTATTTGTGGGATTCAGTTTATATAAGAAGAATATGCATCCTAAATATAGTTTGATTCCAATTACCAATAACAAATGATTATCCTAATTATAGTCTGATTATAATTACTAATAACAACAATATTACAGTTAGTTTAATTACATTAATAATATAAATAAAATATTGATATAAATATTAATTCGTATTAATCTAAATGTTGTAATCTCTCTAATTTTTAGCTATATTTTGTTATTAGATAGACATTATACAATAAAGTATTAATTATTTTAAATTGGGTTAAGTGTAAATTGATGATGGAAAACCAAAAAATGTAAATTAATTTAGACATGTGTTGATTTAATTAATTTTGGTGATGGAAAATCAAAAAGTATAAATTAATTTAGACATGTGTTGATTTAATTAATTTTGAGAAATTAAAGGTTGTGATTGGTCAATTGAGGTTAGGTAAGTTATCTTTTGGTATATATTAAGATGAGTAACATGTATAACATCTATATATAGAGAAAGTTAGAAAAAGTATGTGTTATATTGAAAATATATAACTAATTATAAATTTAGAATATATGTATGTCATCCAGACTAAAACTCTATTGAACTTGGAACATAAAGGTGTGCAGTTTCGTAAAATGTTTAGGCTTTATTATACCAAATAAAGTCGCATTCTTCTCGAGTTGTGAAAGCATAAAATCCAGACCGGTCCGGTTTTTAGGGTTTTTTCTTTGCTCAACTTGTAGCTGAACCAAATAACCTGGTTTTCTCAAAGTTTAAACCATTGGATCAAATTTTAACAACTCAATCCTCCCAAACCAACCCAAATACTCCAGTTTGGTACGATTTGACAGTTCGATGAACATCTCTCCTTTTTAATGTGTTTTACATAATATATTGCTCATCAAAATACTTAAATTTTTTGAGTCAAAATATTAGACTAGATTATATAAATATATATTATAAAAAAAATTATAAATTTAACTAATCTGTTAGACTTATATATTTTGTTCCAAAATTTGCTTGTATTATGTAGCTTTTGACATTTTTAAAGTTTTAATCATATATATCATTACTTGTTACTTATCTAAAAATGTTTGAATGTAAAATATTGAACAAATTTACTAATATCTTCTCAATCTAATAATAAGTTAGGGCTTTTTAGTGGCTGAATTTAATAAATAATCTATATGTATTAAGTAAAATATAAGTAATTGATGGTTATTTTTAATTATTAAGTCAAAAAAGAAACATGAAATTTGTCAAAATGATTAAGTTTTTGATTATTAAGTTTATTAAGTGTAAAAAAAACAAGACCTTAAACAATATTTAATTGTTTTCCCCCTTATCAAAATAGTATCAAAATCACACTTATGAATGAATATGAAATATGTATATATACTTGTCATGCATGACAAATTTTATAAGTACTACAAACAATAATATAATAGAAAATTAAATAACATGTCAAAATTTTATCGGCTAAAAACACAGATCTATACTATTATATAAAAATTATATCCCCATGTTGAAAAGTTAAGTTTTTTGGGACATGAGAAATTACCATTTTACCCTTAATTAATTAACTTACACAATCATTCTATTATCTTCAAAAAAAACAACTACTTTTTTAAATCAAATATCTTTATATCAAATACCTACACCACCTGATGCATCTACCGCCACCAACATTCTCTGTCGCCGTCACCATCCGTCGATGCCACCACATCAATGTCACTGTCATCGCCGCTGCATTGCGCGGGTACCATGCTGGTAAATAATGAACTAAGACCCTTCCTTATAACCCCCCACTTCTTCCCCACTTCTTCCACTATTCATCAGTTTTTCTCTCTCCTAGACACCCCAAGAACACCCCCTCCTTATAACCCCCTATTCTTCCACTATTCATTCATTATTTTATTATTTCATTTTTCTTTTTCACAAAATTAAACAAACACATTTTATTATAATTAAAGCAGATTACATTACTTAAAAATAAAAAACAACACATAATTAAAAAAGACAGTACATGATAAAAACACAAAATACATTAGTTTGCTACGATTACTCTTCATCATCTTTTATTGACATACTTCCTATGCCACGGTAAGCGTTTTCGTTGAGCCACCACTTGTCGTGTTGCGGGCATTTGACTTCCCATGTAGTTTTGTCTTCTCCGCAATTGTCGTGGTACGATTCGGCCCAAGTGCATTGGTCACCCAACGTGTGACCGGCTTTAAAAACATCATCGACTACCCTCTTGACCTTGCTGATCTCCCCCTGTAGAAACGAAGAATAGTGTTCTTCGTGCATCGAGACCTTGTGGCCTGGTGCTTGTATTGCCTCAACCTCTTGCTCGCATCGTCGTCTTTTCTCCCGTAGGTAACCCATGACCCCAGAGAATTCAGTTTGATGGAGGGTGTCCTCTTTGATATCAGCCATGATTCGTGTTTTCATCTCATCTTCGGTCAGACGAGGTCGGTGAACATTCTTTTTTGATGATGAGGACGCCATTTGGTTAGAAAGAGTGAGTGAGTTTGTAGAAGAATGAAAATTGGAATGGTGATGAAACTGAATTGTGCTCTGGGTTGGTATTTATAGAGTGACATCCAGGCTAGCCGTTCAGGGACTGTAAGTGTAAATGTTTTTGAATTTTTGGCCGTTTGAAGGACTAATTGTGTAAATATTTTGAATTCGAACGTTGGAGGGACTAATTGTGTAAGTATTTTGAATTTTGAACGTTGAGGGAGCGTCTTGTAGTTTAACTTTAAATACTGGCTCCTTCATCTGAATTTTTACATCTCAAAACACAAACTTTTATACATCTGAAATGGCTTCTTCATCAACTGTTAGTAACCCAAAACCACCAATGACTGTTGTAACACCCGTCGTTTAAAAATATGGATTTCCAAAAACTTTTCACCTAACGGTGTTAAAGAATGCGGATAAACATTTCAAAAGTTCAAACCATAAAATCTAGTTTGATTTGTTCGTAAAAGTGGTGTTACTCATCACATCATAGAAATAGAATAAATGGAAATCCTACGGTTGCCCAACACAAAAAAACCGTATACAAGTCATATCAAAACATAAATGTCATAAAGGGACAATGTTTAAAATGAGCAGCATCTATGGGTGACTAAGCATCTTCATATAATCTACCCATCTCGCTCTTTATTCACCATCAACTCCATCTAGCTTGCTAAACCTGAGGGGACAACATATTTCAAGAAACAAGTGTTAGCTAACGAATTAGCTAAGTAAGATAACACTAAGGTAATAAATCATTTGTCCCATTAAAACTTGGTAAAGCAACTTTTCACATTAAAGGCACATAGTACATAGCATCAACATCATATCATATCATCAACATCTTTTCATATTAGGATTAATCATCCTAAATGTGCCTATCCATCGTTTCATCGTTTCATATCATCACATATCGTCATATAAGGTGTGACTTACGTCACGCATATCATATAGGTGTAAGTTTGTGTGTAGGCGGTCATAAGACCTAACGGGAACCTCACACCCGACTAGATGGATGAGCCACAAGGCGGTCCATCAAGTGTCGTTA
>CM067167.1:64095357-64352857 GCA_034093135.1 Erigeron breviscapus
TCCTTGATAGCAGCAGATAAAGTAGTATGCTGTCTACATAGGCCCCGATAGCTAGCAGGGAGTCCATCACAATACGCTTCCACCTGATCAACATCTCTCCTAACCAAGTGTCCAACAAATTTCAGCTTTTCCATAAAGGAGTGTGCATACTCAGTTATAGCACCCGGCTTAGCTGTCAATGCTCTAAATTCCTTCTCAATCAACCTTAGCTCACGGGTTCCCACATACTCTTCTAGGAACTTCTCCCTGAATGTACCCCAAGGCATAGTAGCAAGCACCTCGGGAGTCAAGGAGATAGTAGCAGCCCTCCACCAATTCCTAGCATTCTTCTTCAACATTCGGGTTGCACACAACACCTTCATATCATCCGGGCAATAACAAGAAGTAAACACAACCTCAATATCATCTAACCATTCCATAGCACCTACAGCATCTTGGGTACCATCGAATGCTTTAGCTCCACAATTTTGAAAACTCTCGTACTTAAAGTTATGAGCACGAGGAGCTACCACTACACGAGGCTCCACTATGTTTCCAACACCATTTCCATTTGCAACAACCTCTTCTGGAGCAATCAAAGACCTTTCATTCGATGGCTCGGCACGGTTTGAGTGGTTGGAATAATTCCCATCCGTATGCTCATTCCTTTGCAAGCTTGCATCTCTTTCGGCCCTAAGTTGATCAACTCTTCTTCATTTCTCAACAAGAGAGCTCAGATAGCCCTCAACTCCTCATGCATTTCCGCTCGGGTAGGAACTTGTTCAATCACTGGATTAGCCCTATCAATTTCTGACCTAGTGGGTTGTACACCCGGTAATGGCCTTCGCGGAGGTCTTTGGTTAACACCCTCCCCAGCTCCATTCCCATTAGGCGGAGCACCACTAGCATTAGCTCCATCTCTTTGACTGTTCGCACGGGTATTAACCATCTTTCTACAATTTTAGGGACGAATGTTAGAGATGAATCGAGTGAGAACAGTAAGGTTAGGCCTACTTAATTACACAAGCATAACATAATCATATTTAAGCCATAAACCTACACTCACACTCATCCCAACCCGTCCTAAAAACATTTCATTTCTAAGGCTAAGCATCCCTACTTAAGCCCTACATAACCTATATCGATTTAAGTCCAAAACTAAGGTAATACCTATGGTTCATGGTTCACTTAAACCATTTCTCTGATACCAACTTGTAACACCCGTCGTTTAAAAATATGGATTTCCAAAAACTTTTCACCTAACGGTGTTAAAGAATGCGGATAAACATTTCAAAAGTTCAAACCATAAAATCTAGTTTGATTTGTTCGTAAAAGTGTTGTTACTCATCACATCATAGAAATAGAATAAATGGAAATCCTACGGTTACCCAACACAAAAAAACCGTATACAAGTCATATCAAAACATAAATGTCATAAAGGGACAATGTTTAAAATGAGCAGCATCTATGGGTGACTAAGCATCTTCATATAATCTACCCATCTCGCTCTTTATTCACCATCAACTCCATCTAGCTTGCTAAACCTGAGGGGACAACATATTTCAAGAAACAAGTGTTAGCTAACGAATTAGCTAAGTAAGATAACACTAAGGTAATAAATCATTTGTCCCATTAAAACTTGGTAAAGCAACTTTTCACATTAAAGGCACATAGTACATAGCATCAACATCATATCATATCATCAACATCTTTTCATATTAGGATTAATCATCCTAAATGTGCCTACCATCGATCATTTCATCATCACATATCATCACATTAGGTGTGACATAAGTCACGCATATCATATAAGGTGTAAGTTTGTGTGTAGGCGGTCATAAGACCTAACGGGAACCTCACACCCGACTAGATGGATGAGCCATAAGGCGGTCCATCAAGTGTCGTTAAGGAATGGCAAGCCACTCCAGGAGTAGTCCGTATGTTCAAGACATTGGTGGGTAATCACTTCACCCGGAGATACTCAAACCACGTAATTACGTTGCAAGGAGCCACCCAAGCAACAACATATACGCACCCACCCGGCTAAGGTGAATACGGGTTAAGCTTAACACTTCATCATATATACGAGCTCGATTTCATCACATATAGTTTAGGTGACAAAGTTACCTAAACATTACATATAATCATCTTTTACGTTTGGGCCCTTAAACGTGCACGTGACATGGCAACTTATAAAGTCTAGTGAACTAGATGACCAAGCCACACATACATGCACATCATAATCAACATATACTTGCATCACATTTCATTACATTGCATATCATTTCATAACATAACTTTGCATTGCATATAAAGGGAAATGCATTTCAGGTCTCATAAGTCAAATACATATCCCATATAACCTCCCATACAACCCGAATACCCTTAAGTAAACAAGATGAGAATAGAGAAGTTGTATTATGAAAACCATGCTTTTGTTGAATCCCTCAGCGTGTCAAAGTAGTGTATCTTACCTCAAAGTAGCACGCAATAAAGGATAGCTAAGTTACCGAACAAAGCAATAACTCTCGTCTATCTATGATTAGTAAACGGCCATTAAACGCTAGTCATTAAAACCATAATCTTGAATTACATAACTAAGAACACATTCTAAGTTTCAGGAGTAAACTATGTGTCAAAATGAGGTTACGGTTCAAACAATATCGTTTTCTGAAAACTGGGGAGTTGCGCAGCAACCTAGAGTTGCGCCGCAGCTCAAGCACTTCGTTGCGCCGCAACAAAGATAGTTGCGCCGCAACTTATCTCTCTGGAAACCAGTTGCGCCGCAACTGGCCCCGATTCTGCACTACCAAAATCGATTATGCCATGAAATCGAACCCAACCCTTTCCAGGTTAAAAACTCAGTTTCAAAACATCAAAATCCTTCATATCAAGGCCTTAACAAAGCATTCCAACCTTTAGGAAAATCATACATGCCTTATTTCATCAAAACATTGATTCTTTAAGACCCAATTGTAATTCCTAATGACTCTTATAATCAAAAGGATCAGAAATCAATAAAATTATACCTTCTATACCTGCAACTCACAATGGGAACTGAGAAAAACTAGATTAACCACTTCCGAAACGCACTTTTGATCGCCTTTTTGCTCAAGAATTGATTAGGGATGAAAGGGGGTGGGTTAGGGCTTGAGAGGAAACTAATAGATCTGATAATGACACTCAAATGACTCTTCAAAAGACCCTAAACCCGTTTTTGAGTTTCACCAAGTGTCAAATTTGGTCCAGAGGCTTCCATATAGCTCAATACTAGTCAAAAACTCCTCTAAGGACCATTTACTACCTAAATACTTCATTAATCACTCCTATTAGGCATATAAGTACTTCATCAACATATTTTCATATCATGCATTAAGACTTTCAAGTCTCACATATATAACACATAAACCACATATAAGCATTAAATCTAGCAATAGACTTAACGGACACATAATATTGACTTAATGACTTTAGTCAAACGTTAATAAATGTTTGGGATGTTACAACTGTCGATCAAGTGCAAGAAAGTATCATGGGTGATATCCTCGACCACCAATTGTTTAAAGAGGAACTTGTTGCAGTTATGCTAAAACTGAATGCGAAGAAGCAATGGTGTCGAGAACAAATCGATTATATACAAACCGGGTATTGTACTGATCTTGAGTGTCAATACTTAACTTATGTGCAGGGGAAGATCGACAAGACTCAAGTTGCTCTGGAACAACTTGATTGTGCGGTTAACACCTTGAACCATTTGATCATATGGGCCAAAGCAGTTTATGAGATGAATGAATAAGTTTGTCTTTTAATAAGTTTGTAATGTGTTCTACGAACTATTATGTTGTATGTTTGTCTTTTAATAAGTTTGTAATGTTTTTAAATTATGAATAAACTTCTGTTGTTATTAAATTACCATGTAGACATCTTTTATTAAAATACTTAAAGACATTATAATACAACAATTCCCAAAAGTCGGTGATGTGAGTATGAGCACTGTAGCAATTTACTGTAGGAAAAAACTAATTTTTTATTGCTCTTACTGTAGCTGCTACATTAACTTTATTTTATTCAATTTTTTTCCATTTCTTTATCTTCTTACTTTCCCACCTCCTCTATCTTCTCTTTAGGTTTTCCACGACATCCATATCCAACTCACCACTCTCAACTATCAATCCATCCTCACCCACAGACCTTGCTCTCGTGGGTGACAGAGCGTGACAGTGGTGTTGTTACCGAAGGGGAGTAACGGCAGCGAAGGTAATTGTTGGGGTAGTTAAAGCCGGCAGAAAAATGCTACTGCTGTGGATTCTTGATAGGTCTTTATGTTGACTTTAATTATCATAGATTAATGATGCTATTCAATATACTTCTCCTTAAAGCAGAAAACGCGTTGTTGCCCACGAGTCTTTCTCTTTAGTTTATCCCTTTCCCCCTGCTTCTTTATCTTCTTATTTCGTGAAAGAAAAATATGATACCGTGTGATGGTCATAGAGTTTGGATTGTGGAATCGAAAAAGACTAGGTATGTTTATAATTATTCTTACTCTTATTATTGTTATTCTGATACTTGATATATGTAGATAAGCTGTAGTGTTTTTAATGTGAATCCTATATGCGATGTTTTTTCTTTCTTTTTGGGTTACTCGGAACTTTTGATTTTTGGTAAAGAGCTAAATGTGTCACGAAACCTTCTTTTAGTTAACACGAATCGAAAAGGGAAGTACGATGCTTATAATGGGCCGAAATTACGTTAGGTCGGTATTTCAGCGAGAATTTGGGATTGCCGTCGGTTTATACCATTCTAGGAAAAAACAGTATTTTCCAAAGTAGGTAACCACTTTAATTTGAATAAACCATATCAAGACACTTCTTAACTCATTTGAGGTAAGCATAAGCTATTGCTAATTGCTAGGTGCCTAGGTTCACATCAAGAATAGGCGGATAAACATTTATCCAAACACTAAACTTTGCTTCTAAAAATCGTAATAAGTTGTTTTGAACTTTATATAAGCAGTCATCAAGTTGATGCATTTGCGGCATTTGGGGTTTAAATCTTTGTGAATGTCAGAAACTAACTGATCTTAGTATAATCCTTATCTCTTTCTTCATCAAAGATCGATGTCTTTTTTTCACCATCAATAGATTGATCATAAATTCGTAATATTTTTATTTATATATTTGTTACAGACCTATAAGCTAAATGTCAGGCACGAAAAATTGCTAATAACTTGACTAGACTTACAAATCAATTGTTAGTTCCCACTTTTTTATTTTATCAAGTTGTTGCTTGATGAAGTGCTGCTTTTGAGCATGGATTATTCAGCCCTAGCCACAAGTTTCTTTCAAGATTTTAGGATAGTTTGATGTTGCCAATTAAAGGGTCCATAAATGTGGTAGTCATTGCTGTGACTTGGTTTTTTGCTAGCCAACATGAGCCCTAATTTTCCATCAGAGATTAAAGCATTTGAATATATATGATTTGATTACATACAAACCATAAGCAAAGTAGCTAATTACAAAATGTATAAGGACTGGTCATGTGACTCCATCCATATACATTACCCAATTCGCAGAAAGACTACATTTGAAATGGCATGAGAGCTAGAATGCGAGAACATTGATAGTGCCTTTTGTTTGATATATTCTGTTTATTTTCTTAGCGTATCAGAATGTCAATATTTACCATACCTGGTTTGTCATGTATGCACGTGCTTATTCTTATACAAGAGTTGTAAAAAAATAGTTTTGTTATTGTAGTATATACCATCAGAAAATCTTGGGTCGTGTACTAAACACGTTACTGCTATGTGAGATAAAACACAGACTAAGTAACGAGCTTAGATGAATGCAATGGAGGTTGCTTACCTTTGTCGCAACAACGTCAACATCAACTGCTCAGGAGAGCGTTGTTTTTGAATAAATATGAGAAACATATAAAAATTAACTATTTGATAACAAAAATGTGAATGCTTAAAATGTTGGAAAACCGATAGGATCATTACATCCTTGGTTAACGACTGAATGGGTTGAGAGTGTAGCTGCGTAGAGGTATTTTGTTCTGTCATGCTTACCTGAAACTTTTAGAGGTGGCACTTTCAACCCATTCACTTATTAAAGGGTTGATTGCGGTTGAATTTTATTAATAAATTTGTTTGGTAAAATGATTAACGTTTCAAACCGGTGAAGAGTTACCCAAATCTTTTAAGTAGTTATGACCTCTATCTTAGCTAAATTAGTAATAATATATCGTGTATATATAAAACCAAAAAAAACAAAAACAAAAACAAAAACAAAAAAACAAAAAAAAAACAAAAAAAAAAAAAAAAAATAATATATCGTGTATTAAGTACCCTTTTTTTCTTGCGAATGATGATTTTTCTTTCTTGCGAATGATGATTTTTCTTTGCTATGACTGAATGCAATAAGTATGCAGACCAAAACATAAATATTTGCAATCTTCTTGGGACAATCCAAATTGAAATCTGTTGTGATGTCTTTGTGGCACATGAAAGATATAACACTAGACGAGTGTTGTTTCATTTATTATTTTGTGAATGAGGTGCCTTTATGAAATGGATAATCATTTACAAGTTTAAATCACTATCCAACGTGCCCGGCCTGGCCACCTACATCATGTGTTTGTCACTCACTAACAACGACTGATTTTGTTCTCTATTTTCATTGCAGATTATCTTGGTGGCAGATTATCTTGGTGTTCAAGACTGTTGGCTCAATGAAGTTATAGTGGGACTAACTAAAGGCTCTATAAGCACTCAAAACAAGATCCCTAAGACCTTATTATTAACAGGTAGTCTGTAGCTTTGATTCAGCATAAGAATTATCATTTGCTTTAATATACACAATATTATCCTGTACTAACAATGTAATAGATAATGCTTTTAATCGAGTTTTTTTCACCGCCGCGAAGCGCGGGAAGTTTACTATTATTAATAGAATAAAATCCAACTTTAACACATAGTCAAAGCGTATAAATAATCTAAGTCGTTAGGTCCCGTTGCAACGCACGGGTAAAAATTCTAGTTACAATACTAAAAGACAATACATAATTCAAAATACTAAAACACACTTAATTAAAATACTAAAACACACTTAATTAAAATACTAAAACACACTTCATAATTCAAAACAATTAAAAAGGAACCATGATAAGCTCCCTGAAGCAGTGCTCGTATTTGAAACCCCTCCCATGCTCCTCCCGGTAAAGCTGATGCGCCGTAGCATAAAGCAACTCATAAGAGACGGGCCTCTCCTGTGCATTCAAGTGCGAGCAAATTGCCTCAAACTGCTTACATTCATTCCGAATTATGGTGAAGTGACCTACTAGTTGATCTTTGCTTCGTGGACCTTCAGTCGTCTCCCTGTTGAACATTTCTGTAATATCGTTCCAAGCGTTTTCGCTTGGGTTATTCATTTCACATCTACCCGTCACAGGGTCAGGTCGCCTCAACATCCAACACCTCGACAAACAAAGATCTTCTGTTTGAGTCCACCTTCGTAGAGACATTGTTAAATGGAATGGTTTATGGAAAATGGTTTATGGAATGGTTTGAGGAAGATAAAAATGAGTTGAAAGAAGTTGTTGTGATTTGAATTGGTTGTGTTAAGTTGGGAATAAATAGGAGTATGGAAAATAAAAAACAAAAAAAAAACAAAAAAGAAGCTAGTAGCCGTTGGTTTTCAAAATTAGGAATAAAAAAATCTTTTTTTTAATTTCGCAACGTTCAAGACCAACCAGGCCCCACTTTTCCCCAAAACCGTGCGTCTAAAGTTGGAATAAACCACCGGACGCCACCGCCGACGCCTTCGTTGAGCGTCTTCCACCCGCACGACGTCGGACGCGGGGTGGAAGTCACTATAAGGAAGGGCCTAAGAGCATATAGTATAGTAATAGTACCACCCCACATTATCCCACATCAATTTTCTCGTCTACCATTAACATGCCACTTTTGTTATCATTGTTGTTATGTTGTACACCTTGAACAAACAAAATCAAGCTAGATCTATAAGGAGAGACAAAAAGAAAAAAACAAATAAAAATACCTTTGTTACCTCACTAGTCACTACCCCCGCTCGCTGGCTCCATTCAACACCCCATGATATCAAACTCCATTTCAGGACATGCCTTCATCCTCTAAAGATAACGAATTTTTATTATAATTTATGTTTATCACTAACTTAATCAAGCAGCAGGCCAGCAGCTACCAAATCATATTGCAGGCAACACCAACAATTGCATACAATTGGAACTTTCCATAACAAAAAGAAATAAAACCCATAATGATCTAAAAAATAAGGATAGAATGGTACTTTAAAAAACAAAAGGAATAGATGTAGGGTTATGATTGAGAGCAATTGAAAACAATAATTTATTTTACAGAGAGAAGTCAGGCAACCACAATTAGTACAATAAATGGTGGGGATTATCTATTTTGACGCCTATTTAGTGATAGATGAATTAAGGGTATAATTGTCTAATTCATACCTAAAGATAAATTTGGGTATTTTTGTTATTTAAGTTTTTAATTGGGGAAATTTGCAATTTTGTATGTATATTTGGGGATATTTGCAATTCTGTCCGTGTTCAAAAGACTACTTGATGGAGTTGGTTAATAATCACGAAGGTATATTTTCCACACATTATGATTATTTAGTGGATATTTTTATAGTGTTTTTCTAATGGCAAATTAGAACGAAATGCATTTTTGGTCCCTGTGATATCACACCTATTGCAATTTCGGTCCAAACATTTGCAAAGTGGCGATTTTGGTGCCTGTGATATCACACCCGTTGCAATCTTGGTCCAAAGTTAACTTTTCGTCTAATTTTCACCGTTAGTGACACCATGTGCCAGTCACGTGGAGGGTAGTTTCGTCCATTTAATGTCCATAGGACCATTTTTGCAAAAACAAAAAAAAAAACAAAAGCAGTTTCTCCTTGTGTGTTGGTCCAAAAATAAAAGCATCTCCTTCACCTTCAAAAACTTATTTCTTCTACTACCCACCATCACTATCTTTGCTACTACCAAGGACCACCATCATACACCACCATCAATCAATGGCCACCACCACCATTGCACTTCCAGATCTGCAAACAGATCCGAAGGGTTCACCACCACCGCGGTCGACCGTTTGAATCACCGCCGCCGTCGCCCTTTTGAATCACCGCCGCCATCGCTTTTCAGATCCACCGCACCTACCACCTTTAGATCTTCCACCACCCATTCTTCGAAACTGGATCTTCGTAAGCGGATCTTCTTGGCCGGATCTTCATTGCCGGCGCTTCGTCGCCGGATTGTTGTAGTGGACTAGTGGTGGTGTCTTTAATCTTTTAATTGGATTTAGGGCCTCTTATTTATATGGGTCCCATTCAATAAATTAAATGGGTTATGGAAAGAAAAGGATGTCATAATAATTTATGAGGAATGGAAAGAAAAATGTGGGCAGGTGAGTATTATATATATACATATAATATATATATATATATAGCAATCATGTTGATGATGAGGAATGGAAAGAAATGGAGCATATATATATGAAGATGATAAAGCTTTGGGGATTTATTTCCAAAAAACTATATATATATATATATATACATATATGTATTAGATATACAGATATAATATAAGTGATTTGATGATGATAATGACATATGTATTTGCGTTAGTTGCAAGAATAGTCCTTTTTATATGAAAAGACAGTATTGCCCCTCACGTGAGGGGCACATGATGTCATTAACGGTAGAAAATAGACGGATCCGTCTATTTGGACTGAGATCGCCACTGGGTTGATATCACAGGGACCAAAAACACCACTTTGCATAAGTTTGGACGATTCTTGCAAATGAGGTGATAACACAGGGACCAAAAATGCATTTTGTTCGGCAAATTATGTTACCCCTATTCTTAAGTTAATTTAAATGTTTAAGATGTAACTTAACACTTTTACGAAAATATTTTCCTTTAAAATTTGAACCCTGATGGAAAATATTAAAATATAGTTATTTGTATAAATTAATCATGAATTTATATATAGAGAGAGAAAGGGGAAGAGTTATATATATGAGGATGATTATATAAGGCTTATAGGTACCTAAGCTTAGGTGTGGAACACTCACATATTAATTTTTTAACCCATATAATTTATGGGGGCTCAAACATTTATTCATTAAACAAGAAATATTAAAAAATTTGTGTGTAAGGGGTTTCATAACTAAGTTTAGGTGTCGGACAGCCTTATATTCACTTTTTCATATATATATATATATCTATGTATATATGTATAGTAATTAAATATATATTGTATATATAAATATATAATAATATATATATATATATATAGGGTGAGGATCCTGGAAGAAGGTGTCTTAAGGAGAGAAGGTCCTATGAGCCAATCAAAACGCGACATGTGGCAAAAATAAAAAAGTTGCGCGGTGGCATAATCGTAAATAAATTAACTTTTGTGAAGCTTGGTCAGCTTGGTTGGGTCAGCTTGGGTTGGGTAAGCTTGGGTTGGGTCAGCTTGGGATGGGTCAGCTTGGGATGGGTCAGCTTGGGGTGAGTCAGCTTGGGGTTGGGTCAGCTTGGGGTTAGGTTGGGTCAGCTTGACACAATCTACACAAATGTAGATTAATCTATACAAATGTAGATTAATCTAACAAATGTAGATTATGGGGTTTGGGTCAGCTTGGGTTGGGTCAGCTTGACACAATCTACACAAATGTAGATTAATCTACACAAATGTAGATTATGGGTTTTGGGTCAGCTTGGCGAGCTTGGGGTTGGGTCAGCTTGACACAATTTACACATAATCTACACAAATGTCGATTAATCTATACAAATGTAGATTAATCTACACATAATCTACACAAATGTAGATTAATCTACACAAATGTAGATTACGGGGTTTGGGTCAGCTTGGGATGGGTCAACTTGGGTTAGGTCAGCTTGGGATGGGTCAGCTTGGGGTGAGTCAGCTTGGGTGGGTCAGCTTGGGTTGGGTCAGCTTGACACAATCTACACAAATGTAGATTAATATACACAAATGTAGATTAATCTACACAAATGTAGATTATGGGGTTGGGTCAGCTTGACACAATCTACACATAATCTACACAAATGTAGATTAATCTATACAAATGTAGATTATGGGTTTTGGGTCAGCTTGGGTTGGGTCAGCTTGGGTTGGGGTCTGGTCAGGTTGGGTCAGCTTGACACAATCTACACAAATGTAGATTAATTTACACAATTGTAGATTAATTTACACAAATGTAGATTAATTTACACAAATGTAGATTATGGGTTTCAATATAATCTACACAAATGTAGATTAATCTATACAAATGTAGATTACGGGGTTTGGGTCAGCTTGGGTGGGTCAGCTGGTTGGGTCAGCTTGGGGTCTGGGTCAGCTTGGGATGGGTCAGCTTGACACAATTTACACATAATCTACACAAATGTAGATTAATCTATACAAATGTAGATTATGGGTTTGTAGCTTGGGTTTGGGTCAGCTTGACACAATCTACACAAATGTAGATTACGGGTTTGGGTCAGCTTGGTCAGCTTGGTTGGGTCAGCTTTGGGTTGGGTAAGCTTAGTCAATTTGGTCAGCTTGGTCAGATGGGTTGGGTCAGCTTGGGGTTGGGTTGGGTTAGCTTGGGGTTCGATAGGGTCAGCTTGGGGTTCGGTTGGGTCAGTTTGGGGTTGGGTCAGTTGGGTCAGCTTGGTTGGGTCAGCTTGGGGTTGGATTAGCTTGGGGTTGGGTTGGGTCAGCTTGGGGTGGTTGGGTCAGCTTGGGGTTCGGTTGGGTTAGCTTTGGGGTTGGGTTCGATTGGGTCAGCTTGGGTTGGATTAGCTTGGGGTTCGGTTGGGTCAGTTTGGGGTTGGGTCAGCTTGGGATGGGTCAGCTTGGGTTGGGTCAGCTTGGTCAGTTTGGGTTGAGTCAGCTTGGTTAGCTTGGGTTGGGTCAGCTTGGTTCTAGGTTGGGTCAGCTTGGGGTTAGGTTGGGTCAGCTTGGGGTCTGGGTTAAGTTGGGTAAGCTTGGTTAGCTTGGGTTGGGTCAGCTTGACACAATCAACACATAATCTACACAAATGTAGATTAATCTACACAAATGTAGATTATGGGTTTGGGTCAGCTTGGGGTTCGGTTGGGTCAGCTTGGGGTTGGGTCAGCTTGGGTTCGATCGGGTCAGCTTGGGGTTCGGTTGGGTCAGCTTGGGGTGGGTCAGTTGGGTCGGTTGGGTCAGCTTGGGTTGGGTCAGCTTGACACAATCTACACAAATGTAGATTAATCTATACAAATGTAGATTACGGGGTTTGGGTCAGCTTGGGGTTCGGTTGGGTCAGCTTGGGATGGGTCAGCTTGGGTTGGGTCAGCTTGGGATGGGTCAGCTTGGGATGGGTCAGCTTGGGGTGAGTCGCTTGGGATGGGTCAGCTTGGGATGGGTCAGCTTGGGGTGGGTCAGCTTGGTTGGGTCAGCTTTGGGTTGGGTAAGCTTGTCAATTTGGTCAGCTTGGTCAGATGGGTTGGGTCAGCTTGGGGTTGGTTGGGTCAGCTTGGGGTTGGGTCAGCTTGGGGTTCGATTGGGTCAGCTTGGGTTCGGTTGGGTCAGTTTGGGGTTGGGTCAGCTTGGGATGGGTCAGCTTGGGATGGGTCAGCTTGGGTTGGGTCAGCTTGGGGTGGGTTGGGTCAGCTTGGGGTTCGGTTGGGTTAGCTTTGGGGTTGGGTTCGATTGGGTCAGCTTGGGTTGGATTAGCTTGGGGTTGGATTTCAGCTTGGGGTTCGGTTGGGTCAGTTTGGGGTTGGGTCAGCTTGGGATGGGTCAGCTTGGGTTGGGTCAGGTTGGTCAGTTTGGGTTGGGTCAGCTTGGTTAGCTTGGGTTGGGTCAGCTTGATTCTAGGTTGGGTCAGCTTGGGTTGGGTCAGCTTGGGTTGGGTCAGGTTGGGGTCCTGGGTCAGGTTGGGTCAGCTTGGTTAGCTTGGGTTGGGTCAGCTTGACACAATCAACACATAATCTACACAAATGTAGATTAATCTACACAAATGTAGATTATGGGTTTGGGTCAGCTTGGGGTTCGGTTGGGTCAGCTTGGGTTGGGTCAGCTTGGGTTGGGTTGGGTTAGCTTGGGGCTGGGTCAGGTTGGGTCAGCTTGGTTAGCTTGGGTTGGGTCAGCTTGACACAATCTACACAAATGTAGATTAATCTACACAAATGTAGATTACGGGGTTTGGGTCAGCTTGGGGTTCGGTTGGGTCAGCTTGGGGTTCGGTTGGGTCAGCTTGGGTTGGGTCAGCTTGGGATGGGTCAGCTTGGGATGGGTCAGCTTGGGGTGAGTCAGCTTGGGATGGGTCAGCTTGGGATGGGTCAGCTTGGGCTGAGTCAGCTTGGGTTGGGTCAGCTTGGGGTGGGTTGGGTCAGCTTAGGTTTGAAGTCAAATTATTTACAAAAATGCCACCGCGCAATTTTTTTTAAAAGCGACGTGTCACACTCTGATTGGCCAATAGGACTTCTCTCCCTTCTCTCCTTAACACACCTTCTCATTTGATCTCTCTCATATATATATATATATATATAGTATATTATATATTTATACATATATATTATAACATTTAGAACATCTAAAAGAAAGTGTAAATGGGTGGGAACCCTCTGGTCCCACGTACCGTTTTGGTACCTAGAGCGCACACCGCATAAAACTCATGTCTATGAAACATCATCTTCACACATGGATCACAAGATATAATTTCTACTTGTTCTTTGGCAAGTTCAAACATATGATCTACCGTCTTTGTATGTGTATCCATGCAATCACATAAAAATTATTTAAAATAAAAAAATATAGTATATAATATCATTCCTCAAACTTAAAACTCATTCCCACTCATCCAATAAACACTCTCAATGTTACCTGGTTGCCTGGTTAATAATCAACCCAAAACCCACTCCCAACCCGAGAATCCAAACAAAACCAAGTCTACTTGATTGACCTAGTCAATAATCAATGAGTACTACATTTTTCCTATTCCATGTCTAATATTTGAGTGGGATATAATATTGCTTCACATACTAAAATATGAAAAATTGTAAAATTTAAATAACCAAAAGTATGTAGTTCATAAATGGCTTATATTTTTCGGTCAATAATCAACGAGGATACATTTTCCACATTTCATGATTATTTAGTAGAATTTTTTATAGTGTTTTTTTTTCTCTTTCCTTTTTTTTTAATGGCAAACTATACTACTCCTACTTTTAAATTAATTTAAATGTCTAAGATGCAACTTAGCACTTTTACAAAAATACTTGAAAATATTTCTCTTCAAGATTTGAACCCCTGTGAAAAACCTCAAGGTATAGTTATTTGTAAAAATTAACCATGAATTATTTATATACATATATATTTATTATTTGTAATTAAAAAAACAAAAAAGTAAGCTGGTGAGAACCCTCTGGTCCCACATATCTTTTTGGTACCCAGAACGCACAACACATAGAACTCATGTCTGGTGAAATCATCATCTTCACACATGGATCACAAGATATAGTTTTTTCACTTGTCTTTGGCAAGTTTCGAACCTATAACCTGCAGTCTTCATCTATGGTCCATGTAGTCACATGGTGACAATACCACCGGGATTTCATCCGTTTGGTTTAAATATAAAAGTCATCTAAAATAAAAAAGTTATAGTATATACCAGTGTTGTAAATATCGGATTTATCGGCCGATATATCGGCGATATATCGGTTATCAGCCCTTCACCGATAAGAAAAATGACTTATCGGGCAATTTATCGTTTTGGTCAAATTTCGGTCAAACTCGGCACTTATCGGTCAATATCGGCACTTATCGGTCAATATCGGTCAAAAAAAATTGACCACTTTTTTTTAATCAAATATTAGGGTTTATTACTTTCTTTAATTCAATTTTTTCTAGCTAATTTTTAATTAATTCTTTAATTTTTGAGTTAATCTTTAATAATCTTTTAATTTCTAGTTGTAAATTGTAATTACTTTCTTTACTACCGTTTTTCCCTTTTGAATATAGTCTATAGATACTTAAATTTCGAAACTGTAATTGTAATTATTTTCTTTTCTACAGTTTTATATTCTAACTATTGATGTATTGCATTACAAATTGTATATATTGTTAGTATATATAAATTTTAGATAAATTCCTTTACAATTTAGGGTATCCGATATATCCCCGATATATCCGATATATCGCTTATCGGGGGTCGGCCGAGACGATAACGAAAAGCGATATTTACAACCTTGGTATATACTACCATTCTTCAAACTTAAAACCATTCCAACCATCCAAAAACACACCCAATTCTATCTGGTTGACATGGTCAATAATCAACCCAAAACCCACTCTAAACCCGACAATCCAAACAAAACCAAGTCTTTTCTTGGTTGACCTGGTCAATAACAATGAGTACTGCATTTTCTATATTCCATGAAAAAAAGGGTAATGAAGGGAACCCTAGTCCCGGTATCACAATTGGATACTCATCGACTCACCCCGTATGAGCCATATGATGCCGGTACAATACCTCCATCCTAATCCCCACATGATCTGGGCACCCTGAAGGATCGAACCCGCATATTTAAACTTCACATGTGAGTCTAGGCTTCATTGGTAACGGGTACCTTAAAGGAATTATTTTTTATGCCAAGCGGAGATCGAACCTGAGACCTTAAGGTCACCAAGTGTTTTCCTTACCACTAGGCTAACTCCTTGTTGGTCATTTTCTATATTCCATGTCTAATATTTGAGTGGGATATATTATCAACTTCACATACCAAAATATGGAAAATTGTAAAAATTAAATAACAAAATATTATATTATCCTTAGTGAAATAACAAAACATTTGTATATGACTTAATTTTTATTTTGATTAAGTCCTTACCAGTGTGTTGTATGTTTACAAAATTTATAGAAGCATATATGAACCGACTCATCCGGAATATTAAATTCTCAGGACCGACCTTAAAGTTACATGGCTAAGCCAATTGAAACCACTAGTTTTCGATTAGCTCCCAAAGTTCACCAATAAATTGCCAAGATTAGGATAAGCAAACATTTGGGGACTCTCCAAATTCTTTGCCTTTTTCATTGGACTGGGTAGTACAAGAAAGAATGTGTCCTTTTTTCATTTAATTTACATGTATTTGTGTTACATACACTTGATTGAACATAAACATATAGGGAAAAAAAAAACTCATACTAAAACACATGATAAAAATAAAAACTTGGCAAAGGCACATGTGAGCTGCATTCATAGAAATCAATCAAATCATGGAGTAAACCGGGTCAGCCAGTTGTTGGGCTGTTGGGCTGTATGGGCTTGGATAGAAGATGGATCGACTGACTTGATCACAATTGCTTAGAAGCCGTATAATGAACTTGTGGAACTAGATATTGCATAGTCAATGCAATATTTTTGTTACAATAACATCATTGACTAAGATTATGATAATGAGATTACAATATATTGGACACATAGGCTGGCTTATCATTTGCACATATTTTCTATATTCGGCTTACTTCAGGCTCTTAATTCAATTGACCCAAACTCGTTTGCGATATTCCCCAAGTGCCCAAAGTGGAAATATGTTCCTATATGCTGCATAATGCAACATGCAGTTCCTCATGTAGACTCCAGTAAGCTCCTGAAATGTTTATGAAAGAAAGATGTTATAAAAAATGTTTGGCCAATAGTTGTAACAAAGATGGTTGAAAGAAGATGCAACATATGTTAAGAAAATCAGAGGTTAGTGACACGATGAAATTGGAGCGAGAATCAAATCTTAATAACCTTAATCTACTTGTCTGGAAAAATAATTTCATACAACAGAGGAAAAGATTAAGAATGACCTGTTGAGGAAAATCTCCATTATCCATTTGTGCATTAATCAAGATCTTGGCTGCTTTGTGCAAGGGTGTGGGATCTATTTCAGCCTAGGATAATTAAGAAATAATTGTACATTTGTGTTTAGCCCTTTGATATCAAAAGCTTTTATCAAATAAAAAAAATATGAAAATCTAACCTGCCCACCTGACATAAGACCAAGCATAGCCCATGAAGTTTGAACTAGGTTTGTCCGATTTCCATCCAACGGTGTGTACACTTCACTGGGGCAAGACTCAATGCTCTCTCCCCACCCACCCTCTTCATTTTGTTTCGATAGAAGAAATTTAAACGCTTTACGAACTGCTTCACTATTGTCATATGTTTTTCCAGCAGATTCCAAGCCTACTAGTGCAAAAAATGTGCCATATAAAAAGCATACTCCCCAATAACCATACCTGCAAAAATTCACTGATTTCATAATATTGTTTGCGTTCTAATAATTCATAATGTCATGAAGTGCTTGAAGGAAATTATTCTACCATGAACCATCTTGCCATTGTTTTTCCTCCAGAAAACAAATTGCTTTAGCCACGGAATTTTCTATTTCTTTCTCCCTGTGCCCTGGGTGCAAGCGTTTGAAGCCTAAAAGGGCTTTGATACATGCTGCTGTGCACTCAACATGCCTAAATCACCCGAAATAAGATATATATTAGTATATACATGTCTGTCCATTTAGTAGCCTGACAGCTTAACCTTGGAAAGTAATTCATAAGGAGCTTACTCTTTCTCAACAATAATGTCTCCGAAAAGTTCTGATGGATTCAACCACTGCCATAAAAATGCCTTTGGGACAGGTTTCTCCCATATAGCGAAACCTCCACTTATAGGACTCTGAAAGTAAAGGATGGCATTAACAGCCTCATGTAATCGCTCATTATCGACTTTTTCTCCTGAAATTTCTTCTGGCATTTGGGATAGTAATAGAAGACACTGCAGGAGAATGTATATAATTTATTTAATAAACATGCAAAGAAAAAGCACAAAAGCTTGGTTGTAGTATCACCTTAAATGCTTCAGCTGTGCAATCTGAGACAGCCCAACTTTGATCTTGGTCAGAGAAAGTCCACGACCCTTTAGTAAACTGCCGACACATTTTCAAAAAATTTCCAGAAGGATTTTGCTTGGCCTGAGATTCTTTGATATAGAAATTGGCTTTTTTAAGCGAATCACCATATTCTTCGACCATATCACTAGCTATTATTGCTTGAGTTGCAAGTGCGCAATCCCAAAGTTGGCTCCCAAAACTATGCATTGTCATCCCATCTTCTGCTAACCACAAGAAATCAGGCACTCTAGCAAGGTGGTGTTTGAACTCATCTCCGTTTGGGTTCTCCGCCCACCAACACATCATTTGCAAGCTCTGCATCCAAAACCATAACCAAGTTGAGTGTGTGTATTCATACTATATTTCTTAAAGTTTAATTCAAATCCTATTAATCAAACCTTTTCGACACATCCACTAGTGATATATCTAGCTTCTTGAGCACTATAGCGCATTAGTTCAACTGCTCTGTTGAGACCTCTTTCTCTTAGCTTAGTAAAAGGCCAATACTTAAGGATTGGCTCACTCAAGTAATGAAGACCATCCCACAACAAATCTTGGAATGTTGAATGAGGGTAATAGAGATCTTCCTGCAGTCCATTAAAAATCACACATATTATAGCATTAATCTCATTAAGATTTCAGACTACTGCTAGAGTTTTATTTATCATTCTATTGACCTTGCAACAGTTGTGACGCTGTTTATTCCAGTTTATCTTGTGATATGGGATAGGATGAATTTCTTGTCGAAGTTGAAGAACAAGATCAGTTATTGGACCATGGAATTTTGTCCCGTACAGGTATGACATTGGCATATAGGTTGTCCGACAGTAACACCACATTTTGGCTACATCACATGTAAGGAAAATAGTTAGTGCAACTAAGATTTGATTAACTTAATGCTTCAATCTATTTTATTCCCTTCTTTTGGTCGGTTCATACATGTATGTGTCTTATTGCCGTCTTATGATTACAATTGAAGATATAATCCGCCATAAAATCTTACACCTATGCTCCTTCCGTCCCAATGATGTGCAACACTTTATATATTAGTCTGTCTCGAAAAAAATGTGACATTTCCTTTTTTAAATAAATTTCACACTACTTACGTGTTAACCCATTAGCAAAATATTACTCTTACAACGTATTATCCGTATCATAAAGTGGCAAAAACTGTGATCATCCAAAATTTGGAAACTGTATTCCTTGTATGATTGTATTGTTAATGTTCTTTGAAATGTTGCATGTTGAATGAATTTTTTTTTTAATCCAAATAGCTGCTTTCATATATATGTCTATTCTTTTAGGACGTAATTTATGTATACCTGGATGATATGGTAAAGTTTCAGGAAAAAGCCAAAATTCTGGTGGGATTGGATTGCACCCTTCCCATTCATATACCCCAAGCACCTGCAGAAAAAAGGTACCAAAAGTTAGTTTAGCGGGTCATTACTAATTAATATGATACCGTCAAATGTGTGAGCTATCTACCGAGAGATAAGTTTTCCCCCAAGAGGGAATGGAGGTTGCCCCGCCATGGTCAAGTATCCACTTCCTGCCTTGTTCAACCGAACCATTTCCATCATTAGGTCCTTCTCCCAGCAACCTTAGAGCTACGTAGCTCAATGCTGACCCAATCATGGTACTGTGTCCCTCAATATAAAAGCCCCACCCTCCATCTTCATTCTAAAAAAATTCACTATAAAAATTCGTGAACTTTAACAACAACAGAAAAATTGGTCTGAAAAAGCTATTTTGCCCATGATTAATGTTTAGGTTGTGGTGTAGGTATTGTGATAGGAGATATGGTTCTTACTTGATGATTGTAGATAAATCGTATCATTTCTATTTTGTGTTCTCTTGTTAAATGTGTGTTGATGGTTCCACTGATGTACATCGCGATAACCTGCACATTTAAACAAAATGGGTGGGTCGGGTACTTGGGTAACAGATCAAATGAACTGGGTAATGGTCAAATTATATTTTTGAACTACATACCAGATATCATCTGATATTTTTTCATATAAATGAGATAAGATGCCCCTGTTTCTATTTACCAGAAATTAAGCAAATATATATGAACTTACAAGGGGAGGAGTAAAAAACATAGGACCAGCATTTTCTGCAGGCCAATGGCCATCCTTTGCTTGGATAGCACGGTTCAAACGGACTGCTTTTTTAACTGCTACGGTAACTGCTTCATAGTTCACTTCCTCGTCCTCTCTTAACCTCGCTGGGGGTATGCTCAACACATCAATACCATTCTCCTTGATCAACTGCATATATAACATGATGCATATATCATACAACTGTAATTTATGAATAGTAAATAGCCACCTCGTCAAAGCTTTCCTTAGCTCTCTTATAAGATTAACTGTTATTGTTCAAGATGATTTCACGAACGCAAATCAAATTTTTGCGCATGAAACACCAAGAGACGTATGTATAGTAGTAACTTTTGCTCATCTCCCATGACTTGCATTGTACGTGATTTTCTAAAGTTTCAAAGCACATATTTATTGATATCCAACATTAATCAATCAATGTTACCAAAAATATTCATACAACGACCAACCTGCATCCGCATAAGTAAATCGCCACATGGATGAACACCGTGACTCCTACTGTTTCTGTAACAACGTCGAGCATCTTCGACTTGTTGTTTTTCTTCGGGAGTGCCTGCATCAGGGTCGAACTCCCAAGTCTGGCGTCCGACAAAGTTGTTGGTGCTAAACAGGTAAGGATCATTCCCTCCCTCTGCTATCTTCAACTTCCACATCTTCTGTTTTTTTTTCTTTTTAAGTAGTGTAGATATAACTCAAAATCCAGTTGAAAGAGGATTGTAAGTTGGTGTGTGTGTATATGAATATGGAAATGGTGTTTATGGTGACATGGTTTATATAGACTTCACATCTCTTTCTTTTTTTTTCCGACAACCGAATTTTACCTCAACGCGTATGATGTGTGCTAATCGCACAACGAAAGGGTCCCGCACTAAGCGGATCTTAAATAGCCTTTCTCACCAAGGTTCAAACTCGAGACCTTGGAGTAAACTCCCCCGGGGCCCCGCATAGCAGGTTTAGTGAAACACCCCTGGCCACTGGGGTTTAACCCAGTGGTTACTTCACATCTTTTCTTAGTAATATTTCTTAGTAATATTTTACTTGATACGGTAAATAAGAGCAACTAGCTAATTAAATTCATATTCATAGTATCTCTTTCATAGTACCTAGACTTTTGTAGAAAATTATGTTTCTGCATTTATTTGATCAAAAATTCTACGTACAGCTGGCTAGAAAACAATAATCGGCTCAGACAAATAAAACAAAACCAGCACGGTACTCGCGCAATGCGGCGGAGTTCGTGGCGGCGACGGTATGACGGTGGGGACGACTGTTGGTGGTAGAGGCGGCGTCGAGTGGTATATTGATGTAAAGTAATTGAATGAAGATATTTTTTAAAAGATAAAAGACTGATAGTGTAATATAATTATTAAGTATTTTAGACATTTTCCACAGTAACTTTCAACATGGGGGTTAATTTTTTTATAAGATATTATAGATAAAAGCCCAGAAACCTACTCAAATTTGCATTTAAAAAGATAATCCTAATTCAAACTACTTCACCATGATTAACTCGCAATAATGCTTTCTTGAAAAGATAAGAGAGCAAGCACAAAAACACCCAAACAAAAAACATGATGAAATCATAGTTTTTTAAGAAAAGTTTTCAAAATAAAATAAAATAATAATAATAATATTTTTGATTTTTTAATGGAAACTTGAAAATATCATTTTTAATGTTTCCTATTTTCTATTTACACCCCTACCCTCACCCCTCACATATCTATACTCTCTTATAAAAGAAACTGATTCTCCTTCCTAAAATATAAGAACTTGATATGTGTAATTTACCTTCCATCTTAATACATCTCTATTTCCATTCTATACACTGTGACTAAAATGCCCTTAAAAGAAATTCAGCCTCAACTTCTCCCTCACCTCGCATGTTTTTATATTGTCATCACTTTTTAGCCGCCGCAACGCGCGGACACCAAGCTAGTTCTAGCAAACATGTATGCTAGTTTTCTAAAATAGAAAATAAAAATAACAATTCATAATTTAAATATGTTTCAAAAATTTCATTTGATTCTTAGAAATGGAAAATCATTCCATTCTGTAAAAAATTTAAAAATGAAAAACTAAAATATATTTTACATAACTAAACGCAACCTAATATTGCAGTACATATTTTAACATTTGTTCAATGAGATTTATATTCATCGTTATTTTCCAACCAAATAATAGATATTTTTAATCAAAATTCCTCAAAAGTTAATTTAGATAGCCTAATGAATTTTAAATTTTTAAATCGTCCTGAACACATGTACTTAATTATAAGAATTTGAGTGACTTTGGTTTTTTTTTTCTTTTTTACTCTTTTCATAATATTTTAATTTATGGTTTTAGGTAAAATAAAACAAGTATTAATAATAATAATAATAATAATAATAATAATAATAATAATAATAATAATATAATAATATGAATAGATTAATAATAATAATAATAATAATAATAATAATAATAATAATAATAATAATAATCCCCAATAATATATAAGTTTAATAATAAACGAAGATAATAATAATAATAATAATAATAATAATAATAATAATAATAATAATAATAATAATAATAATAATAATAATAATAATAATAATAATAATAATAATAATAATAATAATAATAATAATAATAATAATAATAATAATAATAATAATAATAATAATAATAATAATAATAATAATAATAATAATAATAATAATAATAATAATAATAATAATAATAATAATAATAATAATAATAATAATAATAATAATAATAATAATAATAATAATAATAATAATAATAATAATAATAATAATAATAATAATAATAATAATAATAATAATAATAATAATAATAATAATAATAATAATAATAATAATAATAATAATAATAATAATAATAATAATAATAATAATAATAATAATAATAATAATAATAATAATAATAATAATAATAATAATAATAATAATAATAATAATAATAATAATAATAATAATAATAATAATAATAATAATAATAATAATAATAATAATAATAATAATAATAATAATAATAATA
Organism: Erigeron breviscapus; assembly: GCA_034093135.1. Lineage (NCBI taxonomy): Eukaryota > Viridiplantae > Streptophyta > Magnoliopsida > Asterales > Asteraceae > Erigeron > Erigeron breviscapus. The sequence continues at coordinate 64,118,485 of CM067167.1, forward strand.
ATAATAATAATAATAATAATAATAATAATAATAATAATAATAATAATAATAATAATAATAATAATAATAATAATAATAATAATAATAATAATAATAATAATAATAATAATAATAATAATAATAATAATAATAATAATAATAATAATAATAATAATAATAATAATAATAATAATAATAATAATAATAATAATAATAATAATAATAATAATAATAATAATAATAATAATAATAATAATAATAATAATAATAATAATAATAATAATAATAATAATAATAATAATAATAATAATAATAATAATAATAATAATAATAATAATAATAATAATAATAATAATAATAATAATAATAATAATAATAATAATAATAATAATAATAATAATAATAATAATAATAATAATAATAATAATAATAATAATAATAATAATAATAATAATAATAATAAATAATAATAATAATAATAATAATAATAATAATAATAATAATAATAATAATAATAATAATAATAATAATAATAATAATAATAAGATTATACATCAAAATATAATAATAATAATAATAATAATAATAATAATAATAATAATAATAATAATAATAATAATAATAGTTATAGTATATAATAATAATAATAATAATAATAATAATAATAATAATAATAATAATAATAATAATAACCTTTTAATTTGTCACAAAGTTCTTACTATATGCTTTCTTATTAGTTGTTAAGTGCCTTAAATTAATTGGTTGAATTTAATGACGACATTTCAATCGCTTGTAGGACACTTGTATTAAACAATACTGGCTGATCGAAGGTGACTAATTATGGTCGATTGTTGGCATGACACAAGCCACGCAAATGTAGTGCATGGAGTATGATTATGTACCGAATCACGTAAGCCTAATGAATGAGGTCGTGGATGAAAAAGATATATGGTAAAAGGGGTCCTTAAGAGTTCTTAAGGATTTGTTGGCGATTCCCCGAAGGTAGGAACGACGTTCCTTTACGCCAACGAATGGTGATTAAGGGATCGTCGAATTGTGTTCGACTATGATTAGGGTTTTTATCGATATTGTATATTTAATGTGTATGGTGATCGAAGTATATCGATCGTGGGAAAATCCTCCTCCTTTTATAGGAGGAGTTTTCTTGGAAGAGAAGGTTAGGGTTTTCCCTTATTCCTTCTTGATGTCAAACTCTTCTTACCATTTTTATCCGATCTTGTTTCCTTCGGGAGTTTATCCTTTAGAGAGATCGAATTAGGTAAGGATTGTATTTGTTATTTGGAAAGGATTTATGTTAATCTTTTTATCCTTCGTCCGATGTTAAATACCTTCGTGCTTATATCCTTCGTGAAAGAGCTTCGCTATTAGTTATCCTTCGTATAGTGATATGGAGGGGTACATCGTCAAGCCCCCCAGTCTAATATTAGGGGCTTCAGAGACTCTGATTTTAGACTTATTCTTCTTCCTCCGTGTTTAAAAGTTTACCCATAGCGCGAAGGACCAGGAGAAATCGTTTATAACTTCACCAGGGACTAAAGGGCGGTGACTTATAGCAGAGGGGCCATTCTTGAATGAATCCAAAAGATAGTGGGATCCTTTTGTTTTCCTACACGGAAACCGAAGTAGTAAGTGAGCTTTATTAAAGCATTGTCTCTCCATTTTCCAAGATTATCATCTTCCTTGTTTCAAGCGGTTTCTTCTTTCAACAAAATTCTTCAATTCTGCTCCAATATATTTCAATTTCCTATGGCGCGTGCTAAAGCAAAAAGGACGGTTGGTGGCAGTCAACCTTCATCTTCTCATGCCGGTGTATCTCCTGGTGGGACTCCGGTGCCGACATATTTTCAAGGTCGCCGGAAAAGGTCTGCCAGAAAGAGCAAACACCCAGTTGTTTTTACTGATTCCGATTCTGACTTAGAAGCTGATAAGGCGTCTTATCGTGAATTGAGGACTGAATGGGCCCTTCTCCGCCAGGAAATCGTTGAAGTGAAGCATAGGGAGGCTCGCCTAAAGAGCGACGTTCAATATGCCGGTGATGAGATCCGCCGTTTGTCTCATGACGTGGGGAAATCCATTCCTTTTGTTGCCCTTCGATGCTCCAACAAACGTTATCAAGAGAAGTTGAAGGAGGCAGAGGGGATATTTGATGATTTGGCCAAAAAACTTGATGATTCAGAGAAGCGACTGTTGGAGAACAACATCTATGTTGATGGGGTCAGGAAGGTGTGGGGTGACAAGTGCGAGGAACTGCAAACTGCTCACTCAAAGATTCAATTTTTGGAGGGGCAATTGAAGCGGTGGAGGAAGGAAGTTATTCCTCATATTTATCAGACCGCACTTGCTGACCCGGAGGTTGCAAAACGTTTGGTAGAAACGGCGGTTGCTTCGGGGAATGTTTCCGATGTGCTTCCTGTAAAATAAATTGTATTGTAATGATAATTAATTGTTTTTGTTGTTATATTTTTTTTAATTTTTTTTTAGAAAGAATTTTATCTTCTTTTGAAGCGTGCACGGTCCCGAAGGAGTCCCCCTTCAGTGTTCCATGTCTTATTTTTAATATGTGCGTGGTTGCGAAGGGTCCCCCTTCGTTGTTCCACGTCTTTTTATTTGGTGCGCATTATTTTCCTAGGACTGTGTCCTTAGGCTTCTTATTTTACGCTATGTGGGCGTCCCCTTGAACATGCGCTTTGCTTTCAGAAAAACACGTCTTTGCCATTTATTGGATAATCGATCGAAGTAAAAGAAAATACGTAAGGGAGCGACCCTTCGCATAAAATAAAAATGTATTGCTGTTTTGCAATTTTATTCTAACAAAGATAGTTGCCATATTGTGCATTCTATCTACTTATTATGTGCCTTAACACTTTGGTACAAAAAACTAATCAGCATTACTGATAAAATCTTCGGAGATTTGAGCTGTTCCATGTGCGGTCCACCGGTTCGCCATCCAATGTTGTTAGCTTGTATGCTCCATTTCCGAAGACCACTTGAACTTGATACGGACCTTCCCATGTTGGTCCCATCTTCCCTGTGTATTTTACTTGGCTTGCACTGTTTAGGCGAAGGACATAATCACCAACTTTGAACGAAGTCGGGTTGGTGCGCTTGTTATAGTATTTCTCAAGCCTCTTTTTATATGTGGCTTCCCTTATTGCAGCTATGTCCCTCCGTTCTTCCAGCAAGTCTAAGCTCACCCTTAGCTCTTCTTCGTTTTCTTTTGCATTGACCTTGGATGTTTGACAAGTTGACCCCTAGATTTCTGCTGGTAAGACCGCTTCGGTCCCAAAGGCAATGTAACATCCCAAACTATTCTTTACTAGTTGACTAATGCCGTTAAGTCAATATCGTGTGTGTCGTTAAGTCTATTTTAGATTTTAATGTGTAGTTAGTGTGTGTTATGTGTGAGGCTTGAAAGCCTAAATGTTAATGTAATATAAATGTGTGTAATATGAAGGTTAATGTCTATGTAGTGACATTTAATGAAGGATTAATGATGTATATGGTCAATAAAGTAGTTTGTGACCAATAATGAAGCATTAGGAAGCTTAGGGGATAGTTTTGACATGGAGGCAAAGTCAAAAACGGGATTAAGGAATTAGGGGTTGTCATTAGATCATATTTTGCAGCCATAAAACTCTCTAAACAAGCCCTAAGCCTTCCCATAACATTCCTTCTTCAAATTGCAAGCCAAAAAGTCCCTTTGTGTGTGATTCGGGTGTGATTTGTCAAGAATATTGCATCCCTTTTATCATCTACAGGTATAGCAGGTATTGAATCATTGTTTTCTGGTCCTTTTGATATTATAAGTCATTAGGATTAATTATTGGATTATGGGGGAATCGTTTAATGAAGATTAATAGTGGTTTTGATGGATTAAACCCATATATGGTGTAATTAATGATTGAAATGCTTTGTAATGGTCTAAATATGAAGGATTATGATGTATTGGATCTGTAATTGAGACCTGGAGTCGAATAGGGTCGTGATGGATTGAAAAACGATTTTTGTAAAAGTGCAAAATCGGGGCCAGTTGCGGCGCAACTGGTTTCCAGAAAGATAAGTTGTAGCGCAATTGGGCGCATTGCGGCGCAACGATAGGTGTGAGTTGCGGCGCAACTCAACTGTTTTCAGAAAAATGTATACTTTTGAACCGTAACGACGTTTGACACGTAGATTAGACCTGAATCTTAAGTGAGTATTTAAGGTGTGTGGGTATAGTTATTGACCTTAATGACGTGAGTATGTAGTTGTCTAATGATCGTTTACTAATTATAGGTAGAAGAGCATAGTTGCTTTACACAGTGACTAGTTGTTGATTGTTGTGAACTACGCCGAGGTAAGATACACTACTTTGACACGCTGGGGGATTCAACGAAAAGCTGGTTTCAAATCATAAATACTTCCATTTGGTATCTTTATATTGCATGTGGGCATATGGGGTTACACGGGAGGTATTATGGGTTATGTAGTTGACCATGAGACCTGAAATTCAGTCCCTAATGTAGTGAAATGAAGTATTGCTTAATGTAGTGTATTGTTATGCAGTTTATGTAGTATTACGAAGTATCTCTTTATGCATGAAATGTAGAAATGAAGTTGATGTGAGATATATGCAAGCTTACATGGCTTGTACACCTAGCTCACTAGACTTAGTAGGTTTCCATGTCACTTGCACGTTTAAGGATCCAAACGTAATGAAGATAAAGTGTGTGGATGTCTAGGAATGTGTGTTACCTAGACTATATGTGTGTGACGGTTTAGGAATGTGTGTTACCTAAACCATATGTGTGAAACCAAGCTCGTAAATATAATGCAGGGAAAGTGTTAAGCTTAACCCGTACTAGTCTTAGCCGGACGAGTGCGTTGACGTAGTTGTTGCTTGGGTGACTCCTTGCAACATGGTCTTTATAATGCAGGGCGAGTAATACGAGGGGTTTGACCAACCTCTACATACGGATTACTCTTGGATTGGCTTGCCATTCCTTAACGACGAAGTATGACTAGCCTTTTGGTGAAGCATCTAGTCGGGTGTGACTTATGTTACACTTATATGCAGTTAACGAAGATATGTGTGATAATGTGTGGATAAAATGAAGGATAGGCACATTTAGGGGATTCACCCTAATTGATATGAAGTTGATATGCAGTTATGTGTGAACGTGTGATGTGTGTTGTGCCTGAATAAACTTGTCTAATAATGAAGATTGTTTTAATTGGACAAATGCTTTAATAACATAGTGTTATCTTACTTAGCTAATTCGTTAGCTAACACTTGTTTCTTAAATGTGGTTGTTCCCTCAGGTTTAGCTTGAAGGACTAGTTGATGCAGGAATAAGAGTGAGAATGGGGTAGATGCATGTAGAAGGACTTAGCTACCCATAGACGATTGTCTCTTTAGACATTTATTTACATTTCGTACTTGATGTCGAATTTATGTAGTATTGTTGAACGGTTGTTTTGTGTTGGGCAACCGTTGGGTTTTCATTTTAAACTATTTGATGGTATTGCATGTAACACCAACTAAACGTAGAAACCGAATAGTTTTCATCGGTTTTGACTTTTAAAGTCTTTTCTTCCGCAATTTGACACCGTTAGGTGAAAGTTTTTGAAAACCCATGTTTTTAAATGACGGGTGTTACAAGTTGGTATCAGAGAAATGGTTTAAGTGAACCAAGATTCGACTTTGACCGTAAGATTTTGGACTTAAACCTATGTAGGATAAGTTAGGCTTATGTAGGTGTGCCTAGCTTTGAGATGAAGTACTATAGGATGGGTTTGGGAGTGAGTGAGAATGTGATTTAAGGCTTGTTTATTATGTGTGATAATGTAGTTATATGTAGCATGACCTTAACATATGTAGTCACTCTTTAACTCTTGCTAACCATCGTCGTTGCCTTGTAGAGTTAATGGCAAACACTAGAGCTAGTAACCAGAGAGGATGAGGAAATGGTGGTGGTGTTCCTCCTAATGGAAACGGGGCTGGAAATGAAGTGGAGCAAAGGCCACCCCGTGTGCAAAATCGCCGTCTTGGTGATCCACCAACCGCCTCTGAAGTAGATAGGGCAAACCCGGTGATTGAACAGGTTCCCAACCAAGCAGAATTACATGAAGAGTTGAGAGCTATCCGAGCTCTTTTGATGAGGAATGAAGAAGAGTTGGCTCAAATGAGAGCCGAAAGAGATGCAGAGAGAAGTAGGGGGGAACGTTCAGAAGGGAATTACTCTAATCCCTCCCAAAGTGGTGCACCATCCATTGCAGCCGTGGGTGTTAATGGAGTTAATGGTGGAGGACTTGGAGTTGTTAATGCACCTCGTGTTAATAACTTCAAATATGAAAGCTTTCAGAAATGTGGTGCCAAGGAGTTTGATGGTACCCAAAATGCAGTGAGTGCTATGGAGTGGATTGAGGACATTGAAGTAGTCTTTGCTTCATGCTATTGTCCCGATGATATGAAGGTTTTGTGTGCAAGTAGGATGTTGAAGAAGAATGCCCGTAATTGGTGGAGGGCTACTACAGTTTCTATGGCTCCTGAGGTACTTGCAGTTATGCCTTGGGGGACATTTAAGGAGAAGTTTCTAGAGGAGTATGTGGGGACTCGTGAGTTAAGATTAATTGAAAAGGAGTTTAGATCATTGGTTGCGAAACCCGGTGCAATTTCTGAATATGCACATTCATTTATGGAGAAGTTGAAGTTTGTTGGACACTTGGTTCGAAGGCAGGAGGACCAAATTGAGGCTTATTGTGATGGTCTCCCCGCTAGTTATCGTGGATTATGTAGATAACATGTGACTTTGTCGGCGGCTATTAAGGAGTCAAAGAGGTTGGATGATGACTTCAAAAGCGAGAAAGTTGTGGAGAAGGTTGATGACAAGAAAGCAGGGTTCAAAAGAAGGTCTAATTGGTCATCTAACAACAACAATAATAATAAGAAGTTCCGTGGGAATTCTAGCTCAAGTGGTGACAAAGATAAAAAGAAGAATGGTTCTTGGTGTGCTTTTTGCAAGAATGTTCATGAAGGTCAATGTTCCGACAAGACAAGAAGGTGTCACAAGTGTGGGAAGTCGGGACATCTTGCAACAGAATGTAGGGACAAGACTCGTTGCTACAAGTGTCAAGAAACGGGTCACCTCATTGCCGATTGTCCACAAATGAAGAATGACGGGAAGAAAGCAGCCACTTCAGCAACAAAAGTGAGAGCCTTGCAGATGACTGTTGATGATGCTAAGAACAACGACGAGGTGGTAAGTGGTACTTTCCTTGTTAATTCAAAACCTGCCTCTGTTTTATTTGATTCGGGTGCAAATAGGTCGTTTGTGTCTACTTTATTTGCTCCTAAGCTAGAAAGAGTCACTACCCCTTTATATTGTTCGATAGAGGTAGAGATTGCTAATGGTACGGTTAGTGATATACGTGTGGGATATGATGATTGTGACATTGAGATTGAAGGTCGTTTGTTTCCAGTCCAGTTATTGCCTACTACCTTAGCCGGTTTTGATGTAGTGATAGGTATGGATTGGTTGTCTCAGAATGAAGCTAGTATTTTGTGTTCACAAAAGATTATTCGGTTTTCTACACCCGATGGTAATGTGGTAACGGTTTATGGAGATAAGAAGAGAGGGGGGATAAAGATCATTAGTATGATGAAGGCTATTAAATGTATAAGGAAGAATAAGAGTCATTTCTTGGCCTATGTTATTGATGTAAGAAAGGAGAAGCCTTCTATTGCTAGTGTTGATGTGGTGTCCGACTTTCCCGATGTGTTTCCCGATGATCTTCCCGGTATTCCTCCCGATCGTGAAGTTACTTTTCAGATAGATCTTATTCCCGGTGCTACACCCGTTGCTAAGGCACCTTACCGATTAGCTCCTACAGAAATGAAAGAGTTAATGTCCCAACTTCAGGAATTACTTGACAAAGGGTTCATACAACCTAGTTCCCCGCCTTGGGGAGCTCCGGTTCTCTTTGTTAAAAAGAAGGATGGATCTATGCGCATGTGCATAGACTACCGTGAGCTGAATAAGCGAACGGTTAAGAATAAATATCCTCTCCCACGAATTGATGATCTTTTTGATCAACTTCATGGTGCTTCATATTTTTCAAAAATAGATTTGCGGTCCGGTTATCATCAATTGAAGGTTAAGAAGGAGGATGTAGCAAAGACAGCTTTCCGGACTAGATATGGGCATTATGAGTTCTTGGTAATGCCATTTGGGTTGACTAATGCTCCAGCCGCGTTTATGGATTTAATGAATCGGGTATGCCGTCCCTTTCTAGATCATTTTGTTATTGTGTTTATTGACGATATTTTGATTTATTCTAAGTCAGAAGATGAGCACCGTGAGCACTTGAAAGCAGTTTTGGAGGTGTTGAGGGAGAAGAAGTTGTATGCCAAGTTTTCTAAATGCGAGTTTTGGCTTCGAGAAGTGCAGTTTCTTGGTCATGTTATTTCATCAGAAGGTATTAAAGTAGATCCTTCAAAGATTGAAGCTGTTTCAAAGTGGGAGCAGCCAAAGACTCCTACTGAGATTAAAAGTTTTCTTGGTTTGGCTGGATATTATAGAAGATTCATTCAGGATTTCTCCCGAATAGCCAAGCCTATGACTGAACTAACGAAGAAAGGAGTAAAGATTGAGTGGACCGATAAGCAGGAGAATGCATTTCAAACTTTGAAAAAAAAGTTGTGTGAAGCTCCTATACTTGCCTTGCCTGAAGGTACCGATGATTTGGTTGTGTATAGTGCTGCATCTATTAAGAGAATTGTAACATCCCAAACTATTCTTTACTAGTTGACTAATGCCGTTAAGTCAATATCGTGTGTGTCGTTAAGTCTATTTTAGATTTTAATGTGTAGTTAGTGTGTGTTATGTGTGAGGCTTGAAAACCTAAATGTTAATGTAGTATAAATGTGTGTAATATGAAGGTTAATGTCCATGTAGTGACATTTAATGAAGGATTAATGATGTATATGGTCAATAAAGTAGTTTGTGACCATAATGAAGCATTAGGAAGCTTAGGGGCTAGTTTTGACATGGAGGCAAAGTCAAAAACGGGATTAAGGAATTAGGGGTTGTCATTAGATCATATTTTGCAGCCATAACACTCTCTAAACAAGCCCTAAGCATTCCCATAGCATTCCTCCATCAAATTGCAAGCCGAAAAGTCCCTTTGTGTGTGATTCGGGTGTGATTTGTCAAGAATATTGCATCCCTTTTATCATCTACAGGTATAGCAGGTATTGAATCATTGTTTTCTGGTCCTTTTGATATTATAAGTCATTAGGATTAATTATTGGATTATGGGGGAATCGTTTAATGAAGATTAATAGTGGTTTTGATGGATTAAAGCCATATATGGTGTAATTAATGATTGAAATGCTTTGTAATGGTCTAAATATGAAGGATTATGATGTATTGGATCTGTAATTGAGACCTGGAGTCGAATAGGGTCGTGATGGATTGAAAAACGATTTTTGTAAAAGTGCAGAATCGGGGCCAGTTGCGGCGCAACTGGTTTCCAGAAAGATAAGTTGCGGCGCAATTGGGCGCATTGCGGCGCAACGATAGGTGTGAGTTGCGGCGCAACTCAACTGTTTTCAGAAAAATGTATACTTTTGAACCGTAATGACGTTTGACACGTAGATTAGACCTGAATCTTAAGTGAGTATTTAAGGTGTGTGGGTATAGTTATTGACCTTAATGACGTGAGTATGTAGTTGTCTAATGATCGTTTACTAATTATAGGTAGACGAGCATAGTTGCTTTACACAGTGACTAGTTGTTGATTGTTGTGAACTACGCCGAGGTAAGATACACTACTTTGACACGCTGGGGGATTCAACGAAAAGCTGGTTTCAAATCATAAATACTTCCATTTGGTATCTTTATATTGCATGTGGGCCTATGGGGTTACACGGGAGGTATTATGGGTTATGTAGTTGACCATGAGACCTGAAATTCAGTCCCTAATGTAGTGAAATGAAGTATTGCTTAATGTAGTGTATTGTTATGCAGTTTATGTAGTATTACGAAGTATCTCTTTATGCATGAAATGTAGAAATGAAGTTGATGTGTGATATATGCATGCTTACATGGCTTGTACACCTAGCTCACTAGACTTAGTAGGTTGCCATGTCACTTGCACGTTTAAGGATCCAAATGTAATGAAGATAAAGTGTGTGGATGTCTAGGAATGTGTGCTACCTAGACTATATGTGTGTGACGGTTTAGGAATGTGTGTTACCTAAACCATATGTGTGAAACCGAGCTCGTAAATATAATGCAGGGAAAGTGTTAAGCTTAACCCGTACTAGTTAGCCGGACGAGTGCATTGACGTAGTTGTTGCTTGGGTGGCTCCTTGCAACATGGTCTTTATAATGCAGGGCGAGTAATATGAGGGGTTTGACCAACCTCCACATACGGATTACTCTTGGATTGGCTTGCCATTCCTTAACGACGAAGTATGACTAGCCTTTTGGTGAAGCATCTAGTCGGGTGTGACTTATGTTACACTTATATGCAGTTAACGAAGATATGTGTGATAATGTGTGGATAAAATGAAGGATAGGCACATTTAGGGGATTCACCCTAATTGATATGAAGTTGATATGCAGTTATGTGTGAACGTGTGATGTGTGTTGTGCCTGAATAAACTTGTCTAATAATGAAGATTGTTTTAATTGGACAAATGCTTTAATAACATAGTGTTATCTTACTTAGCTAATTCGTTAGCTAACACTTGTTTCTTAAATGTGGTTGTTCCCTCAGGTTTAGCTTGAAGGACTAGTTGATGCAGGAATAAGAGTGAGAATGGGGTAGATGCATGCAGGAGGACTTAGCTACCCATAGACGATTGTCTCTTTAGACATTTATTTACATTTCGTACTTGATGTCGAATTTATGTAGTATTGTTGAACGGTTGTTTTGTGTTGGGCAACCGTTGGGTTTTCATTTTAAACTATTCGATGGTATTGCATGTAACACCAACTAAACGTAGAAACCGAACAGTTTTTATCGGTTTTGACTTTTAAAGTCTTTTCTTCCGTAATTTGACACCGTTAGGTGAAAGTTTTTGAAAACCCATGTCTTTAAATGACGGGTGTTACAGGCAAGGCTAAAGGGAGTTTCACCATTGCTTGTTTTGGGTGTTGTTCGTTGTGTCCATAGGACGAATGGTAGCTCATCTACCCATCCAGTGTGTTTGTTCCCTAGCCTTTTTTCCATTCCTTTAACTATTTCTCTGTTTATTGATTCAACTTGCCCGTTTGCCTGTGGGTGATACACGGAAGTGAATTTTTGCTTTATTTTTAGCCTTTCACAGAACTTCGGAAATGTCCCTTGTGCGAATTGCTTCCCATTATCAGATACGATAGTTTGTGGCATCCCGAATCTACACACTATGTGTTCCCAAATAAATTTCTCTATTGCTTTTCCCTTTATTGAGGCGAGGGGTTTGGCTTCGACCCATTTGGTAAAGTAATCAATTGCTACTACCAAGATTTTAACCTTTCCGAGGGCTTGTGGTAGTGGTCCCACTATGTCGATAGCCCATTGCACGAAGGGCCAGGCTGAGGTTACCGAGATCATATCTTGCTTCGGAGCCTTTGGTACATTCGAATGAAGTTGGCAGGATTCACATTTTTGGATATACGTCGTGGCATCTTGGTGCATAGTTGGCCAGAAATACCCGAAGCGCATAGCTTTGGTTGCCACAGATCGTGCTCCCGAATGTGTCCCACATATTCCTTCGTGTATCTCTTCGAGGATGACCGAAGCTTGGTTCGGGCCTACGCACCTTAGCCAAGGCGTCACGAAGGACTTCCTATATAGTTGCCCGTCTGTGATTTTATACTGAGGTGCTTTAACTCTAATCTTCCGGGCTTCGTTAGGATCTTCTGGTAATATCCCGTTGATTAAGTATTCACATATTGGTGTCATCCAATTTTTCCCTTCCTCTTTTATGAGATCAGCAACATACTTCTCATTTATTGATTTTTTCTTCAATACTTCAATGAGCACCTTTTTGCCAAAGTGTTCGAAGGTAAGGCTTGCTAACTTGCTTAATGCACCTGCTTTCTTGTTTAGCTTCAAATTCCCCAGTGATTTGACATGCTACTAATTGGGAGTCAACGAACACAAACAAACCAAGCCAGAACACTAATGAACGAACACAAACAAACGAAATTTTTATAAAATAAGTATTTATATTTAAACTTTTTTCTTAAAATACAGATAACTATGGTATTAATAATATATGTTATATTAATTATATAATATAAAATAAATATTTATATTTAAACTATTTTTTAAAGTATAGTCGATTAGGTATTAATATATGTAAACGAATATAAACGAACGAATGTTCACGAACAGATTATCGAACGTTCATGAACATAAATGAACGAACGAGAGCTTTGTTCATGTTCGTTCATTTAACTAAACAAACTTCACGCCGAACATTTCATGAACTGTTTGTGAAATGTTCAATTCGTTTACAGCCGTAGATATTAGGGGGGTTAGGCCACTTGGTTTTAATTAGTTCCATAATTATTATGTTATTTTCAAAAATTAGGCTCCCCTTTCAATGGGGCGATCCCCTTTCTACATAGCAGATCCAAATCCCTTTTTTTTCAAATTTCGATTTCTCTTTTGCCTTACAATCACTAAATTGTATTTAATCATTGTCTCAATTCAATCATATCTTTGTTCAATTTCTTCCTCCTTCCATCCATGCCTAAAAATCTTAATAAAGATATTGGAATTTCAAGAAAAAAAATCAAGAAACCCTAAATATGATCCTAAAATTTGGGAAACTGATAAAGCTTTTCAAAACTTGGGATCTAATAGCTCACAAATCGACTCTCCCCCGCTCAAGCCCATGAACCCGCAAGTAATTCCGACCACTGTTGGCCGAAGCTCCAGCCATGGAGGTATGCCCAAGGTGGTGTCTAAGAAGGATGATGTGGTGGTGTCTAAAAAGGATGTTGTGGTCGTTGATCTTGATGTGGTCGTGGGGTTTGAACCCACTGTTTCAGCTGCAACACCTCCGGCAACCACTGAAAACCCGAAGGGGGTGGAGCCGCCGCAATCCACCGCAACTGTGGTGGCTAAGAATCTTCGGAGGAGGGCCCTGATGCGATGAAGATAGGGGTGGAGTTATCGAACCGGCCGCTGAAATCTGTAGAGAAGGCTATGTCGGACACCAATGATAACTGTTACCAACCGAATAGCCCAAAGGCTCACACACCAAATACATTTGCTAATCTCTTCAAAGAAGCTGCGAACATCTTGAAAACAGGTAAACTCCGTTTCATTCCTCCTATGGTAACTGAAACTGGTACTAAGCATGCTAGCATACCAGATGAGTTATTTGAGAAACAGAATGAGAAATGGATGTTGACATTAGTTGGTTGTTTTATTGGGAAGAGACCTGCTTTCCCATTTGTTAGGTTCCATGCTTTTAGATTATGGAAAAAGTGTGGATTAATTGATGTGATTCTAAATGACCAAGGAAATTTCTATTTTAAATTTAGCAATGATGAGGGCATGCAACATGTACTTAGAAACCGTCCTTGGTTATTTAACGATATGCCGGTTTTGTTGAAACAATGGGAAATTGGTATCGAGCATGAGAAGGTTAGGCCGACTACAGTTCCATTATGGGTAAACATATATGATTTATCTGTTACTATGTGGAATTATGACATTTTGAGTCATATTGCTAGTGTTATTGGAGTACCTATTGCTGTAGACAGGTATACCGAGGAAATGTGTGAGAAAAATTATGGCAGGGCCGTTTTTGCCAGGGTTTTGGTTAAAGTAAATGCTGATCAGGATATTCCACCACATGTTGAAGCATTGGTTTTGGGTAAAATGAAGAAATTCAGGTTGCATTATTATTGGAAACCCGATAGATGTTCACATTGTGCCATTTTTGGCCACAAGTTTATGGAGTGCACAGAAAGGCCAAGATCAGCTGAAGAAATGGAAACTAGGATGGATACCGAAGCTAATAAGGTAGACACTTCTGGTACAAAAGCCAATTCTGAGCAACCGGACGGGGACTTCCAACAACCCAAAAGAAGAAGACGGAGACCCAACAAATCAGCAAGGGCTATTCTTAAGCCCAAGTTTCAATACATTCCCAAGAAATCAAAGAAGCCGGACGATCCTAAGGGCAAAACTAAAACAATTGCTCAAGAGACTACAGTTTCGTCTTTTTCGGCCAGGACTCCACCACTAGATACGGTAGCCCGAGATACACAGTCAGGTATACATACTCAAGTTCAGGAGGATATCCATACCAGTTCAGTTCCAGCTGCAGATACATTTACAGTGGCTCCAGACCATCAGTCAGCTCTTCAGGAGGATATCCATACCAGTTCAGTTCCAGCTGTAGATACATTTACAGTGGCTCCAGACCATCAGCCAGCTCCAACTAAAGAAAATCCCACAGGTCCTACTATTCCTGAAAATCAAATTGTTCCTGATGATCCGGATATTGATTCGGTACCACTTGTCAACTCCGACCTTCCACAAACTGCTCTTGGCGAACAAGATTATGTACCAGGTCTTAGGGAAGAAGTGGATGCAACATTGGCAGTTGGAAACCTTCTCTGTATGGATCTAGACGGCTACGAGTCAGAGATTGAAACTTTAATTATATCTGGCTACTGATGCGGATTTAGATAATTACTTTGTGAATGCTTCAATAGAGTTACCAGGGATGTTTACTATTTTGTCAGTTGATTTTCTCTTATGGGAAGTGCTATATATGTTGTAAGTGTATGTTTTGATCTAGCACCTTGCTAGTGAAGTAATATAATTATTGTTTGCCGGTAAAAAAAAAAAATTAGTTCCATAATTAGCTGAAAGGTAGACGTGAGGTACTATATAAATTTAATGATCGATCGGTTGTAAGTTGTCTGCCCAATAAATATAGCGCGTACCTGTCGATCGTATGATCATAAAGTAATGTGGGAGCACGGCGCGCATACCGAATTGAATGATCACATGTTTTTTTACGTACTCTAGCTAGTTTATACTTACAAGTCACAACTGGTGAACTTTAAGGTATCAAATAGTCATGCTAGTAAAGGAAATTCTAGCTTCTATTTATGAAATAATAAGTCACATTAATATAAAGGTGGGTTTGATTGTTAAAGCTTTTAGCTTTTAGTTTTGTCAAAAAGCTTTTATACCTGAAAAAAACGTTTTAAGTTTTAAACTTTAAAACAAAAATACTTAATTGTCCTTAAAAAAGTTTCATATTATTTTTTATTTTATTTTATATCTTGTTTAAAAAACTATGGAATCCTAAGACCTTTTACTTAGCTTTTACGTGAAGTTCATAACTAATTTATGATCCCAAATTAATTCTTTATAAAAAATTTTACATGGTTTTAAATGTTAAACATTGGTGTCAGACTACTCGCGCGTTAAACTTGTACATTCAAATATGGACTAAAAAAATGGAATATTGCCAATGTCGATTTTAAGAAAACAAATTAAGCAAGTCAACTAATGATAATAGGAACTAATTATAAATGAATATTCCAGCCAACGTACCTTAAGTACACATAAATAAATGTTATAATATAACTAGATGCAATTGTTATAGTATATGTACAAAGTTTTAATTATATGCATGTAAATTTTTGAGAAGTGATAGCTCAGAGCACTAACAATTGCTCAAAAATAAAATGGTCTTGCTCTTGTACATGTTACCTCTGCCTATATAGTTAAAAGTCACTATTGTCAAATTTATGTATCACATAGCGTAGCGCAAATAAATAAATAAACATGTTCTTTCTTTCTATCCCAACCATATTGAAGTTGACTTGTTTTTGATATATGTTAGAAAAGACTAGAGCCGGCTTCACTATGTACATACGTTAGGCATGGGACTAAGGCCCCCAAAATACAAAGGCCTCCATTTTTATATTTTGGGTTTAATGTTTTTAGACTTTAGACTTTTGTGTTATATGTTATTACTATATAAGGATAACAAGAATGCCCAAGAAAACAAATAGGCAAATAAACTTCATTGTCTCATGACTGACCTTTAGAAAAAAAGACACCACCCAAATGAAGTTACAACCTTAAAGGAAAAAACGGAAAAAAAGAACGAACTATTAAGAAATCAAAAAATTCGATAGCCGATTATTACTTTGATTTCCAACAACGAGTTAGTGATTAAATCTTGATTATATGAAAGACTCTCCTAAAAATGGTACAGAATTTTGCTTCTTTGCGTTCTTTTCACATAGCAGCCTAGTATATAAGATGAACTACTTTTTCTCTGCTTTTTGTGTTTACTTTAACTTGTACGTTAATCAACTAGGCCCCCAAATTTAATCTCGCTTAAGGCCCCCAAAAAGCTTAAGCCGACACTGGAAAAGACGAATCCTTGTGCAAAGTTTAAATAATACCTTCAAATTTATACGAGTATCTATTACCAATGATATCTAATCTCTGCTCAAAACAATACAGATAATTGCCAATGATGATTAGTCAAACTGGTTGGAGGCATTCCTAGATTTTACCCAAGGTCTTGAGTTACGTTCGATCCTTAGAGATGACAAGTCTTGAGATTTTTCCTTCGAATACTTGTAACAGCCCATAGTCAACATCTCGTTGTCTACGTGCAAGGCTTCACCATTATACGGTGAGGTTTTTTGATGTCGTATCCCGACTAAATGTTCGGAAAAAATACATTTAATTAAATTCAAAACATAATGTGAGATATAATTTAGTTTCTTTAGCCAAGTAAATGTTTCGAATACCATACATACACAAAACCGGCAACCATCGCAATAAATGGATGCTGGTAATACTTTACGTACAAAAAAAAAAGAAAAAAAAAGGATGACGTGCCTAATAAACGATGGTAACCGTAGTAGTGGTTTGAAAGCTAATTACGTATTATGATATGATCAATTAAAGAAAAAAGGAAATCCTAAAACATATAAAAGCATATTGCATGTTCCAAAGGGTGAGAAACTCCACGAATCTCAACCAAATTTTATATAAAAACAATTTTAGGATTTTTGATCCGGCCAGTTTTCCCACTTTAATTAATTATGTCAATTTTCTTTCTCTATTAATCTGTAGCATTACTTGCTAGCAAGCCTTGGATATTCGAAAAATATATTCATTCCTAATGTTTTGAATCTCATGATACTTTCCCTCGTTCAAAAGATATATTGTCCCTCCATTCCCAAACCGCAAGAAACACGCAAAATTCCATGCGGTGCCTCTATTTCATAGACTTGTTGATATATAAAAGCCTTTATAACTCTGCAAAAATGGAAGTAGGTTTGGACTCGCTATAGTGTTTTCATGTTTTGGCCTTATTATTTTTTTCTTTTTAAGAAAACCTCTGGTCCCATGTAACGTCTTGGTACCCAAAGTGCACATCGCATAGAATTTATGTCCGATGACTCACCATTCTCACATATGGATCACAATATATAGTTTCTCCATTTTGCCTTTGACAATATTTGAACCTGTGACTTACAACTTTCATGTGTAGACATATGTGGTCACATGGTAGTGGTATTTTTATCATTCAACAAACTCTATGTTCTTTTCTTGACTTAATATAAAAAATAACCGTCAGTTACTTATATTTTACTTAATACATACAGACATTATTTATGCATTCAGCCACTTAATACATTAAACACTTGATGGCTAAAAAAAAAACTCGCCGTAGAGATCGTCGGTTGCAATCTATTGAAAACCACATCATTCCTTGCTTTTTATACAATACACTCCATGATGTTACTAAAATAACTGAATTTTTTTCGTGTGTTATTTACTCTCTTTTTTTTTCTTGTATATACTTTGTCTGACGGGTTAGATGGGCTTGAGTATTGATTGAGCCCAATTCAAGAGTTTTGAGTATGATAATACTCCTCTTTTTCCCGACCATTCTCGAAGCACCGTAGTTTTACCCACATATACACACACACATTATTATTTATCATTTCTATATAATTGTTATTAGTATTTCAAATCAGAAATTTCTTTCATTAATTAATCGGTGTGATCATGGCGAACGAATTGTCTCTTGATTTGGAAGAACTTCGACATCTTCAAACCATTGCCAAGCGCCCACGCGTTGCTTCTCTCCTGTCTTCCGAGATTCTCAATCTCCAAAAGGTTTTCCTCTCTCTCTCTTTTTTATTTTTATTTTTAAAAAAATGTAAATTTGTATTATTTTTATGATTTTATCAATAATTAGGTTTTTTTTCCCCCCTAGAATTGCTTGTGTTATTTAGGTTTGTCTTTTAGACCATTGGACATTTAGGTCCTTATAAGTTGTCAAATTTGTTGCAATTAGCCTATCATTAATGGCTTGTTTAATTCATGACATGATATACAATTTCGAGTGACAAGTCGTGTGTAATTATGTGTGATGATTTTTTTTTAATTATATTTTGTTGATATAGAAAAACAACATTGAAATTAATCCTAGACATGGTTTCTTTCTTTGAATTCTATCTCTGGTTTATTGAATTTAAGACACAAAACTAAAAAAACATGTGGAGAAGGAGGCTGAAGTAGCTTGGATTATTGATTGTTATTTTAATGTTCTTAAGAGAAATATTTATTTTCTATGTCCAAAAATCTGGCTTTCAAGTTTTATAATTATTATTATTTTTTTTGTAATGTTGTGTGTTGAGAAATCTAAGAAGAAAAATCTTCAAAGTTGGTATTTTCTTATAAATTCTAAGATTAGTTTTTTAAGAATATCCATTCAACATTTTATCTTGGTGTTTATGATTTTTCATCCTCCTGATAGCCGAAATAGTTTTTATACTATATTCAATTGATTCCTTGATACGAGTAGATTGATAGGTTTTCAATGTGAACTTGCTAGCTTACTTTTACATTTAGTTTTTGTTTAAAATTTCTTTTTGAATGTGGTCAACAATTAAGAAAAAAAGTGGTGGAAGTGTATAACACTATATAGAAGGCGGCGGATATGCATTTCAATCGATAATTGGTAATGAACAATTCCTGTTAATGGTTACTTAGATTTATCCTCTATTATAGGTTGAACTTTGGGACTTTGATCCTATGACACTCAATGTAATTTGATAATATTTAATCTATAATTACTTATATAAACAAAACCAGGTTGTCACATAGCTGCCAGACGGAGTACTTGGGCATCGTGGTTGCTTTTGTTGATATAAAATACTCGTATAATAATAAGCATCCCCGGCAGAATAAAATCTTATCCCTTAGAAATTTCTCTAAGTGAAGCTTCCAACCAATCTTAATTCATTATATACCCTAGTTTCAATTAACGGGTGTTACTAATTATTAGATTAGATGTTTTACTACGTTGTTACTTGAACAGGATCTGTTCTATAGGTTCATATCTCTGTATTCTTTGTTCCTATCGAGACAGAGACTAGATGTTTTACTTTTTCTAGCCCGTGTATCGGTTTGAACAATCCCCTATTACGTAATGTTGCTTCTAAACAGCGATCATGTATTGTTTGAATTTATGCAGCAATTAAATGATGTTGCTACAGTAGCACCAACTCCAACTCCTCTCCAGACTCCAGCCCCAGCCCCAGCCCCAATTTCAGCAATTCCAAAGGTGGCTACTGAATCAACATTAAAGTACACTACACTCGGATCTTTTAGCTGGGATCAAGATGCTGATAAGGTTAAGGTGAGTACGCAAATCCGATTATATGCCTGTGCCTGCCGGTATTACTTTCTTCTTCCTTTGGTTCTTCCTCATTTCCTAATCCCATTATGCTTGCACTAGAAATGAAGTTTTCTCCCTTCTTTTGCAAAAGTGGCATTTTATTGTTAGTTGTGGGTTTAAGTCCCAACTTGAACAAAGGCATATGGTATCGGAGTTTGCCAATTGAGTCAACGGGTCAAATATGCTGAAAGTTGCCCATAGGTTAATTTCTGCTTTCTGCATACAAGTCAAAGACAGGCTTAAGAGTAAAAAAAAAAACTCTGTTTTGACACACATGCAACCTCCAGTTGGTTTATCTTTCCACATCTTGTAGATATTATACTGCTGGTGATGGTTTTGATTGCATGCTTTTTCAGATCTATGTCTTTCTGGAGGGAGTTGATCAAGAAAAGGTTCAGGCCGAGTTCAATCCCATGTCTGTTGATGTGAAGTTTCATGATGTCCAAGGGAAAAATTATCGATGTGCCATACCTAAGTTGAACAAGGCAATTGTACCAGAGAAATGCAAAGTGTTAGTTAAACCCACAAAGGTCATCATCACATTGATCAAGGCTTCAACGGGTAACTGGTTGGACCTGCACTTCAAGGAGGATAAGGTATTAATCATTTCCACTCAAAAATGGCTTACTATGTTTGCAAGCAAGTGGTGCAATGGGTAGTAATGTGCTTGCTTTTATTTTCACTTCTCAGCTTAAGCCGAATCTCGACAAGGAGCGTGATCCAATGGCAGGAATTATGGACTTGATGAAGGTATCCCATTTCTAGCATTTTAAATATTTTGCAGTAGAGGTGACATTTTTGATTTTTGAACCGGTGATTCAGGTAATGTTTGACATATAACTGACTAAATGGGTAAAAATAAATAAATTTAGCTTAAGCAGAAATGAATTAAAAGTTGTTCAAAGTAAATCAGTAAGTGGGATTGAATTCGGAGTACATGTAATTTTAAATTATCTGTTGAACACTAATTAATCATAAGAAGGGACACAACTGTTACTCTACAACCGATTATTTTTGCTGGTTATTAAAAATAAATGAATTATTATGCAGAATATGTACGAGGAAGGTGATGATGAAATGAAGAAGACAATTGCCAAAGCATGGACAGATGCCAGATCTGGCAAGACAGCAGATCCTATGAAGAGCTATCGATAGGCGATAGATGCCTTCTTTTTTTGATAAGAAAACCCGATATGGTTTATGGTGTATCATGTAGACCTTAATATTAAGTAATGCTTGTGTTTTGGACCATATTTATGCGAACTAAGCTTTCCCTTGGCTGGTTTTTTGGAAGAATATGGTTATCATGGTTTTATATCATGGAGTGTTTACTCTTTATATTGAGCATCAAAGTTTCTAAATTTGATTCAAGGCCAAAGCTTCTCATCTTCTGTGCAGTCAATCCCATATTTAGTTCGTGTCAAGCTACAAGTGTAGAAGTGTTATCAAATTGCTTGTGGTTGCGATTTCAAACATTTGCAGTATCTATTCAGCTTTCTAAAGTTATGTTTTTCATTAGATTTTTTTTGTTAGTTAAAGGTTACCCAGGAGGCCAGGATGGCCTACCCTTGGGCCTTGGTTAAGGGTTACCAGAATGGTGAACCATACCATATCTGACTCTTTGTATAGATTTATTTTAACCATGGTTTTGCCCATGATCAGTTTCATTCATTTCTCTGTCCTCTTCATTCCCCAAGATACATCTGGGACACGAGTTAAACCTGAGACCTTTACAAGATTAGATTATCTTTCTTATATATGTACTCGTATATCGTATTATTGCACTCGCCAAAATTACTGGCTGCCAAAATTTGCATCTATCTTCTCCTTACAAGAGAAGCTATGAAAAGGGCCCCTTCTGGGTGGTTGTTTGATGTGTTGAGCTGTGTGTCTTGGACATCATGTAACTTGTATAATCATAAATTGAACACGGATTCATTATTTTCAAAAAAATATGCATGTCTCAAACCATCGGGGACGTATAGTGTTTACATATGAGACAACAATACATCTTTTTCATAACAATACAGAACTGCAGATCTTCATCTTGTCACTGGTGTCTAATGTAATGCAGCATAGGGCAATTGGGGAATACACAGTTAAATATGAGATGGAAAAGGGAGGCAAGTCTGTAACTAGCAAACTTTGAAAGAATTTGACAAAAAAAAAGAATGATACTCAGAGTGTTCCATCATTGGAGTATCTGACTACCGTAATCGGAGTTGAACTTATCATAACGAGGAGCATGTAGATGTGCTGATGGTCTTGTGTTCTTTATTGCCATCTGAATGTCTTCATGTTTGATCGGCCCCACCTTTGGTAGCTCTGCAAGCAAATTATCCAACATATGTTTTCCATAATTAGAGGTTCGCCAGTAAACCCATTTACTAGTAAACGGTAACACATGTATAATAAAAACTACTATCTAGAAAAAGTAATAAATCAAAGGTAGCGTGTGGTCGTGTCTATTGAAACTGACTACGTCATTTTAGATAATCAGCTACATAAAACTGACCTACTTTTAGCCCTGGTTTAAGCAAATTAGAAAAATGTAAATTTCAAGTATTAAGCTATTGACATTATAACATTATTTATCTTTCATATCTTTCTTCAATACATAACATTTCACTTGACCTATATTTATCTAAATTGGCAGCCAAAAGAAGGAAAATGAAGCTGCAGAATTATAAGTGGGTGTTTGGATTTGAATTTTGGAAGTGATCAGCATATTTAATAATCAAAACCAAATAATTCGCTGTAACAAATATAGAGTTTGGATGTGCTTTTTCTGCTTTAAGTTCTAATCCAGATGTGTTGAGTGTTGCCAAATGCTATAAAGATAATCACAAAGGACATCTAAGTAAAGAAAGCAAAGGAGAGGCCATTTATGTGAATTTGAGCAACATTCACTCAAATTTGATTAAGCAAATCAAATTTATTGCACCTTGTATGAAAATTATTATTTGTTCCTTATAAATATATTTAGATAATATTATAATAATCATAACCTGATTAAAAGTTGATTAATGAAGTCTCAATAATAAGATAACCAATTCCAAAATAAAAATCCAAACACCCCTTAACAAATGTTCAAAGCAACATACCATCGTCAGGCAAAATGTCTCGTTGTTCCAGGATAGCCATTACACGTCTCAGAGGTTGCATGGCAGCCTCTTTGCATAACAACCGTATATCAGAGCCGGAATAACCTTCAGTTTTTTCGACCAGCAAATCATACGGCAATGTCTCCTCTTCAGGCACTGAAGGCAATAATTCCTCAAACATGGCTTTCCTTGCTTCAGGTTCTGGAAGGGGTACAAGGATCTTGAATTATAGTTAAAGAAGCATAAAATTTAGATGTCACAGTTTCAACCTGTTTATTTATGAATACGTTGATTTGGGTATAACAAATATGTAAATCGTAGTATATGACAAGGATACTCTCTTCTCAAGACGTCTGAGCATGGCAGCATCAAGTTCCCAAGGGAGGTTTGTAGCTGCCAATACAAAGACTAGCTCATCTGTTTTTGTCAAACCATCCATCTGCAATCAAACCCAAAGAACTCGTAATGAAATAAATGCAGCTCAAATTGACGCTTTCATGATCATGCTCAAATATGAAATGATGACCCTGAATGATGGAAATATACAAATTTTATGCAAAAACATAGAAACACAATGGTAAATGATGGCTGAAGCCACACAAGTATAAACATGATATTATGAAAACAAAGAAGTATTGCAGTTCAGAAAAACAAAGTATTATCAGTTCATAAGATGATGCACTAGATGCACATTGAAAGATGGTCTTTTGATAGGAAGTTGGTGAAATCTATTGACAGTTAAAGTTAAAGAATCAAATGTAACCTGGATTAGTAACTCTGTTTTGAGACGCCTACTTGATTCATGTTCACTTCGTGATTCACCTCGTTGACTGATGATTGCATCAATTTCATCAAGAAATATGGTTGATGGCGCATGATGTCTTGCAAGCTCAAATAACACCTTCACTAACTTCTCTGAGTCACCTGTTAATTGAATACAAGGCATGTTCATTAAGCTAAGACATGTACGTTCTTTACTCGATTTCTAGTAGCATCTATATTTTATAAAAAATGGGTAAGCATTCTCTCAAGTCTCAAGTTCTTCCAACTTGACTAGTCAAGCAGGGAGATCTTCAAGTTTGAATCTTAAATTTGATTTTAATCCAAAGGTTGAGTATCTCCCAACTTGACTAGTCAAGTTGAGAGAACTTGAGAGGATCCTCACCCTAAAAAATTTGTCTATGGTGACATACCACGCCATTTGCTGACGATGGATGATGCTGAAATGTTGAAAAATGTAGTATTACACTCGGTAGCAACAGCCTTTGCAAGCATGGTCTGCAGATATATAGTCATTTCTCAAATATAGAATATATCATATTGAGTCGAACAAGACAAGAGAGACAAATGAAGTGATATATATTCTTAAGTCTTAACACATAAGAAAAAGAAAGGGACGCTTCAAACCTTTCCAGTTCCTGGAGGGCCAAACAAGAGAATGCCTTTCCAGGGGGATAGAAGACCAGTGAAGTACCTAAAATGGAACAATAATCATTCATCAATTTAATAATTCAGCTTGTATGATAATGAAGATGTGGTGTATAATGTGTTTGATGGTTCTCGAGAATATAAGTAATAGACTTACTTGGGGTATTTTATTGGCATAACAACTGCTTCTTGAAGCAGGCGTTTCGCATTTTCTAACCCCTTTATGCTCTCCCACTTTACATCTGGACTACCACGAATAATATCCCTGAATACACAACACATATGTCACTGTTATTTTGTATTAAGAACACTATATTCAGCACATATCAAATTGTAAGATATAGAAGCACCAAGTCTGAGTCTATACCTACTTAAACTCTCTGCCAATGTGCGCATTTCTGCTGATTCAAATGCAGGAAGCAGAGATTTTTTTCTGTAGAAACAAGACATCAAACATTCACATGAGCATCAACGTAACTCTTCCAAAAAACTATACTCTAATATTATTTCTTCCAATTTCAAATGAGTGAAATTACAAATAACTGATTAACTAATAGGAAATAACAGGACCAAGTAGGGAAATGTAACAATTTTCCAATACTCTTAAACACCCTCAAACAAAATGAATAATAAAAGTAGACATTTCTTATATCTAACGTATAAACTGAGCCCCAGAAAGTAGTCAAGTAAAAATAACCAAGAAAACACACCTTTTGGAAAACGCTTACAACTCACAAGTCAAAATGGTTATGGTTTAAACAATGAGCAATTTATAAAACCAGTCCAACAATTTATGGGTTCTCAACCATGAATTAGGAGGCAGATTAGAAACCTAGTTAAGAGCCATCCCTGATAAAGATTTAGCAAATCGGGTAAGAACTAGAGCACATGTGGCATTCACTGAAATCCAAATCAAGAACGATCAAACACGAACGAGTGGCTCCTTGAGGGAAGGGAATAATCCACATACGGCTTTATTTGTACATTCACACTCAAAATTTAGTTACTAACTGACATCAACATCTTTAGTTAATTATTCACGTATCTTCATGTTTATATATTCTTTATATACTAGCATCATACAACCAGTACACGGAAAAAAAAAAAGAAGCTAGAAAAAGAAGCATACAGTTTCTCAGCATCCGACAATGTACCTCCATTAGCTGTTGAATTCTCTTTTGCCTGAACAGAACAAAATACTAGTATTACAAACAACAAACAAGTCACCCATTCCCAATACAAACCTGGGTCCACTAACCAAATTTAATTTGAAAAGATGCAACAATACCTGTCTATACTGTTCGTATATCGACAATTCAGATGCGTTGTTGTTCCGGTGCCCATTTTGATTTGATGAGGTCCCATTACTTGAAACATGAGCATTAGCCTCTTGACTAT
Source organism: Erigeron breviscapus (assembly GCA_034093135.1). NCBI lineage: Eukaryota > Viridiplantae > Streptophyta > Magnoliopsida > Asterales > Asteraceae > Erigeron > Erigeron breviscapus. The sequence goes on from CM067167.1 coordinate 64,144,144, forward strand.
CCACAGCATTAGCAGCAGCAGAAGAATCTTTCGAAATCAAATCCTTTTTCCTCCCAAACTTAATATCATAAAACATCTTAAAATCCTAGATATACAGCAAAACATAATTATAGATACACAATAACGACAACATCATCAACTACTTAAGCCGTTAGTTAAAAGCAAAAAGGTACTCACTCGAGTTATTGACATCTTTGATTTCAAGGGCAGAGGTTTATTCTAATTTTGCACCAAATAAACGACTTGGATTTTTCATATTTTTGTGAAATTCAGGTATAATCGTTTAACAAACATGCACACCCTCAAATTCCATAACACTAAAGTAATAACTAATCCATTGATAAAATAGACAACTTTTTGATCAGTAATAAAAATACTAGCAGCAAAAACAATAATAATATTCAGATTAAAGCAAAATATGAAAATGGGGATTGATTACCTGAAAAGACCAACGAGTGATTGATGGTTCATCAGCCATTATACAAGTTGAAATTAGGGATCTGAACAAGGGATATTCTTTCTGTGATTAGATTTGCATGAATGAATAAAGAAAGGTTTTTGGTATTTCAGGGGAGTTGTCGAGTCAGTGCAAATGAGCACAACACTACAAGAGAATTGTCTTTACTTAATTACTTCATAAAATTGATTAGTATGTAATTAATGCATATTTTTTTACAGGTGAGACCAAATATCACAATAGAGATTTTAAATTACGTTGTTTTAATCGTGTTCACGTTAAAATCCTTTCACCAATACTTAAGAGAAGGAAAAGTTCTCTAATAATCGGTCAAAAAACTAAGAAAAAAAAAAACTATATACTTTTTTTAACATACACCAAACTCTAATTTCAGAAGAAACTCATGATGAGAAAACCTTTGTCTCCATTCTTGTGAACATTTTGCTCACCAAGATTTAAACCTAAGACCTCTCAGTCTCAACTCCATGGTAAAACTATATCTTTTTAAACTCTTATCTTTAATCTTTCTAAAAATTCAAAGTCATCACAGACATACTAATCAATGCCTAGGGCTAAGTCCCTAACATATATGTATAGACTATTTAGTTGAGGAAAGAAGAAATTATTTTTTTTATTTGTTGTTTGATCACAACAACATTTGGGCCCATTTCCTATTGTTTGGACAGTTTGGTCGACTGTCAAGGTGTTTAATGAACTAATGTTCTTTTACTTATCTATATATGGCCCAATATATACATTATACACTCTCAACGTAGAAATACTAAGAAAAAAAATGATATTCGATAAGCCGATTGGTGTGGATTAGTGGTAATGGAAAGAAAGGTATTTGACTTTAAAGTTGAATATCCAAAACGATAGTATTATATTAATGTGAACAAATTAATAAATACTGATTTTATTACATATTGATGACATAATATATTTATAATTGTCAAGTTAATGCTTTACATGACTTATCATATTTTGATATTACCATATACCGTAACCATATGATTACATGGGCTTTATACGACATATGAAAGATGCAGGTTACAGGTTACAAATTTTTGTCAAAAACAAATGGAGCTATAAATTATATCTTGTGATCCATTTGTGAGGATGATGCTTCATCGGGCATGAGTTTTATATGACGTACATTTTGCATACCAAAACGGTACATAAGATCAGATGGTTCCCACACTTATTTATTTATTTATTTTTAAGAACAAATGATGACTCTACTTTTCTACCCCAAACGTGTATAAATATAGGCGTATTGATCCTTTTTAACTTGTCACCAAATCACAAACATAGTGAGACGCTATCACAAACCCAAAACAGAACCCTCGTAAAAAACATGCACCAATACAATTTCGAACCAAACTCATTTCACGAGTGTCCTGTTATCGACCTCTCTTGCCCTCACGATGCCAAGAACCTCATTGTTAATGCCTGCCAAGATTACGGCATTTTTAAGGTCATAAACCATGGTGTGTCACGATCGCTAGTGTCGGAACTTGAGAAAGAAACCATTGAGTTCTTTAGCATGAGCCAGGTCGAAAAAGACAAGTATTGTCCTCCAAATCCGTTTGGGTATGGTAGCAAAAAAATCGGACCAAATGGAGACCTCGGATGGATCGAATACCTTCTTCTCACTTCCATTGACTTCCCAACAACCCCAAAAATATTTTCGTAAGTTTTATTTCTTGAAAACTTTTATGCACTTGACATGGTTCGTACATGTCATTGTATAATCTATAGATTTGTTGGAAACACTTCTTTGTAGAAGCATCTAGAGCCTTTTGTTAAATATATACCACCATTTTTGTCATGGAGTCAATCATATTCTATATGTTTAATAAAATATTTAGATATGTCATATTTGATTTGAATATCAATATACATTTGACAGAAAATGTGACGAGTGATCGATACACCAGCTACGATCACTAGCATACAATATACTCTGACAAGATATATATGTCTAAAATGTTATTAGCAATTACGAATTTTCATATGTACTTCTTTTATATAGTGATGTAAACATCAATTAAATATCTTTCTATAAGAGTAATTATTTTACAGTATATATTTTACTCCTCTTCGAAATATTTATTTGGGGGCCCTAAGTTTTAAAGGGCTCAAATTTATATGTTTACATACATGTGTTTTTCTCTTTGAGCCCATTAAAAAATTGATTACAAAATTTTATACAATATAGACACCTATGTTATCATTTGTCATACATTGATCTTAATATATACTAAAAGGCAACTGACCCAACCTCAATTGACCAATCATACCTCTCAATTTCTCAAAATTAATCAAGTTAGCACATGTCTAAATTAATTTACACTTTTTGGTTTTCATTCACCAATTTATACTTTAACCCAATTAAAAAAAATTAATTTACACTTTTTGGTTTTCATCACCAATTTACACTTTAACCCAATTAAAAAAAATTAATTTACACTTTTTGGTTTTCCATCACCAATTTACACTTTAACCCAATTTAAAAATTAATTTACACTTTAACCCAATTAAAAAAAATAATTTACACTTTTTGGTTTTCCATCACCAATTTACACTTTAACCCAATTTAAAAAATTAATTTACACTTTCCATCACCTAATTTACACTTTAACCCAATTAAAAAAATTAATTTACACTTTTTGGTTTTCATCACCAATTTACACTTTACCCAATTAATTAATTTACACTTTAACCCAATTAACTAAATTAATTTACACTTTTTGGTTTTCATTCACCAATTTATACTTTAACCCAATTAAAAAAAATTAATTTACACTTTAACCCAATTAAAAAAATTAATTTACACTTTTTGGTTTTCCATCACAATTTACACTTTTTGGTTTTCATCACCAATTTACACTTTAACCCAATTAACCAATTTACAATTTAACTCAATTTAAATAAATTAATTTACACTTTTTGGTTTTCCATCACCAATTTACACTTTAACCCAATTTAAATATAATTAATACTTTATTGCATAATATCTATCTAATAACAAAATATAGCTAAAAGTTAGAGATGTTACAACATTTAGATTAATACGAATTAATATTTATATCAGTATTCTATTTTGTATTATTTTTATTGTAAAACTTATTGACAATAGTTTAATAAATATATAAATAATAAATAAAATATATAACAAAACTAACGGCATTATCAATTGAATATATTCAATGTATGTATTATCATTATAATCTAGATATATCTCATAATATATACCATTTCATACAGTAATATATATTCATGTATTTCTATAAATTACTTTCATTGTTCTTAAGAACTATAACTAACGAAAAACAAAATTGTTGTTTTATAAGACATCAATGATAACTCGGTCAATTATGTAATCAAGGTTAGGATATTGTTTCTCTGAAAGAGTTTGTATAAAACAAACCCTGTTACACCATCTAGCCTTGATATGATTTAGCATTAAGTATTTACATTTAAATATCTTAATTTTTATTTAAGTATATTTTTACATTTTAACGCATAAGTATTTTTTTCCATATATTAATTCTTATATTGATAATGTTGTAAAACCCGTGTATTTGACACGGGTCTAAAATCTATAATTATACTAAAAGAATTGTTTAGAACGGATCACTTAAGTTAAGTTATTGTCTAATTTAAGTCATTGGGTGATCTCATGAACGACTGATTGATTAACAAGTCGATTTGATGATATAGATAGTGTGGTACATATATGATATATGAACATGATTAAGTATATGTAAAGAATTTATACATATTTTAGGATATTTACGCTAACTGATTTAAACTATAAAGTTTGAAGGTTAATCATATCATATGATGAATATTATATAACATATGCATCTTTTCATTTTGTCTCATATTGATTGTCGTAGTAGAATAATCTATAATTAAATCACTTCACTAAAAGTTAATATTGTTATCTCAATTAAGTCATTTTTTATAGAATTCATCGATTTTTTGATGGTGGGAAAAAGGTCTCGATTTGAAATTTTGCTTAACGGCTTGAGCCGCCTCTGCTCTCAAGGACATCGAAAGAATGTTGTTTGCTTTGTATTCGTCGTCTTGTACGTGTTTAGGACTGCACTGACAAATAAAGTGTCTTTTGTGGAAGCTGCTATATATAGGTCTCTAGCAAGAGAGTACGTGGAAGCAATGAGAAAGCTAGGGTGTGAAATACTTGAGTTAATGGCAGAGGGACTGAAGATAGAGCCAAAGAGTGTGTTAAGCAGAATGTTAAGTGACGAGAAAGCAGACACGGTCTTGAGGCTCAATCACTATCCACCCAGCTCGGACCCTGATTACCCTGACTCATCATCATCAGACAATATTATTCGAGCCACGAGCAGTAGTACTAGTAGGAACCGTGTAGTTGGGTTCGGTGAACATACGGATCCACATCTTATATCAATTACAAGAGCTAACTCCACTCGAGACATTTGTCTAGTATATATTATATGCAAACTTAATAATTTTAAAAAACACAAACACTATAACTTTTTCTTTTCTTCAATGCATTCTTTTTTAATACAGTAGTATAATTTTCAGTGACATCTAGGGATGAGCAAGATTACCGAAATACCGAAACCGAACCGGTACCGGTACCGATAGGGATTCGGTTTCGGTATCGGTTTTTAAAATTTAGTAAAATCGGTTTGGTACCAATGGTACCGGTTCGGTACGGGGAAACCGATTATTGGTACCGAAAATGTAGTTTGTTCAAAATATGTCATGGTCTTGCTAACTAGTTGTTCTCGTTGGTTGTGAGCTTTCAATTCAACCAACAGTTTAGTGTTTTACATTACCTTTTGTACATGTAAGGATGGCTTAATTATGCATATATATATGTATAATATTGACATGTAACGTACAGACCCTATGTCATTCTTTATATGCTTATTGTTAGAATGTGTGGGATCAGATTCAATATCATCACTTCCCGAGTCCAAGAAATCAAGACCTGAAGCCCAACTGATCAAAGTAGGCCCAAGTTTAGGCCCAGAATTAGTGTTGCCCTAAACCGTGTTTTTCCTTTCATATATAATATAGATCGTGTGTAATCGGGTGACAACAATTCAATAAGAAAACAATTATTCAGTTCTCTACTAATTAACATGGTATCAGAGCCATCAATGTTCCTGGTCTCATCCTTTACCAATTAACGTATTTTTCTGCCTCATAACCGATCTCAAGCCACCATGGAAAGAACTTCCGGCGGCTATGGATCACAACTCACAATGAATCTCAGAGCCACCATGGAAAGGAATTCCGGCGGCTCTGGATCACAACCAGTAACCCAAACAAATATCAAGCAATACCCAAAACTCGCCGGTGAGATAAACCGCCGGTATAACAGGAAAAAATCCATAACCAAAACCGATAAATCTCACCTCAAATGTAACGAGTGCGGCATGAAAAGGCACACAAAGGAACAATGCTTCCAGATCATCGGGTACCCGGAATGGTGGTCCGACAATCACAAGAAAAACACCAAATCGACGACCACGAGTTTAGGCCAAACTCGTATGGAAGTCACGAGTTTAGACCAAACGCGTGTGGAGGCCACGAGTTTAGACCAAACTCGTGTGGAGGCCACGAGCTTAGACCAAACTCGTGTGGAGGCCACGAGTTTGGAGGCCCACGAATTTGAAGCCCTGCCAATCAAGAAGAACACCAAATCCTTCCCTACCGCTCAGACTAGCTCCGAGTATAAAAGAAATACTCATGATGATCGGCAATCGGTTGCCGGATTTAGAGGAGTAGTGGCGGCTGGAAGAGGAGAAGGGGAGGAAGGGGTTACGGTGGCAGAGAAAAAGGGAAAGGGAAAAAACCCTTTGCCTTCCACACGGTCAAACAAGAGTAGTAATAATAAGAATTTTCAAAAACAACCCCTAACTTGTCATGGAAATGCAAATATAGCCAACGAAGATACTTTAAAAGAAAATAATGGGGAATGGATATTTGATTGTGGTGCCACCGACACAATGACCTATGACTTGTCGGATTTTAAGGTCATAACGAAACCCAACAAAACCCATATTAAAGCCGCGAATAAAGGGAAAATGGATGTAAAAAATGGTGGAACAATTAAATTCTCCACAGACATTCAATTGTCTAATTGTCTTTATGTGCCTGACTTATCACACAAACTTTTGTCGATAAGTCATGTGACAAAAGAACTTAATTGCTCAGTTATCATGCATCCAACCTTCTGTTTGTTGCAGGACATCAGGACGGGACGGATTATTGGGCGTGGCACTGAGAAAGGAGGACTGTATTATGTTGATGAGGTTACTGAAAGTGGGAATGTCATGCTTGCTCATGGAACTAGTGAAAGAGAAGCATGGTTATGGCATAGAAGACTGGGGCATCCATCAGTGAGTTATTTGCATCTTTTATTTCCTAAACTTTTTCCGTTGAATAAAAAGATTGATTGTGAAACTTGCATTCTCGCAAAAAGTCATAGGCAACCTTTTAAACCCCGCAATAGTAGAGTTGAATCTCCTTTTTCATTGGTTCATTCAGATGTGTGGGGTCCTGCACCGGTTAGTGGAGGTCATAATTTCAAGTACTTTGTGATTTTTGTTGATGATTGCACCCGAATGACATGGATTTATTTTTTGAAAAATAAAGATGAAGTTTATGATAGATTTACTGTGTTCTATAACATGGTTCAAACTCAATTTCAAAAATCTATCAAAGTCATGAGAACAGATAATGGTGGGGAGTATGTGAATTCACAAATGAACCTGTTTTTTCAATCCAAAGGTATAATCCATCAAACCACTTGTCCTCACACCCCCGAACAAAATGGTGTGGCTGAAAGGAAAAATAGAATTCTCTTAGAGATGACTAGGGCACTTATTATTGAGTCCGTAGTTCCTAAAAGTTTTTGGCCCGAAGCTTTAGCTACTGCTACCTACTTGATCAACCGTCTCCCTACAAAGATTCTCGATATGAAAACCCCTTTGAAAGTTCTCTCTGAGTTTCATAAACTCCCATCAGTTCTTACTTTGCCCACTAGAGTATTTGGATGTACGGTTTTGTTCATATTCCAAAATCATATCGTAATAAACTCGAACCGTGTGCTGAAAAATGTGTATTTGTGGGATATGGGGTTAATCAAAAGGGATATAGATGCTATAATCCTAAAACTCATCGTATGTTTACTACGATGAATTGTGATTTTTTGGAGACCAAGTACTTTTACTCTCAGGAACTCAGTGGTCAGGGGGAGGAACAAAGTGACACACTGAGTTGGCTTCAATATTCATCAGGAGTTCAGTCCACTACCTCATCAGAAGATCAGACTCCAGATAAAGATATACAGTCCTCCTCTCAAAGTGACAACCCAAATCCAGACCTGATATCCGAGGTAAGTAGTTCTGAACCTAGCCATACTTTGAATAATATGGGTATTCCTGCTATTGAAGTACAGGAAAATGGTAATGGAGAGTCAGAAAATGTTAATGGAGAGTCAGAAAATGTTAATGGAGAGTCAGAAAATATAGAAGAAGTAACCCCTCCTGAAAATCCTCCTGGAAATCCAAATCCAAATCCAGAAAGTGCTCCAGAAAGATATGTTCTTCCGCCGAGGTCTACCAGAGGAATTCCTGCAAAGCGATATTCTCCAGAAAAGAGTTCTCGGTCTACTAAGTATCCAGTAGACAAATTTGCTAATATCGCAGAAGGTTTGGTCTCCAAAGAAGCAAAAGCATTTGCAGCAAAACTATATTCAGAAGAACTCCCGTCAGATGTAGAGCATGCCTTAAAATCAAAATATTGGAAGGATGCTATGGATAGTGAAATGGAGGCTCTTATAAAGAATGATACATGGGAGAAGTGTATTCTTCCAAAAGGAAAGGATCCAGTAGGGTGCAGGTGGATATATACCATCAAATATAAACCAAATGGGGATGTAGAAAGATTTGGGAGATCTAAAGTATTTTCTTGGAATAGAAGTTTCAAGGTCTGAACGTGGAATTTTTATTTGTCAGAAGAAGTATATATTGGATCTTTTAGCTGAAACAGGAATGATTGATTGCAAGCCTGCAGACACACCCATGGTCATCAATCAGAAGTTGTTTATAAAGACAGATGCTAAAGCCACTGATAAAGATAGGTATCAAAGGTTGGTAGGGAAACTTATTTATTTGGCGCATACTCGTCCAGACATAGCATATGCTGTTGGAGTGGTTAGTCAATTTATGCACCAACCTCAGGAAGATCACATGGATGCAGTTCTGCGAATTATCAGGTATCTTAAAGGGACTTCAGGTCATGGGTGTTATTTAAAGCTAATGGTCATCTCAAGATTCAGATATATACAGATGCAGACTGGGCAGGAGACAAAGGTAATCGAAGGTCAACTTCTGGATATTTTTCAATGGTAGGTGATAATTTGGTTACATGGAAAAGCAAAAAAACAAAAAGTTGTCTCCTTGTCAAGTGCTGAAGCTGAGTTTAGAGGTATAGCTAGAGGATTAACAGAAGCATTATGGTTGAGAAAGCTTGTGTCTGAAATCGGTTTTGCTCCCAAAGAAAGCATTCGAATCATGAGTGATAATGAAGCTGCTATCCAGATATCAGAGAATCCAGTTCAACATGATAGAACCAAACATGTGGAAGTGGATCGTCATTTTATAAAAGAAAAATTGGAGAGTGGGATCATCAAGTTACCTTTTGTTAAGTCTGAAGAACAGCTTGCTGATATTCTAACCAAGGCCGTGGGAACATCTATGTTTCATAAGTGTCTAAGCAAGTTGAATTTCGGTAATCCCGATATTCAACTTGAGGGGGAGTGTTAGAATGTGTGGGATCAGATTCAATATCATCACTTCCCGAGTCCAAGAAATCAAGACCTGAAGCCCAACTGATCAAAGTAGGCCCAAGTTTAGGCCCAGAATTAGTGTTGCCCTAAACCGTGTTTTTCCTTTCATATATAATATAGATCGTGTGTAATCGTGTGACAACAATTCAATAAGAAAACAATTATTCAGTTCTCTACTAATTAACACTTGAGGCTTGAAAACATGCTTTATAACAATATACTATATATACGGTAATGACTAATATCGTCCTTTAATATTTCCGAAACATTGTACATATGTATCACGAGTAAATTGATGGAGGTAGATAGTAGCTGTAGAGAGGACTTGATATATATACACCGAGTCTGAAAATACTAAAATTCCGAAACCATGTTACATCAAATACAAAAATGCCAAGTTTCTCCTTAAATTGTAGGCTGTAAACTTATGTTTCAATGAATTAGTATTGGTAAAAACAACAACCCAGCTAGCTTTTATCATCCAACACAATCTTTGCCAATTTTTTCTTTATTTTCGGTACTATTCGGTTTTGATACCGATAAACCGGTACCGGTACCGTATCGGTTATGTAATCGGTACGGTATTCGGTTCTCACTTTGAGTTGTTTTCGGTTTCGGTACTAATCGGTTTCGGTACGGTTCCGTACCGAAAACCATCCCTAGGTGATGCATCGTTTAATATGTATGGAGGACATTAATTAATTAATCTTTTCCCTTAATTAACATATATATGGTTTATAGTGGCGGAACTATGTGGTGGTCATGGAAACCCATAATGTTAATAAGACTATACTATATTTCTGGTACTATTTTTATTATATTTAGAGTGATCGACACAAATCGTCCTTGTGGTTTGTCCAAACAGTCAGGTTTCGTCCTTTAACTTTCAAAACCTCAGAGACCATCCTTTATAGGCGGGTAATGATCAAGTTTCATCCTTTTTGATGACGGACGTTAACTCGAATCCGTTAACACCTTCACGTGACTTCCGCGTTAGGGTATTTGAGTCTTTTCCATTGCTAAAGGACCATCATTGATAATTTAACTGGAAAATTTTAAGATCTAAAAATGTATACATTCAAACACATAAGTTCAGAATCTAAAAATTTCATATTCAAATCCCAAAATTACTTCAAATTCAATTTTATACATTTACAAGATCTAAAAATTTAGATCCCTTCCAGATTTACACAGAGACAAACATGGCCTCATTTCATGTGCAAACTTGCAGTCCAAAATTACGGGTGGACTTTTGTTTACAACCAAATCTACATACACACATAAACTTTTTGGTGATAATAAGAGTGTTCCTTATATCTCTGTTTCTTTTTCTCTCGTCTTCCACACCATTGCCGCCTCCACTCGCTACTCACGGTCACCACACCACCACCAAAAACCACTCCAAAATTCATCACGTTACATTCTCATTACATTCATCACATTATTCTCAATCTCACTATCAATTAACATTGGTTTCCCGAAAACCATTTATTTAGAATAATGTAACATTAATCTACTATAAATTTGTAACACCAACTTGATTGAAGTACAACTAATAAAGAATGACATGGATGTAGTAAACGCCTTACACATGAATTCGAGTGAGAGAGAATCAGTCATGTCAATAGCTCGTTGCTTCAAGTGGCTTACTTCCAAAACTAATCTAGCACTATTTAGGAAGGTCGATGATGGTGGTGCGGCGAATGATGGCCGAGAGTAAACAACACCACCGTCGGGGACCATATTTCCGACGATAACACACACGGGTATATATACCGATTGAATATATAGATGAGAGCACCGTCGCCGCCTGTGACAAGACAACCACCACTGGCCGAAGCTTCTATAAACCACCACCACCGTCGCCCTCTGTTCCTTCCCCCTTCTTCTTCTCTGTTTTAGATCCGAAAATGGGTTTATATATACATACAGATATATGCACAAATATAGTTATAGATTTGGTTATAGATGTAGATTGAGATGGTACATGGTTGTGGTTGTGAATGGCAGTGGGTTGAGATCTAGGTGATGATTATTCTTTTCCAGTAGTTGAAAAAAATGAATAAAGAAAAAGAGGAGGATATGCATATATATGTGTAAAGAATAAAGGAAGAAAGAGAAAAGACGAGACTGAAGTCAAAGGGTAGTAAATTACAAAAATACCCTCACGTGGAATGCACATGAGGAACTTAACAGAATCCATTTAACGTCCGTTTTCGAAAAGGATCAAGTGTGAACATTATCCGCCTATAAAGGATGGTCTCTGAGATTTTGAAAGTTAAAGGACGAAACCTGACTGTTTGGACAAACCACAGGGACGATTTGTGTCGATCACTCTTATATTTATTTAGTTTAAAGATAATTACCGGCAACCCCATACTGGTGTAATTTAAATTTGTAGTTTAATTTTATACTTATTTGTATCACGAAAAAAATTCGACGACCCCATATTAGAAATTCTGACTCTGCCATTGGTGGTTTGTGATACATACATTAATTATATTGATGTGCGTGTAGGTGATGACAAATGGAAGGTTCAAAAGTGTAAGGCATAGAGTGGTTAGAGGGTACCCAATGGTGAGGACTAATCCCCCAAAGACTAGTCCCTGTCAGCGTCACATCAGCAAAAAACACTCCAAGGACTAATCCCCCCAAAATGCACCCAATGGACTCATCCCTCAAGGACTAGTCTTGGACCCACTAATTTTTTTGTCTTCTTCTTTGTATATAGCATTAAAACAAAAAAAAAAAAAAAAAAAACCATTCGTCCCTGCAGGGACTAACCACCCGGACGAGCACCAAGGACGAGTGGAGGACTAGTCCTACCCAATGGTGTAGACTAGTCCCTCCATGCCAGACTAGTGAGGGACGAGTCCCATTGGGGAGCCCCTTACAGACAGAGTGAAGTCAAGGCTTTCAATGATATACTTTGGAGGACCACCGTTGATGGAAAAGATCTCACCATTGGGTTCACTCATGGAACCTGGTGAACAAAGGTTGTACCATGAGTTTACTTGGTTAGACTACAAATCATACACCAACAAGACTAAATTGGTTGATGATAGGCTCTCTTCCGGCCTTTATATGCTAATTAGTTAAGGTCAACCATATATATGTGTGTGTTTAACACTTCGAGAGTGTCCATTTTGATTTCAAGTACAACATACAACTAACGCTTGTTGTATCATGTTTAATAAAAGAAATAAAGTACCTATACATTTATGAAAAAGTATATTGATACTTTGATGTGTTTAATTCTAATGTTTACTTTATGATATGAGGATAACCAATATGTTTCTGAAAGCACTTATCTTAAGTGTTTCCAAAGGTAAAGCAGGGTTACATATGTCTTTTCATAAAAACTGTAGGACCGAAAATATAAAATTATTTCACAAATTTGTTTTGGGAAGCATATTGGTTATTCTCTTATTTTATTCTCTACATTGTTTTGAACTGCACAATAAACTATAACCCCTTATAATACAAACTGGGAGTTCTTAATTCAGTTTTTTTTTTCTACCCAAAATACACATGTACACAAACAAAACCCTTCAAGCTCCTCATTTTTCCCTTTCTTCTCCTCTGCCCACACTAAACACACACGCAAACACACATATCTCATCATAACCATCCACCATCGTCAATCACCGCAATCCATTACCACCGCAACCATAAATCCCCAAAACTATCACCGTTTAGCCGCCGCAACGCGCGGGTATCTATCTAGTAATGTAGTAAACATGTATAAAAGCCGAGTGACTAAAACTTAAGTGGGCTTATAATTTATGGCTTTATTTACTTGCTAGAACATTCCAAACCCATATCCTTATCACCTCGTTACCTTATCGCTATCTTCTCATCATCTCACCATCTTCCATCCATCACATTCAAATTGAATGTTTAAAACTCATCTTTGTTTAATCTGCTGAGACTGAAAAAGGATAATAAAATTTTGCCAGATCTGAATATACTTAGTTTTTGTACCATATAACCACCAATATATTGTTGATTAAATGCTTGTGTCACAATGAGACATTACATTTTTAGCCCCTTTTAAAATCGTGTTCAAGCATGTTAATTTGATATAAAAAGAATATGGGTATGTTGGCAAAGATAACTGTAGCTAGTAGCTGTAGCTGTAAGCTGTAGCTTTTCATCAAAGTTGTTAGCAAGAGTATTTATTTTTTAGAGGTGTTTGGCAAAGTAGCTGTAGCTGTAACTTAAAAGTATAAAATGACCAAAAAAGACAAATGATACCAATGTGTCTTACGGATGCCTCCAATCTATCAGCTTGTCGCTTGCGATACATACAAATGTCTCTTACCGATGCCTCCGTGTTAGTCACACATTTCACCCTAACATCCCATTTTTTCTATCAAGTTTTAATAAGAAAAAAAAGAAATACTAATATTTATTTGTTAAATTACAAGATCATTTCTTGTATTTCATGTATTTAAAACTTATGGTGTATGTTGAGATTAATGCAGGTACTTTTATGAACTTAATGAAAGAACAAGGACCATTGTTGCATATTCTGGAAGTATTGGGCTGCTTAAGGAAGAGAAAGAAGATCAAGGGGTTGATAGATAATTGAAGATATATTTATACATCTTATAACCCATTAAGGTTTCATTCGATCAATTATTCTTTTCTGCTGCAGCATTCTCATTATTTTTTCTCTCGATATATTTTTTCATATATAATCTGTAATAATATATATATCATCATCTTGGTGATATATATTCTTCGTCTATATAAGTTCTGTAATCATAAACCTATTCTCTATTGATTCTTAGTAATAATAAGCATAATAATAATAATAATCACTTGAATGTTTTGTTCTTGATCTGATTGTTTATATCAGATCTACTTGGATTTTGATATTTTCACATGGTATCAGAGCCAGGTTACCTAATCGGTGGTTATTGATTCGATTAATTGTTCGATCTAATCAGATCTAGGGCGTATTTCTCTTCGAAACCCTAGATTTTTGATTTTAGGGTTTGATCATCTGGTAAAAGTGAGGGTTTCTTCTGGAAACCTTGATCTAAGTTCTTCCGCTGTGTTTCTGGTTGTTTTGCCTAATTTTTCTTTGACTAAGTGAATCAAGGAAAAATTAGGGTTTTCTGATTTTATTTTCAGATCCTGATTGCTTCTCTTGACTAAGTGAATCAAGAGAGGGATTAGGATTCCTCTACCATCTGCTTATAGCACTGTATTGTATCTCTTTCTCTTTATCTCTTATTAATTGTTTTTATCTGCTTATATTTTCTTCTCAAATTAATTTTTATATATATATATCAAATCTTTCTCTCTTTTTCTCATAAAAACAATTGTGCTAATACTTGACCTGCCTTCATACGAGATTAAGAGTTATTTTCTGCACAATTTTTTTTTATTTAAGAAGTTAATATTTGTAGATTTCTTGTCTGTTAATCGGTGTTTTGCTTGATAATCTGCTTCTTTGATTGATTGTTTTTCTTGTTTTATATATATTATCTGTCTATTTCTGTGATTACAATTGTTTAAAATGGTGAATACTCCACCTGGTTCTGTTATTCATACTGGTAATACTCCTCCTGGTTCTGTTCATGGGGGTAATACTCCTCCTCGTTCTGTGCATAATGAAGAATCTGATAATGAATCTGAATTTGAGATTACTAAGATAAGCAAATTAGATTCTGGTGATCCATTGTATCTGCATGCTAGTGACACTACTAGTACACCTTTAATTGGTTTTAAATTGCTTGGAACTGAAAATTATAAAGTATGGGCTTGTGCAATTGAATTGGCTTTGGAAACTAAGAATAAGACTGGATTTATTGATGGTACATGCTTAAAAAGTTTTGATAATCCTGTTTTAGCTAAGCAATGGGATAGATGCAATGTTGTTGTTCTTAACTGGATTTTAGGTTGTGTTTCACAAGAATTATATCTAGGTCAAATTTATTCTAAAAATGCTTGTGTTGTTTGGAAAGAACTTAAAGATACTTATGATAAGGTTGATGGATCTGTTACTTTTAATTTGTATCAAAAGATTAATTGTCTTGCTCAAAATGGATCTTCTCTGTCTGACTATTATCATAAACTTTCTGCATTATGGAAACAATTTGATGCTATGATTCATTTACCTGCTTGTTCATGTACTGCTGCTCCTGAAATTCAAAAACATGCTGATCTTATGAAGTTAATGCAGTTTTTAATGGGATTGGATGATGTCTATGTGTCTGTTAGATCCAATATTCTTATGAGAGATCCTCTGCCTACTGTTAAAACTGCTTATAATATTTGTTCTAGAGAAGAATCTCATAGAGGGGGGATGGGTGATAAATCTGTTCCTTCTTCTTCTGCTTTCATTGCTAAATCAAATTTCAATAGAAATAATGGTTTTAAAGGGAATAAAAATTCTTTTGATAGTAAAAGAACTTTTGATAATAACTTTGAGTCAAGGAAAATTTTTTGATCAAAATCAAAGAGTTCTAAGACCTCCTAATCCTAATCTGCATTGCACTCATTGTAACAGAATTGGTCATACTATTGATAGATGTTTCATTTTGAAAAATAAGAATTCTTCAAATCAGTTTAATAATGGCAGATTTTCAAATAATAATGTTAATATGGATAAGTCTTGTTCTGATTCTAAGGTTTATGATAATTCTGGTTCTATGTCTGCTTCATCTTCTAATTCTCTTACTTCTGATCAAGTGGCAAAATTGCTTAGTTTGTTAGATACCAAATCTGGAACTTCTGCTAGTCTGCATGCCAATATGACAGGTATGCCAATGTGTAGCAACTCTTGGTTCTTAAGTTGTAATAGTTTCTTGTTTAATGCTTTAATTAAATGGATCATTGATAGTGGTGCTAATCAACATATGACTATGACTGCAAAGAATCTTACTAATGTAGTAGATATTTCTGATTTGCAATTAAAAATTGGACATCCTAATGGTACTTGTGCTATTGTGAAACAAATTGGAAATTTACATCTTAAAAATGGAATTGTTTTGTTTGATGTTCTTGTAGTACCAGATTATAATGTAAATCTTATGTCTGTTCATAAGTTAGCCAGGGATAACAATTTGTTCATAGGTTTTGATCCAAGTACATGCTATATTCAGGATTTACATCAAAAGACTGTGCTGGGGACTGGTAGTGAACAAGGTGGCTTATATGTTTATGATGATCTTCCTCTTACTTCTTATTCTGTTATGTGCAACTCTGCTTCTGTTCCTTGTGAGTCTAAACTGTTGTGGCATATGAGACTTGGTCACCCTGCTGATCAAGCATTATCTGTTTTCTCTAAAAAACTGAATCTTCCTTCTAATGTGGTTGAACCTTGTGATGTCTGTCATAAAGCTAAACAGACCAGAGAACCATTCCCTTTGAGTGATCATAAATCTCTTGGTTTGGGTGATTTAATTCATTTAGATGTTTGGGGACCATATAGAATTACTAGCAAAGAAGGGTTTAAGTATTTCTTGACAATTGTTGATGATTTTACAAGAGCAGTCTGGACTTTTATGCTAAAAAACAAAACTGAAGTTTTTGAAAATGTCCAACAGTTTCTGGAATTATTAAATACTCAATTTAATGTAAAAGTTAGAGTTGTTAGAAGTGATAATGGCACAGAGTTCTTGAATAAACAAATGGCTCATTTATTTAATTCAAAGGGAATTGTTCATCAGACCTCTAATTCTTATACCCCTCAACAAAATGGAATTGTAGAAAGGAAACATAGACACCTTCTTAATGTGGCTAGGTCTCTTATGTTTCAGGGGGGAATACCTTTATATCTTTGGAGTGACTGTGTGCTTACTGCAACTTATTTGATTAATAGGACTCCTTCCTCTGTGCTTAAAGGAAAAACTCCTTATGAAAAAGTGTATGGAAATGAACCTTCTTTAAAACATCTAAGAGTTTTTGGTTGTTTATGTTTTGCAACAAAACTGAATATTTCTGACAAATTTGAATCAAGAGCTGAAAAATGTGTGTTAATTGGTTATTCAAATAGCAAAAAAGGTTATAAACTTTATAGTCTTGAGTCTAGGTCTTATGTGTTTTCCAGAGATGTAAGATTCTATGAGAATGTGTTTCCTTTTACAATGAAAAAAGAAATTTTTAAACATCAGTCAGAATCTGTAAATCAATTAAATTTCTTTGATAAATTTGATACACTTAATCATAAGGAAAATGATTTTATGCCCAATGATGAAGAGGAAGACAATGGTAATGATCTTAACATTGGAGGTGAGCTCCCACATTCTCTTAACAGACCAAATGTAACCATTGAAGGACAAGTGCATGACAATTCTTCTGGCAGCTCTGACAGAGCTACTGAGAATTATGTTGAGCATTATCTGTCTGATGGTTCAAATGAGACTGTTAGAAATGAGGTTGAGCCTGCAATCATGTTACAAGATATGAATGATGAAATGCAACCTGAGGACAATGTAGATAATCTCAATGAAACTGGTCTTAGAAGAACTTCAAGACAGTCTGTTCTTTCTAAAAGATTAAAAGATTTTGAAATTCAAGGAAAAGTTAAATATCATTTAAACAAAGTGATAAATTACTCTCATTTATCTACTGACTTGCATTGTTTTGCTACTTCTTTGAACAAAAGTTTTGAGCCTTCCTCTTTTAATGAAGCTTGTAAAGATATAAATTGGATAAATGCTATGAATGAAGAAATGGAAGCTTTAAATAGAAATAATACTTGGACTGTTACTTCTTTACCTAAAAATAGAGAACCAATAGGATGTAAATGGATTTACAAAATTAAATATAAGGCAAATGGTGAAATAGAAAGATATAAAGCAAGGCTTGTTGCTAAAGGATATAGTCAAAAAGTTGGAATTGATTTTGATGAAACATTTTCACCAGTTGTGAAAATGGTAACTGTTAGATGTCTTTTAACTGTTGCAGTTTCTAAGAATTGGCCTTTGTATCAAATGGATGTGAATAATGCTTTCTTATATGGTGATTTAAATGAAGAAGTTTATATGAGTCTTCCTCAAGGTTATTTTAATGAAAACAGTAACTTAGTGTGTAAATTAAACAAGTCTTTGTATGGCTTAAAGCAAGCTCCAAGGCAATGGAATGCCAAGCTTTGTAGTGCTCTGATTGAGTTTGGTTTTACTTAAAGTAAGTCTGATTACTCTTTGTTTATAAAATCTGAAAAAGATACTTTTGTGGCTTTGCTTGTATATGTTGATGATATTGTGCTTACTGGTAATAATAAAGATGAAATTGAAAGAGTTAAAGTGTTGATGAGTTCTAAATTCAAAATTAAGGATTTAGGAAAGCTTAAGTATTTTTTAGGCATTGAAGTGTTGGAAAATGATTCTGGAATTTGTTTATCTCAAAGAAAATATTGTTTGGAATTACTAAATGATTTTGGTCTTCTTGGTTGTAAGCCTATAAACACTCCTTTAGAAATGAATCTTACTTTAAAAGGAGATTCTTCTAAACTGCTTGACAATGTAACTGGTTATCAAAAACTGGTAGGAAAGTTAATTTATTTAACTTTAACTAGACCAGATATAAGTTATGATGTTCAGTGTTTGTCACAGTTCATGCATGCACCTACTCAAGATCATTTCAATGCTGGTTTGAGAGTGCTAAGGTATCTTAAACAGTCTCCAGGTAAAGGTTTACATATTCAGAAATGTGAGAACTTAGTTCTTAAAGGATTTGTTGATTCTGACTGGGCTAGATGCTTGGTTACTAGAAGATCTATAACTGGTTTTACTATATTTCTGGGTAAAACTCTTGTTTCTTGGAAAAGTAAAAAACAAAATACAGTTGCTAAGTCCTCAGCAGAAGCTGAATATAGGGCAATGGCATCTGCAACTTGTGAAATCATATGGCTTATGAACCTTTTGTCTTATCTTGGTATTAAAACTACTCTACCAATTCATTTATATTGTGATAGCAAGTCTGCTTTACAAATTGCTGCTAATCCTGTTTTTCATGAGAGAACAAAACACTTTGAAATTGATTTACATTTTATAAGGGGAAAAATCTGTGCAGGGTTGCTAAAACCTTTTAAAGTTGATTCAGAACTTAATATTGCAGATTTGTTAACTAAGAGTCTTGGTTCTAAGCAACATTCATTCTTATGTAAACAACTTGGACTTCTTGACATGTTTTAGAAATGATCTTGAGGGGGGATGTTAAATTACAAGATCATTTCTTGTATTTCATGTATTTAAAACTTATGGTGTATGTTGAGATTAATGCAGGTACTTTTATGAACTTAATGAAAGAACAAGGACCATTGTTGCATATTCTGGAAGTATTGGGCTGCTTAAGGAAAGAGAAAGAAGATCAAGGGGTTGATAGATACTTGAAGATATATTTATACATCTTATAACCCATTAGGGTTTCATTCGATCAATTATTCTTTTCTGCTGCAGCATTCTCATTATTTTTTCTCTCGATATATTTTTTCATATATAATCTGTAATAATATATATATCATCATCTTGGTGATATATATTCTTCGTCTATATAAGTTCTGTAATCATAAACCTATTCTCTATTGATTCTTAGTAATAATAAGCATAATAATAATAATAATCACTTGAATGTTTTGTTCTTGATCTGATTGTTTATATCAGATCTACTTAGATTTTGATATTTTCACATTATTATCATCTATTATATACATTAACTTCTGTATAAAAAAAAAATAAAATTCTGATACATTATAATTACTTACATGTTCTTTCGTCCATTCCATTTGTCCTCCCCTCCCTAGTATATATATAAATGGAAAAGGAAGTAAAGAACATAGTGAGTTGTTTTAAGTTTTTGTTCCTATCTTTATCAAATCATATTAAAGATTGTATATTAAAGTAATTTACATGTTGAAAAGCTACCACTCTTTTAAAACGTTAGACAATGTAGCGTTCGTATTTGAAGCTTTTAGTTTCATTTTAAAAGCTAAAACTAATTGTTACCAAACAAAGCTTTTAATATAATAGGAGCTTTTTATTCAAATTAAAAGCTAAAACTCCTTAAAAGCTCTTGAAAACTTGTGCCAAACATGCCCTATATCTATTTAAGTCTCATATAGTTTGCATTTTATTTTTGTTTACACCTGTTGTAGTTCAACAACATAAATTTGGAATTTTCACAAACATCACATGCATATATATGTTCCAAATACTTGTCATCTTTTCCAATGGATAAAAATGATTATGTTATTTATATTATACATAATTATAATAAGGGTTACTCGTATTTTAGAAATGGAAAGAAGTGCGAGATGGAAGCATGGTACAATGGGTACCCATTTACTACCCCTCCCGCCATATGAGATGGCAAAAATGGGATAGGGTTCACGAATTTCATCTCGCTTTCTCTCTTTTTTACTTTCTTTATTTTTATATTTAAAATTAAAAAAAAGGACATGCAAGAAGTGAGGAGAGATGACCATCAATTGTAATATGAGAACGTAGGGGATAGATATTGTGAAAGAGAAAAAAAAAGTGAGAAATGAGATTCGTATAGTAAAAATATATTTTTGACTTTTCACGTTGATAGAGAAGTGTGCAAAGAAGAAGAATAAAGATGATGGAAATTTTGAAATTAAACAATAAATTTACAAACAATACAGATTATTGATTACTAATCATATGCTCGTGCGATGTTGTGGTGTAGTGGTGGCGGCGTCGGTAACTGGAGGTGGCTGTAGCAGGGTGGTGGCGGTAGCAGTAGCGAGGTGATTATTAATGTAAACATAAACTATGTAAAAGGTGGTAGTGTAGTTATTTCAAGTGATGTATGCTGTAAATAATTTCATTAAAGGTAATTTAGATATATTAGGTAGAGATTTTTAAAATCATGGATAAAACATATAGACATTTTAGGCTTATCAAACCCCAAAAAAAACAAAAAAAAAACTATTATAATATAATATAAATTAACAAGAATGATTAGTTTTTATGGCATCTTCGGGTCGCACGTAATACCAGTCTAATAAAATAAAGTGTTGATCGAGATGACGTGTGTGATCATAATAATCCTTATGCATATACGGTATGAGGCTGGAAGTCTTTTTCCATCTTCGATAGAACCTGAAAACAGTCTTTTTATTTTTGGGGGTAAAACTGTCTACATCTAAACATTCTTCATACACGGTCAAAAACGGTATTGAGAATACAAAATTTATGAAAGTCGGCATTGGGGGTTGCTTACTTAGTTACTACACAATGAGAGTTCCATCACGTGTGTCGTAACCTTTATTTTCATTCCTATTGGATGACGACATTGTCACCCACGCGGTATACATATGAAATTTCAAATAACCAAGTTCCAGCACGGACATCAATAATTAAAGAATGAGTTATTCATAGGTCAAGAAAATAACACATATATACCTTACATATACAAATGTAGTACATATTATGGAATTTTGTTCAACCCTATGCAAAAAAAAAAAAAGAAAAAAAAAAAGGTAATGATAGACGAGGTTTGTATTTTGTAGGGCCGTGTTTCGTTGCATACATATGATCCCAAAATAAAGAAGATTAAATTTTTAAAGAAAAAACATCAAACAAAAAAAAATCACCGTGTTCATTTTCTGCATTTCAACCAACAAAATATGAAATTGTAATATATGTATAAAGGAGTGAAAATGTAAATCGTTTTAAGATGAAGGATAAAAAACATAAGTATAAACAGTGGTGGAGTCAGGAATTTCAGTTTGAGATTGCCGAACAGTTTTTATGATACTAACAATACATTTGTAGGAGTGGATTATTAGGGGGGTTTCGAGAGTCCTGAGTTTCATCTCAGACATGCGTGGTTCGAGCACCGCATACTGCCCAATTGGATGTCACTGTGGTGTTTCGAATGCTAACTGCTAACTACTAACTCGCTGTTCAAAAAAAAAAAAAAAACAAAATTAAACACCACTCTTGGTTGCGAATTACGTTTAAATTATAAATAAATAAAAAAAAGTAGTATTAAAAATATAAAGTTTTATAGACAATTGTGGGGTTTGTCATGACTATCTCTGGCCATCACATAGCTCTCAATAGTATCTTTTTGGGGGATAAATCATTTTAACAGACAAAATGTGGCAAATGCATACCAAAACCATATGACATGTAAATCTATTTACACCTCGTTAATTTTCTCTTTAAGTTTTAAAACTCATTATATTCCATTCAATCGATCATATTTTTTCAGCTAATCAGACTTGAGAATCTAAAAGGGTTAGCTAACAAGTTAGAATTGAATGGTTCAAACAGATTGTTTGGATCGGCCCGAAATACGGTTTGGCACTTGGCTAGTTGGCTCCACAAATGCCTCCTACAAATAAATTTTTATTCTTCTGGTAGGCCTACGTGTACACAACAAATGTTATCTAATTTGCTTTCAACAAGGTATTGTCCTTGAGCGTTAGCTCATTGGTTGAAAGACTATCTCCCCTTTCAAGAAGTCTTGTGTTCAAGTCTTGAGAAGGACATAGGAAGTCCCTTTATGAGGGCTTGGATTGGTATACTCAGGTTCAAGTCTGAGGGGGTAAGATTTACCCCTTTTAATCATCGTACCATTCCGACGGATTAGTAGGGGGTTTTACTCCCATCGGGTATTTGAAATAGGCATTTCTACTTCGAGTGAGCTTTCTAACGTGAACCTGGTTAAGACAACGTATGTTAGACCTTTCGCTGTCGAATCACGACACGAATTTTCCAGCGAAATTCACCTTTAAAAAAAACAAGGAATACTCACCTGTGTGTTGCTGCAATTTCAAATATTAGCTTTTTATGTGGAAACAAAAATGTTATGGGATTATAAAAACCATCTCCAAGAAAATATTCTCTCTCTCTCTCCCTGGCGATTCTGGCGGGAAAATTAACTGTTTTTTTTTCCACCATTAATAACCTCCATTGTTACATCAAATTAGCTCTAATCTTCTTCATTTTCGTTTATTTTCGTTCTATTCTACAATTCGCATAACCCTACGGGAGTAATTTCGCGATTTTCTGATGATTTCAAAACCCTAGAATTTGGGGGTTTTGTGCAATATGCCTAAAAGAAGATCCTCTGGTAGAAATACTAGAACTCCAATCAATTTCGGTGATTATGTGGTAAATATTAAGAATAATAAGAACAATAAACAAAAAAAAGCTATAAATAATGAAATTAAATTTAACACCACTCTTGGTTGCCAATTACATTAAAATAAATAAATAAACATAGTATTAAAAATATAAAGTTTATAGAATTTGGGGGTTTTGTGCAATATGCCTAAAAGAAGATCCTCTGGTAGAAATACTAGAACTCCAATCAATTTCGGTGATTATGTGGTAAATATTAAGAATAATAAGAACAATAAACAAAAAAAAGCTATAAATAATGAGAATTGTAGTAGTGGTGTAGATGACGCCAGCTCTGTGAGGGATAATCGTAATTTTGATGTTGAAAATGGTAGAAATGGTGATGAGTATAAGAAGCTGAGTGTGGAGAAAGACTTTTCAAAGGGAGAAGTTGTGGAAGGAGTGTCATATGTGAATGAGAAGGATAAAGTTGGAATTGATGTGCAAGGACAAAAGATAGATAGCAGCAATGGGGATAAAGATGTTACTAGTGTTGCTGAAGAATTTCATGTGGTTAATGAGAAGATGATGAATAGGAGTGCAAATGATGCTGTTGTCAACAATACTGGAGTCTTTACCCCTTTTAATCATCGTACCATTCCGACGGATTAGTAGGGGGTTTTACTCCCATCGGGTATTTGAAATAGGCATTTCTACTTCGAGTGAGCTTTCTAACGTGAACCTGGTTAAGACAACGTATGTTAGACCTTTCGCTGTCGAATCACGACACGAATTTTCCAGCGAAATTCACCTTTAAAAAAAAAAAAAAAAAAAAAAAAAAAAAAAAAAAAAAAAAAAAAAAAAAAAAAAAAAAAAAAAAAAAAAAAAAAAAAAAAAAAAAAAAAAAAAAAAAAAAAAAAAAAAAAAAAAAAAAAAAAAAAAAAAAAAAAAAAAAAAAAAAAAAAAAAAAAAAAAAAAAAAAAAAAAAAAAAAAAAAAAAAAAAAAAAAAAAAAAAAAAAAAAAAAAAAAAAAAAAAAAAAAAAAAAAAAAAAAAAAAAAAAAAAAAAAAAAAAAAAAAAAAAAAAAAAAAAAAAAAAAAAAAAAAAAAAAAAAAAAAAAAAAAAAAAAAAAAAAAAAAAAAAAAAAAAAAAAAAAAAAAAAAAAAAAAAAAAAAAAAAAAAAAAAAAAAAAAAAAAAAAAAAAAAAAAAAAAAAAAAAAAAAAAAAAAAAAAAAAAAAAAAAAAAAAAAAAAAAAAAAAAAAAAAAAAAAAAAAAAAAAAAAAAAAAAAAAAAAAAAAAAAAAAAAAAAAAAAAAAAAAAAAAAAAAAAAAAAAAAAAAAAAAAAAAAAAAAAAAAAAAAAAAAAAAAAAAAAAAAAAAAAAAAAAAAAAAAAAAAAAAAAAAAAAAAAAAAAAAAAAAAAAAAAAAAAAAAAAAAAAAAAAAAAAAAAAAAAAAAAAAAAAAAAAAAAAAAAAAAAAAAAAAAAAAAAAAAAAAAAAAAAAAAAAAAAAAAAAAAAAAAAAAAAAAAAAAAAAAAAAAAAAAAAAAAAAAAAAAAAAAAAAAAAAAAAAAAAAAAAAAAAAAAAAAAAAAAAAAAAAAAAAAAAAAAAAAAAAAAAAAAAAAAAAAAAAAAAAAAAAAAAAAAAAAAAAAAAAAAAAAAAAAAAAAAAAAAAAAAAAAAAAAAAAAAAAAAAAAAAAAAAAAAAAAAAAAAAAAAAAAAAAAAAAAAAAAAAAAAAAAAAAAAAAAAAAAAAAAAAAAAAAAAAAAAAAAAAAAAAAAAAAAAAAAAAAAAAAAAAAAAAAAAAAAAAAAAAAAAAAAAAAAAAAAAAAAAAAAAAAAAAAAAAAAAAAAAAAAAAAAAAAAAAAAAAAAAAAAAAAAAAAAAAAAAAAAAAAAAAAAAAAAAAAAAAAAAAAAAAAAAAAAAAAAAAAAAAAAAAAAAAAAAAAAAAAAAAAAAAAAAAAAAAAAAAAAAAAAAAAAAAAAAAAAAAAAAAAAAAAAAAAAAAAAAAAAAAAAAAAAAAAAAAAAAAAAAAAAAAAAAAAAAAAAAAAAAAAAAAAAAAAAAAAAAAAAAAAAAAAAAAAAAAAAAAAAAAAAAAAAAAAAAAAAAAAAAAAAAAAAAAAAAAAAAAAAAAAAAAAAAAAAAAAAAAAAAAAAAAAAAAAAAAAAAAAAAAAAAAAAAAAAAAAAAAAAAAAAAAAAAAAAAAAAAAAAAAAAAAAAAAAAAAAAAAAAAAAAAAAAAAAAAAAAAAAAAAAAAAAAAAAAAAAAAAAAAAAAAAAAAAAAAAAAAAAAAAAAAAAAAAAAAAAAAAAAAAAAAAAAAAAAAAAAAAAAAAAAAAAAAAAAAAAAAAAAAAAAAAAAAAAAAAAAAAAAAAAAAAAAAAAAAAAAAAAAAAAAAAAAAAAAAAAAAAAAAAAAAAAAAAAAAAAAAAAAAAAAAAAAAAAAAAAAAAAAAAAAAAAAAAAAAAAAAAAAAAAAAAAAAAAAAAAAAAAAAAAAAAAAAAAAAAAAAAAAAAAAAAAAAAAAAAAAAAAAAAAAAAAAAAAAAAAAAAAAAAAAAAAAAAAAAAAAAAAAAAATTTAGTAGTAAAACTGATGTTAATAAAACTAAAAATGTTACATATGCAAAGATTGTGAATAATAGTGGAGAGTTGGATAACAATTTGTTTTTTGTGCCTTTTTTTTTTTTTTTTTTTTTTTTTTTTTTTTTTTTTTTTTTTTTTTTTTTTTTTTTTTTTTTTTTTTTTTTTTTTTTTTTTTTTTTTTTTTTTTTTTTTTTTTTTTTTTTTTTTTTTTTTTTTTTTTTTTTTTTTTTTTTTTTTTTTTTTTTTTTTTTTTTTTTTTTTTTTTTTTTTTTTTTTTTTTTTTTTTTTTTTTTTTTTTTTTTTTTTTTTTTTTTTTTTTTTTTTTTTTTTTTTTTTTTTTTTTTTTTTTTTTTTTTTTTTTTTTTTTTTTTTTTTTTTTTTTTTTTTTTTTTTTTTTTTTTTTTTTTTTTTTTTTTTTTTTTTTTTTTTTTTTTTTTTTTTTTTTTTTTTTTTTTTTTTTTTTTTTTTTTTTTTTTTTTTTTTTTTTTTTTTTTTTTTTTTTTTTTTTTTTTTTTTTTTTTTTTTTTTTTTTTTTTTTTTTTTTTTTTTTTTTTTTTTTTTTTTTTTTTTTTTTTTTTTTTTTTTTTTTTTTTTTTTTTTTTTTTTTTTTTTTTTTTTTTTTTTTTTTTTTTTTTTTTTTTTTTTTTTTTTTTTTTTTTTTTTTTTTTTTTTTTTTTTTTTTTTTTTTTTTTTTTTTTTTTTTTTTTTTTTTTTTTTTTTTTTTTTTTTTTTTTTTTTTTTTTTTTTTTTTTTTTTTTTTTTTTTTTTTTTTTTTTTTTTTTTTTTTTTTTTTTTTTTTTTTTTTTTTTTTTTTTTTTTTTTTTTTTTTTTTTTTTTTTTTTTTTTTTTTTTTTTTTTTTTTTTTTTTTTTTTTTTTTTTTTTTTTTTTTTTTTTTTTTTTTTTTTTTTTTTTTTTTTTTTTTTTTTTTTTTTTTTTTTTTTTTTTTTTTTTTTTTTTTTTTTTTTTTTTTTTTTTTTTTTTTTTTTTTTTTTTTTTTTTTTTTTTTTTTTTTTTTTTTTTTTTTTTTTTTTTTTTTTTTTTTTTTTTTTTTTTTTTTTTTTTTTTTTTTTTTTTTTTTTTTTTTTTTTTTTTTTTTTTTTTTTTTTTTTTTTTTTTTTTTTTTTTTTTTTTTTTTTTTTTTTTTTTTTTTTTTTTTTTTTTTTTTTTTTTTTTTTTTTTTTTTTTTTTTTTTTTTTTTTTTTTTTTTTTTTTTTTTTTTTTTTTTTTTTTTTTTTTTTTTTTTTTTTTTTTTTTTTTTTTTTTTTTTTTTTTTTTTTTTTTTTTTTTTTTTTTTTTTTTTTTTTTTTTTTTTTTTTTTTTTTTTTTTTTTTTTTTTTTTTTTTTTTTTTTTTTTTTTTTTTTTTTTTTTTTTTTTTTTTTTTTTTTTTTTTTTTTTTTTTTTTTTTTTTTTTTTTTTTTTTTTTTTTTTTTTTTTTTTTTTTTTTTTTTTTTTTTTTTTTTTTTTTTTTTTTTTTTTTTTTTTTTTTTTTTTTTTTTTTTTTTTTTTTTTTTTTTTTTTTTTTTTTTTTTTTTTTTTTTTTTTTTTTTTTTTTTTTTTTTTTTTTTTTTTTTTTTTTTTTTTTTTTTTTTTTTTTTTTTTTTTTTTTTTTTTTTTTTTTTTTTTTTTTTTTTTTTTTTTTTTTTTTTTTTTTTTTTTTTTTTTTTTTTTTTTTTTTTTTTTTTTTTTTTTTTTTTTTTTTTTTTTTTTTTTTTTTTTTTTTTTTTTTTTTTTTTTTTTTTTTTTTTTTTTTTTTTTTTTTTTTTTTTTTTTTTTTTTTTTTTTTTTTTTTTTTTTTTTTTTTTTTTTTTTTTTTTTTTTTTTTTTTTTTTTTTTTTTTTTTTTTTTTTTTTTTTTTTTTTTTTTTTTTTTTTTTTTTTTTTTTTTTTTTTTTTTTTTTTTTTTTTTTTTTTTTTTTTTTTTTTTTTTTTTTTTTTTTTTTTTTTTTTTTTTTTTTTTTTTTTTTTTTTTTTTCTTTGATCATTTCTTGAGAAGTTCACCAACTGCATTGGATCATACATCCTTCTCAACAATATCTTCTTCTTTGAATCTGCATACATCTTAGCTTCACCAGAATTTCGATCAATCTCCCAATTATCCAGTTTATCCAAGACATCTTGTGCCCATTTCTTGGCAGGGACTTTGATCATACATTTGATATCACGTTGAATATACTCAACACTTTTATCTGGCTTCACCACCTTCTTCTTTCGTCTTGGTTCAATATGAAACTTTGGTTTTTCAGAGTCTTTCATATTCGACCTCAACTTGAAATCTTCATGAAGATTCTTACCAATCACATCTGCAAGACCATAACTACTTGGATTGATAATCCTGTTATTTCCTAGTTCATGTAAGTCTTCTTCACACAAACTTCTGAAATGTCTCTCACGCCATGCTAGATATTGACAACCTTCTGGTCTTTTAAGAACAAACAGCTTCAGTTCTTCATCATAAAACCAACTCCAGATTATTGTCTTATATCTTGCAGCATCTTTATCTGAGATATGAGTCCAATACATGATGGGTTTCATAGTATCCCATGTGACTATATAATCATTGATTCTTTGACCAGGCACAAGTCTATCAATCTCATGTAGTGGATCATCTTCTCTGAGAGGTACAGGATAATTATTTGGATTAAAAGGTCTTGTCAAATTGATTTCCCAGTGAAAAGGAATCAATGCATCATCAATCCTAGCATATACCACGAAGTTTAAAACTTTAGCGGAGCTACTAATTGAAGTTTGAAGCATTCTTTCCTTAACTTCTTTCCTCTTTATCTCCAACTCTTTTCTTTCTTCCAAAGATGGGTCTTCAGGAGTTGAATCCCAAACATCATCAAACCCATAAGGTTTCTTGAATATATTCATATCCGGTTCAGGAACAAGCTCACCCTCCTCAAGTTCATCACCATCGAAGAGTAATTCTGTATCATCTGTATCATCTATTAAGATTACACAAAATGAACACCGGAATACAATGAATAATCATGATAATAATAATAAAGATGAAATATAATTGCATTGAAATAAGATAAATTACATTCACATGTCGTAAACTTATTACATGCAACCTAATATACACTTTATCAATCTTTATCAAAATCATAAGTTGAATCAGAATCAGAATCAGATTCCAAGGCTGTTTGCCTTTGAATCTGTAATTCTTTTTCTCTTTCAGTTTCTGCTTCTTGCTGTTTATCTAATAAGTTATCAAATACAGAATGAAAAGCATTTTCTTCGGTATTATAGTCATGTCCAAATTTTGCCTTAACTTCACGCTTTAATCGTTCAGTTTCAGCTTCAACTTGATCATCACTTAAATAATCAACCGATTTCGAAGAATTACCTGAATCAAGTGCTTCAATAACTTCAGCCTCTCGAGGAGCACTTGAACCACCCGCACCAGAAGTACCAGTCTGGGTAGTATCTCTTTCTGTCTCCCCCTGAGTCTCAACCCCTTTTCCTTTGTCAGAAACTGGGCGAGAATCACTCCTATTACCAGCATCATCAGCATCATCATCATCATTCTGACGTCTTGGCTGAACTGCTGATAATCTGCAGACTTCTTCAGGAACATCTCCCCCTTGATTCTTGACCCAGTTGATCAAAAAGGTCAAAGTACCTCGAACATTTGTAAGATCAGACTCTAACGTATCAACACGAGCCTGAAGAACATCTATACGCCTAACCAGGGAGTAATCTGAAGGAATAGGAGGAAAAGTAGGCAATCTGGGCAATATTAATCTGGCAGGAGGCAAAAGTGGACGTAATGGTACACTGCCAGCAACAGTAGGAACTGGTGCTGTTGAGACAGCAGGAATATCAGCAGCAGCTGCAGGTACTGAAGTATCCTCAGAAATTCTTGCACGCTTAGCTCTGCGATAAGTGAGAGGAGCATCCAGTGTCCTCTTCGATCCAACATTACTTGTACCTTCATGTAATGGACTTGATGCCATATCTCTATGTTCCAATTGTTCTTGATAATCAGATACAACTTCTTGTTCAGCACCAACATCCTCATCCAGATTAACTTCTTCTTGAACAGATTGATTCGTTTCAGAAAGAACCGGTGAAGAATGACATGCCTTACTCCGACGCTCTCGGCGTAAAGCACCAAGTACATCTTCTCGAGAAAAGTGATATGAATTATCACTTCCTGAAACAGCAGGTACATCATGAGCCATCTTAGTTCGATGCTCATTACCAGAATCAGCAGCGACACTATCATATTCATCTGTGTCTGCTTCAACAACATCATCACCACCATCATTCCCACTATCAGAATCATCAGAATCACCATCCGAACTATCATCTGAACTTTCTTCATTCTCATGATCAGAATTGTCTTCATCATCCACGAACATATCATTCTCAACACGAGATCGATAATTTGGATTAATTAAGTGACCAAACAATGGTGGATTATTTAGACCAGCTACATTTCGAGTATTGGCATCTAAATCAGCAAATATACGTAGAGGCCAAGCATGTGGTACATAGCGAGGACCTTGATCAAATATCAAGTCCGGACAGAAATGTCTAACTATCGCCATAACAAAACGAGGATATAATAGAAACCTATTCTTCGCCTTGGCATTGATTTGATCAACAAACGCATGATAGAAGTATGTTGAAAACGGATAAGGTCGATTATAAACCAAAGCAACCATCTGCGAAGAAATCTGAGCAGAAAGCTGATCAAATCCAGCCTTACGATTGCTCAAACTTACTAACAACACGTAAGCAAGGTATCTCCAACGTCCTTGAAATCCACTCTTATCAAAAGGAAGCTTTATTTGACCAACATATCCCATTCTTTGAAAACACCGACGAATTAGGTCAAAATCATAAGCTAATTCTACTGCTTCGTCTGATTCATCACCCAAGTGCAGAATTTCACGAAGTATCGCAGCATTAAAATCAAAAGTGATTCCTTCGACAGTTGCTCTAACAAAGCTACGACCATTAACCATGACCTGATGAGCAGTCCTCCAGAAGTCATCGATATACTGCCTCACCAATCTAGGTGAATCACAGAATGCAAAAGAAAGCCTAGAACGAGCAATAAAATCAAACATTTCATGATAGCGTTCACAATTATGCTGATCTGGATCCAGATTTAAGGCCAGATTGTGCTTCTTAAAGAACTGACGTGGAGCAAGAGCCATTTCTGCAAAAACAAATCATAATTGAAAAACAATTATAGGATTAGCACAAGAAATGAATAGCAGTCTTAGATGAACTTAATCAATAATCTCATAAGTTGGAACTGTACGAAATTAGTCTTTAAGTTCGTAAGGTAAAAGTGTACGAAGATAGTCCTTAAGTTCGTTAGTTAAGAATGAACGAAGATAGACTTTAAATTCGTTGGATAACAATAAACGAAAATAGATTTTAAGTTCGTTGGTTAAGAATGAACGAAGATAGACTTTAAATTCGTTGGATAACAATAAACGAAAATAGATTTTAAGTTCGTTAGTTAAGAATGAACGAAGATAGACTTTAAATTCGTTGGATAACAATAAACGAAAATAGATTTTAAGTTCGTTGGTTAACAATGAACGAAGATAGACTTTAAATTCGTTGGATAACAATAAACGAAAATAGATTTTAAGTTCGTTGGTTAACAATGAACGAAGATAGACTTTAAATTCGTTGGATAACAATAAACGAAAATAGATTTTAAGTTCGTTAGTTAAGAATGAACGAAGATAGACTTTAAATTCGTTGGATAACAATAAACGAAAATAGATTTTAAGTTCGTTGGTTAACAATGAACGAAGATAGACTTTAAATTCGTTGGATAACAATAAACGAAAATAGATTTTAAGTTCGTTAGTTAAGAATGAACGAAGATAGACTTTAAATTCGTTGGATAACAATAAACGAAAATAGATTTTAAGTTCGTTGGTTAACAATGAACGAAGATAGACTTTAAATTCGTTGGATAACAATAAACGAAAATAGATTTTAAGTTCGTTGGTTAACAATGAACGAAGATAGACTTTAAATTCGTTGGATAACAATAAACGAAAATAGATTTTAAGTTCGTTAGTTAAGAATGAACGAAGATAGACTTTAAATTCGTTGGATAACAATAAACGAAAATAGATTTTAAGTTCGTTGGTTAACAATGAACGAAGATAGACTTTAAATTCGTTGGATAACAATAAACGAAAATAGATTTTAAGTTCGTTAGTTAAGAATGAACGAAGATAGACTTTAAATTCGTTGGATAACAATAAACGAAAATAGATTTTAAGTTCGTTGGTTAACAATGAACGAAGATAGACTTTAAATTCGTTGGATAACAATAAACGAAAATAGATTTTAAGTTCGTTGGTTAACAATGAACGAAGATAGACTTTAAATTCGTTGGATAACAATAAACGAAAATAGATTTTAAGTTCGTTAGTTAAGAATGAACGAAGATAGACTTTAAATTCGTTGGATAACAATAAACGAAAATAGATTTTAAGTTCGTTGGTTAACAATGAACGAAGATAGACTTTAAATTCGTTGGATAACAATAAACGAAAATAGATTTTAAGTTCGTTAGTTAAGAATGAACGAAGATAGACTTTAAATTCGTTGGATAACAATAAACGAAAATAGATTTTAAGTTCGTTGGTTAACAATGAACGAAGATAGACTTTAAATTCGTTGGATAACAATAAACGAAAATAGATTTTAAGTTCGTTGGTTAACAATGAACGAAGATAGACTTTAAATTCGTTGGATAACAATAAACGAAAATAGATTTTAAGTTCGTTGGTTAACAATGAACGAAGATAGCTTTGAAGCATACAATATTGTCATTTCACACCAAAAATCTTGTCTCCACGATATCATCTGTATGAATAACACAGTATTGCAACAAAGATCAGCACTCCAACTTTATCTTCTTAACCTGAACACTGCACACTTACCAAAAACTCATTAACGCAACAAGAGCAAAGGCACAATAATGCAGAAAATTCAAGTGAAAACACACAAAATTAGGATTAACAATTACGAAATACTCAAGATTCTAATAAAAGATCAAGTGAGGTCATTCCATTGTCAAACCCTAAAGATCACCAAGTTATTAATTAAATTCATAACTTGTAAACACTGAAACTTGTGAGATTTCAAATAACATTGACTTATCACAAAAGATTTAAAAGATCATTTTCTAAACTTAAACAAATTAATGTCCATATCAGAAAATCTTCTTTTGAACTAAACACATAACCTCATCAAGAATTCAAATGAATGAATTCAGCAAAACATATACTCAACAGAATTTAAGTAGAATCTCTCGTGCAATAAGAACTTATGAAAATACTTATTTTGACTCAATAAAATAGAAAAATAAATTAGAATAAAAATTACAGAATCATAAACTATTCTATACACAATAGTTATCTTAATTTATTCATTATTTACAAGTGACTAGGGTACTGCTGATCAGATCAGATTAGCATTTACATAAGCCTACCAGCGAGAAATAATTCTCTTATTATTAGTTATGAACAGTGATCCAAAAACGATTACCAATATGTTTGTCCTCTTAAACACTCGGTACTTCCAGTCTCCTTTTTGGTTTGTGGCACTTTCGTATTACTTGAGCCAAGGACAGTCACCATGTAACCTAGTAAGTTACTCATGCCACAATTTTAGTTTGCGAACTTATGTGCCCCATATTCAGATACACTCTCATAATCGAAACAAGCACTAAGATTAAGACATTTGGTGATTAAAGTGAGAAAGTCTTTAAGAATCAAGTCAGCGGTGACAGGTCGGTGATTCCTCACGCGGAAAGCGACATAACTTGACTCACGTACGGAAATATACTTAACATTGCATAATGCCAAGTACTTGCATATTTGTGACATTAATTTTACTTTAAAGCACTTATGAAAACCCGTGACTTTCTATGAGACCCGTGTAGCGAACTTTCTGACAACCTATCCCAAGTTGGAAACTTTAGGTAGGCTAGGTATACAAAGACACCCCAAGGACTTACTTGTTCGAATCTCAAAGGCCACATTAGCTTCATACTTTCAACAGATTTATTTGATATTTGAATTTGAATATTTTGTCACAAATATACATCCAAAAAAGCAATACATACACATATATGTACCCGAGACCTTCTTTATAAAGACCAAATATACATAATTATAATGCAAGATCTTTCATAAGATTTAAAGGACTTGCCTATTTTAAGAACAAGTATTCTCAGCCATATATCTGAATACGTTTCCCATAAGAACATTGTATACATTTAAGTTCAGATTATAAGGAAACCTTGGTACTTCCAGTCTCCTTTTTGGTTTGTGGCACTTTCGTATTACTTGAGCCAAGGACAGTCACCATGTAACCTAGTAAGTTACTCATGCCACAATTTTAGTTTGCGAACTTATGTGCCCCATATTCAGATACACTCTCATAATCGAAACAAGCACTAAGATTAAGACATTTGGTGATTAAAGTGAGAAAGTCTTTAAGAATCAAGTCAGCGGTGACAGGTCGGTGATTCCTCACGCGGAAAGCGACATAACTTGACTCACGTACGGAAATATACTTAACATTGCATAATGCCAAGTACTTGCATATTTGTGACATTAATTTTACTTTAAAGCACTTATGAAAACCCGTGACTTTCTATGAGACCCGTGTAGCGAACTTTCTGACAACCTATCCCAAGTTGGAAACTTTAGGTAGGCTAGGTATACAAAGACACCCCAAGGACTTACTTGTTCGAATCTCAAAGGCCACATTAGCTTCATACTTTCAACAGATTTATTTGATATTTGAATTTGAATATTTTGTCACAAATATACATCCAAAAAAGCAATACATACACATATATGTACCCGAGACCTTCTTTATAAAGACCAAATATACATAATTATAATGCAAGATCTTTCATAAGATTTAAAGGACTTGCCTATTTTAAGAACAAGTATTCTCAGCCATATATCTGAATACGTTTCCCATAAGAACATTGTATACATTTAAGTTCAGATTATAAGGAAACCTTGGTACTTTGTGCCTATCGATACATCATATAATGGTATCACTGAACTGAGCATTTTAAAGTACAATTAAGTAGGCTTAAAAGCT
This sequence comes from Erigeron breviscapus, assembly GCA_034093135.1. Classification (NCBI taxonomy): domain Eukaryota; kingdom Viridiplantae; phylum Streptophyta; class Magnoliopsida; order Asterales; family Asteraceae; genus Erigeron; species Erigeron breviscapus. Next base: position 64,179,211 of record CM067167.1, read on the forward strand.
AAAGTATCGTCACGTCTAATCATGTAGTGCAGTAACCTTACTTTATTTATTATATTTTTGGATTTTCTATTTTTCAGATGTTTTTGTATTTTTCTGACACTAGATATATACAGACTTATACTAAGACAACTCTTTTTGTATTTTTGACTCTATATATATACAGACTTATACTAAGACAACTCTTTTTGTATTTTTCTGACACTAGATATATACAGACTTATACTAAGACAACTCTTTTTGTATTTTTTGACTCTATCTATGTACGACTTAAACTACTAAGACAACTGTTTTTGTATTTTTCTGACACTAGATATATACAGACTTATACTAAGACAACTCTTTTTGTATTTTTATGACACTAGATATATACAGACTTATACTAAGACAACTCTTTTTGTATTTTTATGACACTAGATATATACAGACTTATACTAAGACAACTCTTTTTGTATTTTTCTGACACTAGATATATACAGACTTATACTAAGACAACTCTTTTTGTATTTTTTGACTCTATCTATGTACGACTTAAACTACTAAGACAACTGTTTTTGTATTTTTCTGACACTAGATATATACAGACTTATACTAAGACAACTCTTTTTGTATTTTTATGACACTAGATATATACAGACTTATACTAAGACAACTCTTTTTGTATTTTTATGACACTAGATATATACAGACTTATACTAAGACAACTCTTTTTGTATTTTTCTGACACTAGATATATACAGACTTATACTAAGACAACTCTTTTTGTATTTTTGACTCTATCTATGTACGACTTAAACTACTAAGACAACTGTTTTTGTATTTTTCTGACACTAGATATATACAGACTTATACTAAGACAACTCTTTTTGTATTTTTATGACACTAGATATATACAGACTTATACTAAGACAACTCTTTTTGTATTTTTATGACACTAGATATATACAGACTTATACTAAGACAACTCTTTTTGTATTTTTCTGACACTAGATATATACAGACTTATACTAAGACAACTCTTTTTGTATTTTTGACTCTATCTATGTACGACTTAAACTACTAAGACAACTGTTTTTGTATTTTTCTGACACTAGATATATACAGACTTATACTAAGACAACTCTTTTTGTATTTTTATGACACTAGATATATACAGACTTATACTAAGACAACTCTTTTTGTATTTTTATGACACTAGATATATACAGACTTATACTAAGACAACTCTTTTTGTATTTTTCTGACACTAGATATATACAGACTTATACTAAGACAACTCTTTTTGTATTTTTTGACTCTATCTATGTACGACTTAAACTACTAAGACAACTGTTTTTGTATTTTTCTGACACTAGATATATACAGACTTATACTAAGACAACTCTTTTTGTATTTTTATGACACTAGATATATACAGACTTATACTAAGACAACTCTTTTTGTATTTTTCTGACACTAGATATATACAGACTTATACTAAGACAACTCTTTTTGTATTTTTCTGACACTAGATATATACAGACTTATACTAAGACAACTCTTTTTGTATTTTTTGACTCTATCTATGTACGACTTAAACTACTAAGACAACTGTTTTTGTATTTTTCTGACACTAGATATATACAGACTTATACTAAGACAACTCTTTTTGTATTTTTATGACACTAGATATATACAGACTTATACTAAGACAACTCTTTTTGTATTTTTCTGACACTAGATATATACAGACTTATACTAAGACAACTCTTTTTGTATTTTTCTGACACTAGATATATACAGACTTATACTAAGACAACTCTTTTTGTATTTTTTGACTCTATCTATGTACGACTTAAACTACTAAGACAACTGTTTTTGTATTTTTCTGACACTAGATATATACAGACTTATACTAAGACAACTCTTTTTGTATTTTTATGACACTAGATATATACAGACTTATACTAAGACAACTCTTTTTGTATTTTTCTGACACTAGATATATACAGACTTATACTAAGACAACTCTTTTTGTATTTTTCTGACACTAGATATATACAGACTTATACTAAGACAACTCTTTTTGTATTTTTTGACTCTATCTATGTACGACTTAAACTACTAAGACAACTGTTTTTGTATTTTTCTGACACTAGATATATACAGACTTATACTAAGACAACTCTTTTTGTATTTTTATGACACTAGATATATACAGACTTATACTAAGACAATGTCTGCTTTTTGCACTGCCACGATATAATTCTCCCCCCTAAAAGCTGACATCCACCTGACGTTGATTTCCTATCCGAACTGCAGCCACCATAATCCGAATCAGTATAAGCTTTGAATTCAAAGGAACCATGCATGGGATACCAAAGCCCTAGACGAGGCTTGGCCTTCACATAACGAAGAATCCTTTTCGCAGCTTTCATATGTGACTCTTTCGGATTAGCCTGATATCTAGCACACATACAAACAGCAAAGGTAATGTCTGGACGTGAAGCCGTCAGATACATCAAGGAACCAATGATAGCCCGATATTGAGTTGCATCGACTTCTGGATCATTAGTCTTATCAGGACACAGCCCATGATTAGTCTGAATGGGAGTAATTGCATCTTTAGCATCGGTCATTCGAAACCTGGTAAGAAGATCTTGAACATACTTGCTCTGATGAATAAAGAACCCATCCTTCAGTTGATCCACCTGTAATCCAAGGAAGAAAGTTAATTCCCCCATAGCACTCATTTCGAACTTAGCCTTCATGCTCTGCTCAAACTCCTTGCACATGTTCTTATCAGATGAACCAAAAATGATATCATCAACGTAAACCTGTACAAGCAAGTAGTCCTTCCCTTTCCATTTGATGAACAACGTGCTGTCAATAGAACCTCGAGTAAAACCATTTTCATGCAAATGAGTAGACAGTTTTTCATACCATGATCGAGGAGCCTGATGTAAACCATATAGAGCCTTATCAAGACGATATACTCTATTGGGGAAATCTGGATCCTCAAACCCCTGAGGTTGATCTACATACACTTCTTCTCTAATTTCTCCATACAAAAAGGCACTCTTTACGTCAAGTTGATACACCTTTATACCTTGATAACTAGCAAATGCCAGAAATAATCGAATAGCTTCTAGTCTAGCTACAGGTGCAAAAGTCTCATCGTAATCAAAACCTTCTTGTTGCTCAAATCCTCTAACTACCAACCGAGCCTTATTGCGAGTGACAACACCTTTGTCATCCTTTTTACAACGAAAAACCCATCGCGTAGATAAAGGAGATTCACCATGAGGTAAGTCAACTAACTTCCATACATCAAGCTTCCGAAACTGAGCCAATTCTTCTTGCATCGCCTCAACCCATGACGGATCTTTAAGAGCCATTCCAACATTTTTAGGCTCAACCTGAGAGATGAAGCAAAAGTACAAGTACCAAGTAATTGCCCCAGAATCCTTAACTTCAGCAAACATACTTGACAAATTTTTCCTATTCTGATTCCTCGTGCGAACAGAGGCAGAAGCATCACCAATGATTTGCTCTACTGGATGATCCTTGTTGACTCTTGTTTGAGGAACCGTGTCGACTGTAAGATCATTCCCCAAGTTAGTCTGGACATGTTGTTCTGGAGTTTTAGGCTCTTCCTGATTTTCACCTTCCGTGTCGTCAGTATCATAGAAAGGATCATCAGGTAGCGGTATATGTAAAGGATCAGTAAGATTTTTAGGAGCAGTCTCTAAAGTAGAGTCTGCTTCTTTGGTCCCACTTGACTCTCCAGATTTAGAAGCAGGCTTAATGAATGGTGAAGAAACAGGAGAAGAGACAGGAACCGGACCGCCTTCAAGTGGATCATGAAGAGTAACTACATCTTCCACAATCGGAACACCTGTAAAAGAAACAGGACCACGAAAAGAGGTGAAGACACCATCATAATCGAAGTCATTAGCAGGACCAATGTGTACAGCAGGTTTATGACTGACAATTACCACATTTGTACCAAAATTTACTTTGCCAGTTTTCTGATTGTACACACGCCGAATTGGTGTACTAGGTACATAACCTAAAAAGAAACCGTTTAACTGTTAAAACCCGATTTAAAATGTGACAAGCTGTATTCACTGCCTCCCCCCAGAAAGTAACAGGAAGCCCTGAATCAGCAAGCATCGTCCTAGCTGTTTCTATCAAAGTCCTGTTTTTCCTCTCAGCTACTCCATTCTGCTGTGGCTCATACGGTGCACTAAATTGATGTTGAATACCCTTGGTCAAGCAAAAAACCGTAAGAGTATTGTTCTTGAACTCAGTGCCATTGTCACTCCTGATTCTCTTAACTTTAACTTCATGGACATTCTCAACTTGTCTAACAAAATCCATAAACCGGTATGCGGTCTCGTCCTTTGTCTTCAAGAAAAATACCCATGAGTACCTTGAGTAATCATCAGTGATCACCAAACAGTAGAACATCCCTCCAATGCTTCTTACGTTCACAGGACCAAAGAGATCCATATGAAGTAGTTCGAATGGTTTGGATATAGTGTTGTGCACCTTTGATTTATGAGGATTCTTGTGTTGCTTTCCTTTCAAACATGGTACACATTTATCTTCCATCCCAAACTTCTTAACTGGAACACCATCAACTAATCCAAGACTAACAAGTTCATTCATCTTCCGAAAGTTGATATGTCCCATTCTTCGATGCCAGAGGAGAGATTCAGACTCATTTGCTTTGCTCAACAAACAGAGGGGCTCCGTTGGATTATCAACACCTAAAACTAAGCCATAGATGTCTCTCTTCCTAGGAGCTCTGAGCATAATCCATTCTTCTGGAATAACGAAACCCGGCTTCAAGATGAATGCCTCCTTTTCTGTGAAATGAACATTGTTGCCCTTGTCACAGATCTGTGAGACACTCATTAGATTATGAGTAAGTTGTTCCACATAGTTTACTCTTTCTAGAGTAAGTTGTCCATTGACGACATCTCCCTGACCGGTGATGTTGCCGCCCTTGGATCCAGCAAAACAAACATACGACCCATTTATACCAGTAAAATTGGACAAGAGTTTCCTGTCCCCTGTCATGTGCCTGGAGCATCCACTGTCAAGGTACCATAAATGGATTGGTTTCCTAGGAACTCCCTGCACATAAAATGAGAGAAATTAGTTTTCATTGGGGACCCAAACCTTCTGAGGTTTGGGTCGTCCCTTCTCATCCCTTAGAATCAGTTCAGTCCAATACCCATTGCTAGAAGCCGTGGGTAGAACATGATTCTCATCTCGTCTTCTCACAGGAGAAGACTTCTGACCTCTCGTCGGAGAAGATCTAGGAGAATGAGGGCCATAAGAAGATCGAACACTCGAATGAATTTGGTCATAGAATGAATTTTGACTTTTAGGAACAGAACGATCAGGTCGTGGAGGTGTTTGAAAACGATTTGAAATCCTATGAACATTTCCTGAGGAACCTTTCAGTGGAGATTCACGTCGTTGAGGTATAGTAAACGGTTTTGAAGAAGATTGAACTTTAGCCTCATAAACCTGTTTATTATTACCCAACCCCCTTTTTCCTTCTGAAGTGGAAGCCTTTGAAGGAGAACCTGATCTTCGAGGTCTATTTGGACATACACTATAAACATGACCCTTTTCATGACAAGCAAAGCAAGAGAGGACCTTGAACTTTTTGTTTGTATCTACCTTTTTATCGGTACCTACAGATTCATTATTAGCACTAGTGTCCACTGACTTACTTGTTTTTCTTTGAATTTCCTTTTCAGGGTCTTGTTTAGTTGGTGAAATCCTAGACTTCCTAGCACCATCTTTCTCATGTCTATCTTTACTTGAAGATTTCTTAAGTGCAGGCATTAAGATGTGCTTTAAAACCTTAGTTGCTTCTTCATTAACGGCTAAGTTGTCTTCAGATTTTCTAATCCTAGACTGCTTAGGTAATGGAGTGAGACGTTGCTGACTTAATTTCTTCATATCCTCAATAGCAACATCCCAGACTTTATCAATCCTCTTAGGGTCAATAGATTCTAATGGGAATTCTAACTCAGTATAGACCCTATTACTCTTATGAAGTGTAAAGTGTACAATACTATCTTTCTGACCATAAGGAGTAGACTGATTTAAAGCAACACCTTTCAATTTCTCTTCCTTGTTAGGTTGAGAAGAACCTCCTTTAGACTCTTTTGTTCCCTCAGGCAACTTTGCCTCGGAAATTGAGTCTTTTGGTTTACCATCTACAACACTAGGTTGAAGTAGGATTTCAGGAATATTAGGTTCAACAGGAGTATAGTTATTATTGAAAGGAGGAGGCACATCTTTATAAGAAATCTTAGCAGTTTCAAAACTCTTAGAAGAAGAATTCTCAAACTTTTTCATATGCATCAAAAGCTCAGAATGTCTAGCAGAATCAGATTTAGCCTTAAATTCCAAGATTTCTATCCTAGCATCAGCAAGTTCCTTTTCTACGGTAGCACACTTTCTAGCTAACAAGGAATAAGCTTCACTACTTACTCTTTCTATAGCCACAGAATGATTGACTTTATCTTTCATTGCTCTAATGTCAGATTCTAAGGATCTAATCTTTTCCTTGAAAAATTTTTCCTTATCATTTACAGTTAGACCCTTTTTAATTAATTTATCTCTTTCATCATGAGCAATATTGACAACAGATTCTAATTTCTTAATTTGTTCATTCTTTTGTTCAAGTTCATCAAACATGCGATTAACAATTTTGCAAACATGAACAATAGTATGTAAAGAATAAGATACCTGTTGGTCTGCCTCTTTGCAATCTGCCATGTAAGCTACAAAGTCATCCACAGTCATGCCAGCCGGAATCTCAAAATCTTGCATCTGCTCCTCAATAGTCTTTTCACTCTTTTCTGTGGCAGAATCATCTTTAACCTCAGCTGCTTTCACCTCTTCAGTAGCTTTCACTTCTTCAAGGTTCTTGACTTCTTCTAACTCATTGTCAGATTCGGAATCAGTATCATATACACCAGCAGCAACAGATTCCACATTCGAACTATTAGTATTTTCATACAATTGCTCTTCACTGTGGTAGACTGTGGTGTCCATGAAATCATCTGGAGAATCAACTATTTGAGCCATATCATCAAGAATTTCGGCCAAATAAGCGTTATTGTTCTCATCATGAGGAAGATTCCAAACATAAGAACCATCTGGTTGAACAGCTACTATAGCCTTGTCATTTCCAGTGACATTTGCAGTAGTATCATCAGTTAACAAAAGAGCTCTAGTAGGATTTTGATTGAACGGACGATTACCACCTCTATCTTGACGTGCAGGAGTAACATTTGCCTCTCTCTTAGGCCGTTGACATTCTCTGGCAAAATGTCCAAAACCTTCGCAGTTATAGCATTTCACCTTTGACTTGTCAAATCCTTGAGTACCTCCTGTAAGCTGTCTTCCTGTTCTATTCATAAACTTTTGTACTCTCCTGGTGATCATTGCCAATTGCCATTTCAGATCCATTTCTTCAACATCATCTGGATCTATCTGATCGTAATCTTCATCAATAAGTGCTGGATCTGTGATTCTTCCTGCAACAAAAGCTTCATGTGCAGCACACATTGCAGCAAATACATTCATTCTACCCTCAGCTGATTTCATATTCATAGGCATGGATTTGTAACCCGCAGAAGAAGATGAAATGTTTCCGAATTTCATATTTCCAGTCTTTGCACCGTCATTAGCCCTTTTACCCTTGTTACCAGCATCAGTAGCCATGAATCCAAAAGAATCATCTCCATCCATTTGTGCACCACAATTGTCTGTCTCACCAGTATTACCAACTCCAGAAAAGAAAGCATTAACATCAGCTGTTGGATTTTTCATAGTGGCATGATAGAGAGATGGATCTTGTGTGAAGTTGTCTTGAAGATCTTTTGCCTTATCCTTCATTTCTCTGTTTCTTAGAGTGGATATAACTCCATCTATTCGAAGAGATGCGTAATCAGCTCTTTCTTGCAATCCATGACGAAACTCTTTGTATGCTTTCGGCAAACCATCCAGGAATTTATCCACTATCTCAGTAGGAGTGTATCTAAGGTCAAAATAAGCTAATTCAGCAAGAAGATGTTGATATCTCAGAATAAGATCCTCAACTTGTTCATTCTTTGTGGCATTGAAGCAATCAAATTGTTTCTTAAGCATTTTAATTCTATTTTTCTTCAATAATGGATCACCTTCACAATGAGCTTCAATAGCATCGAACAATTGCTTTGAAGTCTTGTATTCTTGTTTAGGAAACAAGTGCACCAACTCTTGAGGAATGCACATACGAAGTGTGGAAAGAGTCTTTACTTCAATGGCGTAGTTAGCCTTTTCTTCGCCCGTTAATTCTCCCACCTTGTATGTAGAAGTAACTCCATTCACAGTAAGAGTGGGCCATTCATAACCTTCAGTGATCATGAGCCACATATTTAAGTCTTCTCGTTGAATGAAATCTTCAAATCGACCTCTCCACGCCCAAAAGTCAGCTAATGAGACTAACTTTGGTGGAGAATTAGTACGCCCTACCAGATGATCATGATAAACTAGAGAATTGAGATATTGGGCAACAGCATTGTTGGTTGAGGATGAAGAAGCCATAAGTGAAAAATACTGTTCAAACGAAGATAAGAATCCAACGAAATTAGGTTAAATTCGTAGAACAGTGTTAGAACGAAGATAGCTTAATTTTGGGGACAAAAATTTTGAACGAATATAGCTAAGTTCGTAGAACAGTGTCAGAACGAAGATAGATTAATTTTGGGGACAAAAATTTTGAACGAATATAGTTAAATTCGTAGAACAGTGTTAGAACGAAGATAGCTTAATTTTGGGGACAAAAATTTTGAACGAATATAGCTAAGTTCGTAGAACAGTGTCAGAACGAAGATAGATTAATTTTGGGGACAAAAATTTTGAACGAGTTTAGCTAAGTTCGTAAGGCAAACGAACTTAACGACAGAAAGTGTTTTGGGAGGTTTTTGGGAGAATAACAACCAAACAAACGATCTCAACCCTTCGATAAGATATCGAATGGCTCTGATACCACTTGTGAGTCCCTCGATAGCCACTGATCGCTCTCGAGATCGTCTATTGTTATGTCGTGAGTGCGGAATCCTCACGAGATAACTAGTTTGATTAGTTATCGTGTATATTGCTAATTATTTCAATATAATCAGCCTTAAATGATCTATATTCGTTTGCTATAACATAGAAAACGAACTTAGTCGCCTTTGGTGTGTGTAATATCAACTGGTCTCCTCACTTTAGGGTTTCCAATCGTTTATATATGTTCACGATCGATATTGGGCTTGCTGGGCTTTGTTCTTACGAACTTAGCAGTCCAGCCCATAAAACGAAGATTATCTTCGTTAGTTCCTAACGAAGATTATCTTCGTTAGTACTAAATACCATCAATATCTATGCTTAGTTATTTTCCAAGTACTTTATGTACAAGAAACCTAACATATATTATGTTTGTACTTGTATGATATACATAACAAACATCATATATAAACATATAAATAACACCAAAACATGTAATTAATCATTACTAAAACACGAAGTCCATAATCTATCAATTACATATAAATGAATAAGACATAATCAAATCTAAGTTGCTGTTGTCACATCAACATGCATCAACACTGTGGATTTTTTGTAGGATGTAAAATGAGTTTTAATGAAATGAGGTATCACTTGAGGAGAATGTGGGGAAAATATGGTATTGGAGACATTCTAAAAGATTCTAATGATATATGCTATTTTAAGTTTAGGAGCTTGGAGGGAATGAATAATGTGGTTGAGCATAGTCCTTGGATGGTTAATGGTAAGCCATTAGTAGTTCAAGAGTGGAATGCAGAAGTGTGTATAGAGAAGACTGATCATAGTAAGATTCCATTATGGGTTAAACTGTTAAATGTGCCACTTGAAGCATGGAGTTTGAAAGGTATAAGTACATTGGCCAGTAGGTTGGGCAAACCTCTGAAGATGGATAATATGACTGCCATTATGTGTCATAGAGGGGTTGGGAGACTAGGATATGCTAGAGTGCTTGTGGAAGTTGATGCACAGGAGAAGTTACAAGAAAGAATTGAAGTGGTGTATAAGGATGAGCAGAAACTTATTAAGAGGACCAAATTTGTAGATGTTGAATATAGTTGGATACCTGATATGTGCACTTATTGTAGAGTATTTGGACATTCTAGTGAAAAGTGTAAGATGCATAAGAAGGATGAGCAGGAGATAGCAGGTGAGAATCAAAGAAAGGTGAGTGATCATATTGAGAAAGAGGCAAAGATTGATGGATTTCAGAGACCTAGGGGTAAAAGGTTCTATGAGAATTCTAGGAACCAATGGATTAATGGCAATAGAAAATGGAATAATGGACATAATAAGAAAATATGGCACACTAAAGAAGCAGAAAGGAATAATCAGAATAAGGACTTGTATAATAAGAAGAAGGATGTTCAGGTAAATGAAAGTGAAATGCATGCTAATAGATATGCAGTGTTATCTGAAGAAGAGAAAATTGTGGGGGATAAAGTGGATTATGGTGAAAAGTTAATAGTGGAAGAATATATCAAGAATAAACAGCAGCCATCTATTGAAGTGACTAAAGATTGGTCAAAAAAGATGATAAATTTTTTTAAGGAGAGATGGGAGGCTGTGCATATGGAGAGTGATAATACTGATGAAGAGAATGTTATGGAGAATGAGAATGTGGAAATTAAGGAATTGATTGCTAATGAAATAGGTGGAGGAGATACTCAATTGTTTAATTGAGATTACTTAGACTTGATTTATTAGCCATGGATTTTAAAATTGCATGCTGGAATATAAGAGGGATGAATAATGAGTTGAAGCAGAATGAGGCAATTAAATTTATTAAGGAGGGGAAGTTACATATCTGTGCTTTTATTGAGGCTCATTTGAAAGTTTGTAATGTTAACAAGGTTGGAAATAGGATTTTTAATAATTGGGACTGGGTTTCAAACATTCAATATAGTCCAACCAGCTGTAGAATTTTAGTTGGGTGGAATCCAAATAATGTGAAGTTGATGATGATTGATATGAATAAGCAAGTGAAGTTGTGCAGTATAGAGGATTGTCAGAGCAGAATCAAGTTTTATTGTAGCTTTGTGTATGCAAGTAATAGTGGGACAGAGAGAAGAGTACTTTGGAAAGATTTAGAGAGACAGAAGCAGTTTGTGGGAGATTGGCCTTGGGTTATTATTGGAGATTTTAATGTTACTCTGTATGCTAATGAGCATTCTGCTGGAGGATCCTATGCATCTATGAATATGTGTGAGTTTAGAGATACTGTCAATAGGTTAGAAGTGGATGATATTGGGAGTAGTGGGTTTCATTTTACCTGGACCAAGTCTCCTAAAAGTAAGGATTGTAACATTCTTAAGAAGTTGGATAGAATTTTGGTTAATGAGGAATTTTTAAGGAAATATCCAAGATCTCATGGTGTATTTTTACCATATTTAATATCTGATCACAGCCCTGCAATCTTGGTTTTCAAGGAGAATTCTGTTAGGAAAAGGAAGTCTTTTAGATTCTCTAATTTTATAACTGGAAATGATGGATTTATGGATTTGGTTAGAAAGGAGTGGGATGAAAATGGACAGGGATTTCATATGTACAGGCTTGTGCAGAATATGAAAAAATTAAAAAAGCCTTTGAATTAGATGAGTTGGAATAATGGAAATTTGTTTGAGAACGTAAATAGATTGAAGGAGAAATTAAGGAAAGATCAGGATGCTTGTGATAAAGACCCATTTAATGGTGAGCTTAAAGAAGAGGCAGCTAAACTTTAAATGAGTATATTGAGGCTGGAAAAGATGAGATCAATTTATTGCAGCAGAAAGTAAAAGTGCAGTGGTTAAAGGAAGGTGACAAAAATACTGCATACTTTCACAGTATGTTGAAATCTAGAAGAAATAAATGCAAAGTTGAGATCATTTGTGATGAAAAAGGAAATAAATATGAAGGAGATGAAATGGCTGCACAAATTGTTGCACATTTTGAAAATTTCCTTGGGAAAACAGAACCAGTGGACACTCTTCTGGAAGGTTTGTTTGTGAATACTTTTAATAATGAAGAAGCTGCTGAAATGGTTAGATGTGTGACTGATGTAGATATAAAGGAGTCAATGTTTGATATTGATAGTAGCAAGGCATCTGGGCCTGATGGATACACATCTGAGTTCTTTAAGAAGGCTTGGGATGTGGTTGGTAAGGATGTGTGTTGTGCTGTTAGGGAGTTTTTCAGTAGTGGAAGGTTATTAGGGGAAATTAATGCTACTTTAATAGCATTAATTCCTAAAATTGCTACCCCTAATAAGGTGTCTGATTTTAGACCAATTGCTTGTTGCAATGTTATATATAAATGCATAAGCAAGATTCTCACTAAAAGAATCCAGTCTGGGCTTGGAAGGATTGTTCATATCAATCAAAGTGCTTTTGTGCCTGGGAGGCATATTCAAGACAACATTTTGATTGCTCAAGAGTTGCTTAGAGGTTATAACAGGAGGTATGGGCCAAAAAGATGTGCTATGCAAATTGACATCCAAAAATCCTATGACACTGTAAGTTGGAACTTTTTGAGAGATATCTTAAAGGGTTTTGGTTTTCATGAGAAGATGGTGAACTGGATTATGACTTGTGTTACTTCCACAAAGTTTTCTGTGTGCATTAATGGTGAAGTGCATGGGTATTTTAAAGGGGGTAGAGGCTTGAGACAGGGTGATCCTATGTCCCCTTATTTGTTTACACTAGTTATGGAAGTCTTAAATCTCATCATGTGTAAAAATATTGAAGCTTCAAAGAGTTTTAAGTATCATTTTGGGTGTAAGGAACTGAAACTCTCTCACATGTGCTTTGCTGATGATCTATTAATAATGTGTAAAGGAGATGTGGATTCTGTTAATGTTGTTAGGCAAAGTTTGGAGGAGTTCTCCAAGGTCTCTGGTTTAATACCAAGTATGGGTAAAAGTAATATCTTTTTTGGAAGCATGACTAAGAGAGATAAAGCAGAGATTCTGAAATTAATGCCTTTTAAATGTGGAAAGCTGCCAGTGAAGTATTTGGGAGTGCCTTTGTTAGCTAAGAAATTGAGTGCTGCAGGTTGTAAAATGCTAATTGACAAAGTGAAGAGCATAATTGATTGTTGGAGGAATAAAGTATTGTCTTATGCTGGTAGAATTCAGTTAATCTCTTCAGTATTGGCTTCAATGCAAGTGTATTGGGCATCTGTGTACATGTTGCCAAATATAGTGATCAAGGAAATTGAAAAATTGTTTAAGTGTTTCTTATGGAATGCTGGAGAATCTGCTAAAGGAAAAGCTAGAGTGGCATGGAAGAATGTGTGTAAGCCCAAAGATCAAGGTGGACTGGGGATAAAGGATATGAAACAGTGGAATGAAGTTTTGTTAGTTAAACAGTTTTGGAAAATTTTGGAGAATAAAGACTCAATTTGGACCAAATGGGTGAAGTTAAAGAATTCTAATATTTGGGCTGTTTCAGTGGATAAACAAGACATTTGGGGTTGGAAAATTATGCTTGACTTGAGGGATAAGGTTAGAGATTTTATTAGATATGAAGTTGGAAATGGTAAGAGGATATCACTGTGGTATGACAAATGGTGTGAAGCTGGTCCATTATGTGACAAAATTAATAGGAGAGCTATTTTTGAGGAAAGACTGAGAGATGATCTAAAAGTGGCAGATATGATTAGTGAGGGTAGATGGAAGTGGTCAGAGGAGTGGCTAGATAAATATAAGTTTTTGAGACATATTGAGGTTCCTAATTTGCAGGAACACAAGAATGATAGTGTTAAATGGGTCACAAAACAGAAAGTGTTGGTGAATTTTTGCACAAAACAGGCCTGGGAGGATCTAAGGGAAGATGGTGCTAAAGTAGTGTGGAAGAATGTAATATGGTTTAGTCATATGGTGCCAAGACATGCTTTCATATTGTGGTTGGCTGTGCAGAAGAAACTGATGACACAAGATAGAATGGTGAAATGGAAGCAGTTTGAGATTTTTAAGTGTGCTTTGTGTAAACAAGGTGCAGATAGTCATGAACACTTGTTCTTTCAGTGTGAGTATGCATTGCAGGTCTGGCAAAGGATGATTGTGAATGCTCCAATGTTAAGTGGCAGTACAGGAATGGATAAGGTTATTGGGAGAATTGCTGCTAACAATACTCAAAATATAATTGAAGTTGTTGTTAGTAAACTGGTGCTGGCTGCATCAGTTTATTTTGTGTGGCAGGAAAGAAATTTGAGAACTTTTAAGAAGGAGCAAAGGAGTGTTAATGTCCTCTGCAGATTAATTGAGGAGAATGTGAGGTATAAAATGATGGCTTTAAGAGTTAAGAATTCCAAGAATGTGAATAGTGTGGTTGGAAGATGGAAGTTAAGGTGGAAGGAAAATCAGTTGGTGGTTGTTGCTGGTTAAAGGAGTGATGGGTTGGTTCTTGTGCAGGCTGTTTGTTAGTGTATGCGAATGCGAATAGAGAGCGGTGAAAGATGACGCTTCTTGGTCTCATTCTAGCACTAATGAGGAGCTTGTTGTATTGTTTGTGCTGAGGAGATTGGCAATTGGAGATTTCTGGTTGTATTTGCAGTTATGTTTTACTGTATTAGAGTTCTGTAAATGTATGTTTTAGAATAGAATTGAGTCAGGAATGTTTTTATTCTTGTTTCCATTATTGATTTGTACAGTTGTAATTCTTTTGTGTATATTAATGAAATTCACCCTTTAAAAAAAATGTTATGGAGACCGTATTAATTACTCTATTATATTTTTTTATACATAAAGATATAAGTATACAAACAATGAAGCAACCAACTCCACTTAGGTGGGTTGGCAAGGAGTATTTTCTAAATCCATTATGTGGGCTCCGGATGTGAGTTTTTCCCAAGGTCTCGGGTTCGAGTATTGGGTTTCTCATCTCAAGGTATTTTCCATGAGGAGGGGGTTGGAGGTCCAGCAAATCGCTGGTTAAAATTGCCTCCAACACGTCTGAATCGAAACTAACTTTACAAAAAAAAGAAAAAAATGTTAAGAAAAGTAAATCGATGGAATATTTGATGTAAATAACATAAAATAACTAAAGAGTCTAAGAAACAAAAGTTTATGAAACAAATCAATATCATATTTGATCGATGTCGTATCCATATAAAAGTCAACCATTAAAATTTAAGAATAGAAAGTTTACACATATAAACTAGTAGTATTAATTAATAATAGTAATAATAATAATAATAATAATAATAATAATAATAATAATAATAATAATAATAATAATAATAATAATAATAATGATAATAATAATAATAATAATAATAATAATAATAATAATAATAATAATAATAATAATAATAATAATAATAATAATAATAATAATAATAATAATAATAATAATAATAATAATAATAATAATAATAATAATAATAATAATAATAATAATAATAATAATAATAATAATAATAATAATAATAATAATAATAATAATAATAATAATAATAATAATAATAATAATAATAATAATAATAATAATAATAATAATAATAATAATAATAATAATAATAATAATAATAATAATAATAATAATAATAATAATAATAATAATAATAATAATAATAATAATAATAATAATAATAATAATAATAATAATAATAATAATAATAATAATAATAATAATAATAATAATAATAATAATAATAATAATAATAATAATAATAATAATAATAATAATAATAATAATAATAATAATAATAATAATAATAATAATAATAATAATAATAATAATAATAATAATAATAATAATAATAATAATAATAATAATAATAATAATAATAATAATAATAATAATAATAATAATAATAATAATAATAATAATAATAATAATAATAATAATAATAATAATAATAATAATAATAATAATAATAATAATAATAATAATAATAATAATAATAATAATAATAATAATAATAATAATAATAATAATAATAATAATAATAATAATAATAATAATAATAATAATAATAATAATAATAATAATAATAATAATAATAATAATAATAATAATAATAATAATAATAATAATAATAATAATAATAATAATAATAATAATAATAATAATAATAATAATAATAATAATAATAATAATAATAATAATAATAATAATAATAATAATAATAATAATAATAATAATAATAATAATAATAATAATAATAATAATAATAATAATAATAATAATAATAATAATAATAATAATAATAATAATAATAATAATAATAATAATAATAATAATAATAATAATAATAATAATAATAATAATAATAATAATAATAATAATAATAATAATAATAATAATAATAATAATAATAATAATAATAATAATAATAATAATAATAATAATAATAATAATAATAATAATAATAATAATAATAATAATAATAATAATAATAATAATAATAATAATAATAATAATAATAATAATAATAATAATAATAATAATAATAATAATAATAATAATAATAATAATAATAATAATAATAATAATAATAATAATAATAATAATAATAATAATAATAATAATAATAATAATAATAATAATAATAATAATAATAATAATAATAATAATAATAATAATAATAATAATAATAATAATAATAATAATAATAATAATAATAATAATAATAATAATAATAATAATAATAATAATAATAATAATAATAATAATAATAATAATAATAATAATAATAATAATAATAATAATAATAATAATAATAATAATAATAATAATAATAATAATAATAATAATAATAATAATAATAATAATAATAATAATAATAATAATAATAATAATAATAATAATAATAATAATAATAATAATAATAATAATAATAATAATAATAATAATAATAATAATAATAATAATAATAATAATAATAATAATAATAATAATAATAATAATAATAATAATAATAATAATAATAATAATAATAATAATAATAATAATAATAATAATAATAATAATAATAATAATAATAATAATAATAATAATAATAATAATAATAATAATAATAATAATAATAATAATAATAATAATAATAATAATAATAATAATAATAATAATAATAATAATAATAATAATAATAATAATAATAATAATAATAATAATAATAATAATAATAATAATAATAATAATAATAATAATAATAATAATAATAATAATAATAATAATAATAATAATAATAATAATAATAATAATAATAATAATAATAATAATAATAATAATAATAATAATAATAATAATAATAATAATAATAATAATAATAATAATAATAATAATAATAATAATAATAATAATAATAATAATAATAATATAGTCCTTTCATAATAATAATAATAATAATAATAATAATAATAATAATAATAATAAAATAATTTAATAATAATAATAACAAAATAATAATAATAATAATAATAATAATAATAAGGTTATTGTTAAATAATAAATATGTTAGTTTAATGTTTAGAAGTAATTTTAAACATTTTAAAAATGTTATTAGGTTAAATATGTTGATCAATGGTGGACCTGAGTGAGTTTTTTTTATCGAGAGGTTTAAATTGAGGATCCATTCGACGATGAGACTCTCTATCATATGTCAGTTAAAATAATGTATCCTAGAATTCTCAATATTCACGAGTAACTCATATGAGCTTAAATATGTTGATCAATTTCATGTAGGCTAATTTTATGAAAACATATTTGGGCTAAGGCCCATTATCTATAACTAGCTTACAACTGAAGTGAGGTTCAATCGAAACGCAGAATTCTAATGACCAAGAGCTTGACCACTTCTTCCAAAGTAATCCGTTTGTTAGCTAATTGCTTTAGCATATATTTTGTTTTTAAATCAAATATGTCACTATTTTTCTGTTCATTAATAATAACTCAACCATTTTATTATTTGGATTGAAGTAAAAACTTTCATCATCAAAAAAGTCTTCCGAATAGGGAATTATTAGTATATCACACTTTGAATTTGAATCCTTAAAGTTAAAATCCTGGTTGTTTTTTTAACCATTAAATAACTGAATGGATAAATAATGTATGTACAGATTAAGTCAACAGTTATTTTTTGTTTATTAATTAAAAAAATAAATATTTTTGATGACTTAATGGATAAATATGTTTGATTAAGTCAACAGTTATTTTTTGTTTATTAATTAAAAAAATAAATATTTTTGATGACTTAATGGATTAAATATTTTTGATTAAGTCATAAGTTTTTACTTAAGAGATTAAACAAACACTACCTTATGCCTCTAAAATAAGAAGTTCATGGGTCATTTTTTGGTATGAGTGAATAAAACGATCGTTAAAAAAGTAGGTAATTTCAAAAGGGAAAATAGTTCATAATGGTGGACGTTATCGATCCCAACAAGTACATATGTTACACGATTTTAATGTAGTACTTTGTATGGCATGCACAGTACGTACATTTGGACCACTACATTAGTTGGAAAATTGTCACTTATGAGATTAATGATTACAGTTGCACATGTTCGTACGTGATCATTCCATCCAAAATCAGGATCAGTAGGATCATATAATTAAGCTTTTAGTCTTTCCGCTCTTTCATCTATTGTTCTAACTTCTAACATACTTAATTAAGGCGACCACAGATCGACTTCTATGATGTTGAAATTAGCATTAGTTTTTGACTCAATCTTGATTCTTGACTATCTACAGAGCTACTTCTCGATTTTTCTTTCTTTTTTTAAATTTTTTTTTTTTTTTTTTTTTTTTTTTTTTTTTTTTTTTTTTTTTTTTTTTTTTTTTTTTTTTTTTTTTTTCCCTTACTAACTAACTTTTTTTTTTTTTTTTTTTTTTTTTTTTTTTTTTTTTTTTTTTTTTTTTTTTTTTTTTTTTTTTTTTTTTTTTTTTTTTTTTTTTTTTTTTTTTTTTTTTTTTTTTTTTTTTTTTTTTTTTTTTTTTTTTTTTTTTTTTTTTTTTTTTTTTTTTTTTTTTTTTTTTTTTTTTTTTTTTTTTTTTTTTTTTTTTTTTTTTTTTTTTTTTTTTTTTTTTTTTTTTTTTTTTTTTTTTTTTTTTTTTTTTTTTTTTTTTTTTTTTTTTTTTTTTTTTTTTTTTTTTTTTTTTTTTTTTTTTTTTTTTTTTTTTTTTTTTTTTTTTTTTTTTTTTTTTTTTTTTTTTTTTTTTTTTTTTTTTTTTTTTTTTTTTTTTTTTTTTTTTTTTTTTTTTTTTTTTTTTTTTTTTTTTTTTTTTTTTTTTTTTTTTTTTTTTTTTTTTTTTTTTTTTTTTTTTTTTTTTTTTTTTTTTTTTTTTTTTTTTTTTTTTTTTTTTTTTTTTTTTTTTTTTTTTTTTTTTTTTTTTTTTTTTTTTTTTTTTTTTTTTTTTTTTTTTTTTTTTTTTTTTTTTTTTTTTTTTTTTTTTTTTTTTTTTTTTTTTTTTTTTTTTTTTTTTTTTTTTTTTTTTTTTTTTTTTTTTTTTTTTTTTTTTTTTTTTTTTTTTTTTTTTTTTTTTTTTTTTTTTTTTTTTTTTTTTTTTTTTTTTTTTTTTTTTTTTTTTTTTTTTTTTTTTTTTTTTTTTTTTTTTTTTTTTTTTTTTTTTTTTTTTTTTTTTTTTTTTTTTTTTTTTTTTTTTTTTTTTTTTTTTTTTTTTTTTTTTTTTTTTTTTTTTTTTTTTTTTTTTTTTTTTTTTTTTTTTTTTTTTTTTTTTTTTTTTTTTTTTTTTTTTTTTTTTTTTTTTTTTTTTTTTTTTTTTTTTTTTTTTTTTTTTTTTTTTTTTTTTTTTTTTTTTTTTTTTTTTTTTTTTTTTTTTTTTTTTTTTTTTTTTTTTTTTTTTTTTTTTTTTTTTTTTTTTTTTTTTTTTTTTTTTTTTTTTTTTTTTTTTTTTTTTTTTTTTTTTTTTTTTTTTTTTTTTTTTTTTTTTTTTTTTTTTTTTTTTTTTTTTTTTTTTTTTTTTTTTTTTTTTTTTTTTTTTTTTTTTTTTTTTTTTTTTTTTTTTTTTTTTTTTTTTTTTTTTTTTTTTTTTTTTTTTTTTTTTTTTTTTTTTTTTTTTTTTTTTTTTTTTTTTTTTTTTTTTTTTTTTTTTTTTTTTTTTTTTTTTTTTTTTTTTTTTTTTTTTTTTTTTTTTTTTTTTTTTTTTTTTTTTTTTTTTTTTTTTTTTTTTTTTTTTTTTTTTTTTTTTTTTTTTTTTTTTTTTTTTTTTTTTTTTTTTTTTTTTTTTTTTTTTTTTTTTTTTTTTTTTTTTTTTTTTTTTTTTTTTTTTTTTTTTTTTTTTTTTTTTTTTTTTTTTTTTTTTTTTTTTTTTTTTTTTTTTTTTTTTTTTTTTTTTTTTTTTTTTTTTTTTTTTTTTTTTTTTTTTTTTTTTTTTTTTTTTTTTTTTTTTTTTTTTTTTTTTTTTTTTTTTTTTTTTTTTTTCTTTTATACATTTATAAGTGTCTGCTATTCAACAAAATTGTATGCATTTTTTACGATTACATAAAATAAAGTTTGTGAAAATAACTAATTTGTTAATTAGTGTTATGATATTATGATAGCCTAGTGGTAAGGAAAACACTTGATGACCTTAAGGTCTCAGGTTCGATTTGTTAAAATATCAAATTTATACTTAAACACAAACTTATTGCATGATTAGTATTTGTGCAGGTTATGACAAGTTATAAAGCTGGAGGACTAATTGTGTGTACTTGGAAAGATGAAAGTTCAGGGTAGATTCTGTCAAAGTCAAAAGATGAGGGTTAAAGCTGCACTTGTGGATTCGTATATAAAGAAGATGATGAAGAGATTTAGGGTTACGAATCCTATTATTTTCACACACAAAATATCTGCTCTCTTTCTCTCATATTCGATCAATATATATATTTTTTCTGTATATATTGTATATCATATTGATATACAATATTTTAGAGTTTCTGTATATCTAATCATCTTTGAATGATTAGATTGTGGTTATTTTAATCTTTCGATTGGGTTGTAATAGATTTTAAATAATAATTTCTACTTTCTGGTAATATTTGGTTGATTTCTGGTAATCTTTCATGGTATCAGAGCCAGCGACGGTGATTGTTGGTTGTTGATTCGATTTATTTTCAGATCCGATTAGTTCTAGGGCGAATTTCATCTGAAACCCTAGTTTCTAATTTTTTTGGGGTTTTTTTGTTCGATTAAGTTAGGGTTTCTTCTGGAAACCTTGTTCTATATTCTTCCGCTGCTATCCTGGTTGTTTTGCCTAATTTTCTCCTTGACTAAGTGAATCAAGGAAAAATTAGGGTTTCTGATTTTATTTTTTTCAGATCCTGATTACTTCTCTTGACTAAGTGAATCAAGAGAAGGATTAGGGTTCCTCTACCATCGGCTTATAGCACTGTATTGTATTCTTCTCCCTTTCTATTCTATTATTTGTTTGTTTCTGCTTATATTTTTCTTCTCAAAACTAAATTTTCTATATATATAATTTTTTCATCTTCAATCTCATAAAAACATTCGTGTTAATACTTGACCTGCCTTCATACGAGAGGTTAGGAATCCTGTCACTGACACATTTGTGAGGTTAAGATCTATTTTCTGCACTGTTTTTTGTTTGAGAAGAAGATATTTGTGGTTTCTTTGTGATAGTGTGTGATTATTTGTTCTTATCTGGTTATTAGTTATTTGTTTTGTGTGAATTGTTATTGCTTGTGATTCTGTTTGTTTAATATGGATGCTCTTAATAATAATAATAATAATAATAATAATAATAATGATAATAATAATAATAATGAATAATAAAATAAAGATATCATTAATACGATAATAATAATAATAATAATAATAATAATAATAATAATAATAATAATAATAATAATAATAATAATAATAATAATGACTATATATATAAATTTAACATCCAAAAATGTATAAATGTAATTAATAATAATAATAATAATAATAATAATAATAATAATAATAATAATAATAATAATAATAATAATAATAATAATAATAATAATGATAATGATAATGATAATGATAATGATAATGATAATATAATGATAATGATAATGATAATGATAATGATAATGATAATGATAATGATAATGATAATGATAATGTAATGATAATGATAATGATAATGTAATGATAATGATAATGATAATGTAATGATAATGATAATGATAATGTAATGATAATGATAATGATAATGTAATGATAATGATAATGATAATGTAATGATAATGATAATGATAATGTAATGATAATGATAATGATAATGTAATGATAATGATAATGATAATGTAATGATAATGATAATGATAATGTAATGATAATGATAATGATAATGTAATGATAATGATAATGATAATGTAATGATAATGATAATGATAATGTAATGATAATGATAATGATAATGTAATGATAATGATAATGATAATGTAATGATAATGATAATGATAATGTAATGATAATGATAATGATAATGTAATGATAATGATAATGATAATGTAATGATAATGATAATGATAATGTAATGATAATGATAATGATAATGTAATGATAATGATAATGATAATGTAATGATAATGATAATGATAATGTAATGATAATGATAATGATAATGTAATGATAATGATAATGATAATGTAATGATAATGATAATGATAATGTAATGATAATGATAATGATAATGTAATGATAATGATAATGATAATGTAATGATAATGATAATGATAATGTAATGATAATGATAATGATAATGTAATGATAATGATAATGATAATGTAATGATAATGATAATGATAATGTAATGATAATGATAATGATAATGTAATGATAATGATAATGATAATGTAATGATAATGATAATGATAATGTAATGATAATGATAATGATAATGTAATGATAATGATAATGATAATGTAATGATAATGATAATGATAATGTAATGATAATGATAATGATAATGTAATGATAATGATAATGATAATGTAATGATAATGATATGATAATGTAATGATAATGATATGATAATGTAATGGAATGTACTTGACATTAATGACAATGACAATGACAATGATAATGATAATGATAATGATAATGATAATGATAATGATAATGATAATGATAATGATAATGATAATGATAATGATAATGATAATGATAATGATAATGATAATGATAATGATAATGATAATGATAATGATAATGATAATGATAATGATAATGATAATGATAATGATAATGATAATGATAATGATAATGATAATGATAATGATAATGATAATGATAATGATAATGATAATGATAATGATAATGATAATGATAATGATAATGATAATGATAATGATAATGATAATGATAATGATAATGATAATGATAATGATAATGATAATGATAATGATAATGATAATGATAATGATAATGATAATGATAATGATAATGATAATGATAATGATAATGATAATGATAATGATAATGATAATGATAATGATAATGATAATGATAATGATAATGATAATGATAATGATAATGATAATGATAATGATAATGATAATGATAATGATAATGATAATGATAATGATAATGATAATGATAATGATAATGATAATGATAATGATAATGATAATGATAATGATAATGATAATGATAATGATAATGATAATGATAATGATAATGATAATGATAATGATAATGATAATGATAATGATAATGATAATGATAATGATAATGATAATGATAATGATAATGATAATGATAATGATAATGATAATGATAATGATAATGATAATGATAATGATAATGCTAATGATAATGATAATGATAATGATAATGGTAATGGTAATGATAATGATAATGATAATGATAATGATAATGATAATGATAATGATAATGATAATGATAATGATAATGATAATGATAATGATAATGATAATGATAATGATAATGATAATGATAATGATAATGATAATGATAATGATAATGATAATGATAATGATAATGATAATGATAATGATAATGATAATGATAATGATAATGATAATGATAATGATAATGATAATGATAATGATATGATATGATATGATATGATATGATAATGATAATGATAATGATAATGATAATGATAATGAAGAATCACACAGAGGGGGGATAAATGACAAACCATCTACTAATGCTTTTGTTGCAAAATCAAATTTTAATAGAAATAGAACTTCTGGACAAAATTTTGATGCTAAAAGGACTTTTGATAACAATTTTCAGTCCAGAAGAACTTTTGATAACAATCAAAGAGTTTTTAGACCTCCAAATCCTAATTTTCATTGTACTCATTGTAACAAACCTGGACACACTGTGGATAGATGTTTTCAACTTGCTAATAAAAGATCAACAGGAACTTTTAATAATAAGTTTAATAGTAACAATTCTCATGGCTCTTCTTCTGTTTCTTCTCATGTGACTGCAAATAACTCTTCTGGTTCTGCTACTGCTTCTTTGTCTCAAGATCAAATTAACCAACTTTTGAGTTTACTTGAGTCCAAATCCTCTTCTTCATCTTCTGGTCTGCAAGTTAATATGGCAGGTAGTTTGAATTGGAAACATTCTTGGTTTAACTTTAATTCATATATTTTGAAATCAATTATTCAATGGATTATTGATTCTGGAGCAAATCAACACATGACATATTCTGCAAAACATCTTACTAATGTTGTTGATATTTCTGACTTGAATTTAAGAATTGGACATCCAAATGGTACTAGTGCTTTAGTGCAGAAGATTGGTAATATGCATCTTAAAAATGGACTAATTCTATTTGATGTTCTTGTGGTTCCAGATTATTGTATAAATTTGATGTCTGTTCATAAAATTACTAGGGATAATAAAGTGTAACACCCTGCTTTATAAAAATGCGGATTTCAAAATTTTTTAACATAAACATAACTCCGTTAAGTAAAGTGCGGAAGCGACATTTAAAAACCCATTTGATCCCTAACGGAATCAATAAAACATAATAAATGTATTAAAAGGTGTTACCAACAGTGTCATCACAATAACCCAAATGAATTCCACAATCAACTTAAAAGACAACCAACATAATAATGGTCAAACAGCTAAATAAATGTCTACGTAAGTAAATGCAACTATGGGTAACTAAAGCCACAATCATCAAGCTCCACAAGTAGCTACCCATCTCACCATCTACTGACCAGCTTCAAGTCCTAACCTGAGGGCACAACATTTTTTTCCCACAAAACACAAGTGTCAGCTTAAAAGCCGAGTAAGATAACATGTTAGTACAAAACAAAGATTGCCAGTTAAAACATTTTAATAAAGAATATATCTCACACATACGTATAGGCACAATCACACAATTCCACGTAAACAACATCATAAGGATATTTAATCCTATAAAGTGCCTAGCAATCCTTATTATTCCACGTTAACACACGATAATTCCTCGTTACATTATTAGGGCCCTTAACGTGGTTCGTGACATGGCAACTTAAATAAGTCTAGTGTACTATGTGTACAAGCCAACAACAAGCAACTATAAAAGAGACATGGAGTACTTTTGCTTATCTTAATTGTTCACATTTTCTTTTGTTTATCAATCCTACATTCCATACTATTATTATATATGTACCTTACCAGATTTAAATGTTTGGAATACACACTCTTATCATATTATATTATTAACTACTATTACTAGATCATGTACAAAACAACACTATTGAGTCTTTCTTTCTTTCCTTCACACGTGAGTAACAAAACAAAATGGTTTCCCCTCTATTTCTTATATAAATTTCGGCCAAACACAGGGACCACAAATCCATGATACAACAATACTTACTACTAAATATAAATATATATACTTTTTGATGTAAATGGCATGACCAGGAGACAATTTTAGTTTTACTCTTTTGCTTATATTCTTTTATTATTTCTGCAATCACCACATTGGGATTAGACACTCTTACATATTTAAATAACTACAAACCTTTTATGTTATATGTATTCTGCAGCTATAGACACAAGACAACACATCCCCTAAATCTAATATACTATCTGTATATTTTCTTTTATGTGATTGACGGCTACACAACTCAAAACAAATGATAAAATCTTCCAATTGTTAGAAGGTACCTTTCTTTTCTATCTGATGCTCACCAAAACGCGAAAACCAACCGAACCAATCTTTATTTGTTTCTTATCCCCTTTCGACGGCTGCCCTTCCAAAACAACCCAACTTATATACTTTTTGATGTAAATGGCATGACCAGGAGACAATTTTAGTTTTACTCTTTTGCTTATATTCTTTTATTATTTCTGCAATCACCACATTGGGATTAGACACTCTTACATATTTAAATAACTACAAACCTTTTATGTTATATGTATTCTGCAGCTATAGACACAAGACAACACATCCCCTAAATCTAATATACTATCTGTATATTTTCTTTTATGTGATTGACGGCTACACAACTCAAAACAAATGATAAAATCTTCCAATTGTTAGAAGGTACCTTTCTTTTCTATCTGATGCTCACCAAAACGCGAAAACCAACCGAACCAATCTTTATTTGTTTCTTATCCCCTTTCGACGGCTGCCCTTCCAAAACAACCCAACTTATATACTTTTTTTTTATTGTTGACAAAATATGCACACGGGAATGAATATAATAGCTTTTAGGTTTTTTTTCATTTATTATTATATATGTACCTTACCAGATTTAAATGTTTGGAATACACACTCTTATCATATTATATTATTAACTACTATTACTAGATCATGTACAAAACAACACTATTGAGTCTTTCTTTCTTTCCTTCACACGTGAGTAACAAAACAAAATGGTTTCCCCTCTATTTCTTATATAAATTTCGGCCAAACACAGGGACCACAAATCCATGATACAACAATACTTACTACTAAATATAAATATATATACTTTTTGATGTAAATGGCATGACCAGGAGACAATTTTAGTTTTACTCTTTTGCTTATATTCTTTTATTATTTCTGCAATCACCACATTGGGATTAGACACTCTTACATATTTAAATAACTACAAACCTTTTATGTTATATGTATTCTGCAGCTATAGACACAAGACAACACATCCCCTAAATCTAATATACTATCTGTATATTTTCTTTTATGTGATTGACGGCTACACAACTCAAAACAAATGATAAAATCTTCCAATTGTTAGAAGGTACCTTTCTTTTCTATCTGATGCTCACCAAAACGCGAAAACCAACCGAACCAATCTTTATTTGTTTCTTATCCCCTTTCGACGGCTGCCCTTCCAAAACAACCCAACTTATATACTTTTTTTTTATTGTTGACAAAATATGCACACGGGAATGAATATAATAGCTTTTAGGTTTTTTTCATTTTTATTATATATAAATTAACACTTAACACCCTTTAATCTCTTATTAACCAAATGACAACCTCAAGTGACTACATTTAACAACATCAACTATTAATTAGGGAATACATACCACGTTAACAAGCATTATGGTAAACGTTTATCGACATGGCACACTAACTGGGAATTCATAACCGAATTTATCCACATAAATGACACACATTATTCTACTTAATTCTCACATAATTATTAATCCACCTAAATATATGACACCACTTAACGACGGGTCAACATTGACTAACGGTTAAAGTCAACAAAATGAATAAAAGAGTTCGAGATGTTACATAAAGTTTTTGTAGGTTTTGATGAAAGTAAGTGTTATTTACAGGATTTAATTCAAAAGAGGTTGTTGGGGACTGGTAATGAGCAAGGTGGTCTATATGTGTATGATGATATGCCTATGTGTTCTAATGTGGTATGCAACTCTGTTAGTTCTCCATTTGAGTGTAAGTTGTTATGGCATATGAGACTTGGTCATCCTGCTGACCAAGCATTATCTGTTTTTCATAAAAAAATATAATCTTTTCACTGATAAATCTTTGGGTCCTTGTGATATTTGTCATAAAGCTAAACAAACCAGAAATCCTTTTCCTCTTAGTGAACATAAATCAAGATGTTTTGGTGATCTTATACATTTAGATGTTTGGGGACCTTATAGGGTACCAAGTAAAGAGGGTTTTAAATATTTTTTAACCATAGTTGATGATTATAGTAGGGCTGTTTGGACTTATCTTATAAATAGAACTCCTTCTTCTGTGTTACATGGCTTGACTCCTTATGAAAAATTGTTTAAGTTTGAACCTTCTTTAAAACACTTAAAAGTTTTTGGATGTTTAAGTTTTGCAACTATTTTAAATAATAATGATAAGTTTAGTTCAAAATCTGAAAAGTGTGTGTTTATTGGTTATTCTAATGCAAAGAAAGGCTATAAACTTTATAGTCTTGAAAGAAAGACTTTTCTTTTCTCAAGAGATGTCAAATTTTATGAGAATATTTTTCCTTTCAAAATGATTTCTGATAATTGTGATAAAAATGTGACTGGTTTAAATCAACTAGATTTCTTTAATTTTTTTGATAATGAGGATAATGCCATGTATCAAAGTCCCAATGATGATGAAGGAGGCAAGAAACATTTTCCTACAAATGAAGGTAACCCTTCTGGTACTGGCAGCCCAACTGTTTCTACCACAGATACTTCTTCTAGTGGCAGTCCAAATGTGGCTACCAGAACAGAGGAGGCTGCAACTTTTGTTAGGAATATTAATGATAATATCAATTCTGAGGGCACTTCTGATACTAATAATGATGGTTTAAGAAGGTCTACTAGACATACTACTCTTTCAAAAAGACTTCATGATTATCAATTAGAAGGAAAAGTTAAATATCCTCTTAATAAAGTTGTTAATTATGCTCATCTTAAACCTGAATTGTTTTGTTTTGCTACTAATTTAAACAAAAGCATTGAACCTAAAACTTTTTTTGAAGCTGTTAAAGATGTAAACTGGGTAAATGCAATGAATGAAGAGATGGAAGCTTTAAATAGAAATAATACTTGGACTTTAACTAATTTACATCAGACTTCTATGGCCTATACCCCTCAACAAAATGGGATTGCTGAAAGGAAACATAGACACCTTCTTAATGTTGCTAGGTCTCTTATGTTTCAGGGGGGAATTCCTTTATCTATGTGGAGTGAATGCATCTTGACTGCTACTTATCTTATAAATAGAACTCATTCTTCTGTGTTACATGGCTTGACTCCTTATGAAAAATTGTTTAAGTTTGAACCTTCTTTAAAACACTTAAAAGTTTTTGGATGTTTAAGTTTTGCAACTATTTTAAATAATAATGATAAGTTTAGTTCAAAATCTGAAAAGTGTGTGTTTATTGGTTATTCTAATGCAAAGAAAGGCTATAAACTTTATAGTCTTGAAAGAAAGACTTTTCTTTTCTCAAGAGATGTCAAATTTTATGAGAATATTTTTCCTTTCAAAATGATTTCTGATAATTGTGATAAAAATGTGACTGGTTTAAATCAACTAGATTTCTTTAATTTTTTTGATAATGAGGATAATGCCATGTATCAAAGTCCCAATGATGATGAAGGAGGCAAGAAACATTTTCCTACAAATGAAGGTAACCCTTCTGGTACTGGCAGCCCAACTGTTTCTACCACAGATACTTCTTCTAGTGGTAGTCCAAATGTGGCTACCAGAACAGAGGAGGCTTCAACTTTTGTTAGGAATATTAATGATAATAGGGGGGGGGGGGGGGGGGGGGGGGGGGGGGGGGGGGGGGGGGGGGGGGGGGGGGGGGGGGGGGGGGGGGGGGGGGGGGGGGGGGGGGGGGGGGGGGGGGGGGGGGGGGGGGGGGGGGGGGGGGGGGGGGGGGGGGGGGGGGGGGGGGGGGGGGGGGGGGGGGGGGGGGGGGGGGGGGGGGGGGGGGGGGGGGGGGGGGGGGGGGGGGGGGGGGGGGGGGGGGGGGGGGGGGGGGGGGGGGGGGGGGGGGGGGGGGGGGGGGGGGGGGGGGGGGGGGGGGGGGGGGGGGGGGGGGGGGGGGGGGGGGGGGGGGGGGGGGGGGGGGGGGGGGGGGGGGGGGGGGGGGGGGGGGGGGGGGGGGGGGGGGGGGGGGGGGGGGGGGGGGGGGGGGGGGGGGGGGGGGGGGGGGGGGGGGGGGGGGGGGGGGGGGGGGGGGGGGGGGGGGGGGGGGGGGGGGGGGGGGGGGGGGGGGGGGGGGGGGGGGGGGGGGGGGGGGGGGGGGGGGGGGGGGGGGGGGGGGGGGGGGGGGGGGGGGGGGGGGGGGGGGGGGGGGGGGGGGGGGGGGGGGGGGGGGGGGGGGGGGGGGGGGGGGGGGGGGGGGGGGGGGGGGGGGGGGGGGGGGGGGGGGGGGGGGGGGGGGGGGGGGGGGGGGGGGGGGGGGGGGGGGGGGGGGGGGGGGGGGGGGGGGGGGGGGGGGGGGGGGGGGGGGGGGGGGGGGGGGGGGGGGGGGGGGGGGGGGGGGGGGGGGGGGGGGGGGGGGGGGGGGGGGGGGGGGGGGGGGGGGGGGGGGGGGGGGGGGGGGGGGGGGGGGGGGGGGGGGGGGGGGGGGGGGGGGGGGGGGGGGGGGGGGGGGGGGGGGGGGGGGGGGGGGGGGGGGGGGGGGGGGGGGGGGGGGGGGGGGGGGGGGGGGGGGGGGGGGGGGGGGGGGGGGGGGGGGGGGGGGGGGGGGGGGGGGGGGGGGGGGGGGGGGGGGGGGGGGGGGGGGGGGGGGGGGGGGGGGGGGGGGGGGGGGGGGGGGGGGGGGGGGGGGGGGGGGGGGGGGGGGGGGGGGGGGGGGGGGGGGGGGGGGGGGGGGGGGGGGGGGGGGGGGGGGGGGGGGGGGGGGGGGGGGGGGGGGGGGGGGGGGGGGGGGGGGGGGGGGGGGGGGGGGGGGGGGGGGGGGGGGGGGGGGGGGGGGGGGGGGGGGGGGGGGGGGGGGGGGGGGGGGGGGGGGGGGGGGGGGGGGGGGGGGGGGGGGGGGGGGGGGGGGGGGGGGGGGGGGGGGGGGGGGGGGGGGGGGGGGGGGGGGGGGGGGGGGGGGGGGGGGGGGGGGGGGGGGGGGGGGGGGGGGGGGGGGGGGGGGGGGGGGGGGGGGGGGGGGGGGGGGGGGGGGGGGGGGGGGGGGGGGGGGGGGGGGGGGGGGGGGGGGGGGGGGGGGGGGGGGGGGGGGGGGGGGGGGGGGGGGGGGGGGGGGGGGGGGGGGGGGGGGGGGGGGGGGGGGGGGGGGGGGGGGGGGGGGGGGGGGGGGGGGGGGGGGGGGGGGGGGGGGGGGGGGGGGGGGGGGGGGGGGGGGGGGGGGGGGGGGGGGGGGGGGGGGGGGGGGGGGGGGGGGGGGGGGGGGGGGGGGGGGGGGGGGGGGGGGGGGGGGGGGGGGGGGGGGGGGGGGGGGGGGGGGGGGGGGGGGGGGGGGGGGGGGGGGGGGGGGGGGGGGGGGGGGGGGGGGGGGGGGGGGGGGGGGGGGGGGGGGGGGGGGGGGGGGGGGGGGGGGGGGGGGGGGGGGGGGGGGGGGGGGGGGGGGGGGGGGGGGGGGGGGGGGGGGGGGGGGGGGGGGGGGGGGGGGGGGGGGGGGGGGGGGGGGGGGGGGGGGGGGGGGGGGGGGGGGGGGGGGGGGGGGGGGGGGGGGGGGGGGGGGGGGGGGGGGGGGGGGGGGGGGGGGGGGGGGGGGGGGGGGGGGGGGGGGGGGGGGGGGGGGGGGGGGGGGGGGGGGGGGGGGGGGGGGGGGGGGAGTCCAAATGTGGCTACCAGAACAGAGGAGGCTGCAACTTTTGTTAGGAATATTAATGATAATATCAATTCTGAGGGCACTTCTGATACTAATAATGATGGTTTAAGAAGGTCTACTAGACATACTACTCTTTCAAAAAGACTTCATGATTATCAATTAGAAGGAAAAGTTAAATATCCTCTTAATAAAGTTGTTAATTATGCTCATCTTAAACCTGAATTGTTTTGTTTTGCTACTAATTTAAACAAAAGCATTGAACCTAAAACTTTTTTTGAAGCTGTTAAAGATGTAAACTGGGTAAATGCAATGAATGAAGAGATGAAAGCTTTAAATAGAAATAATACTTGGACTTTAACTAATTTACCTCATGATAGAGAACCAATAGGTTGTAAATGGATTTTTAAGATTAAGTATAAGGCAAATGGGGAAATAGAAAGATATAAGGCAAGATTGGTTGCCAAAAGGTTTAATCAAAGGGCAGGTATAGATTTTGATGAGACTTTTTCACCTGTGGTAAAAATGGTGACTGTTAGATGTTTGTTAACAGTTGCTGTGAATAATAATTGGCCATTGTATCAATTAGATGTGAACAATGTTTTCTTATATGGTGATTTGTGTGAAGATGTTTATATGGATATACCTCAAGGTTATTCAAATGGAAATAATACTTTGGTGTGTAAGTTGAATAAGTCTTTATATGGTCTTAAGCAAGCACCTAGACAGTGGAACTCTAAACTGTCTAGTGCTTTACTTGAATGTGGTTTTAATCAGAGTAAATCTGATTACTCTTTGTTTACTAGAAATATTGATGGAAAATTTGTTGCTCTTTTAGTCTATGTGGATGATATAGTTATTACAGGAAATTGTGTTAAGAAATTGAACAAGTGAAATCTTTTTTGAGTTTCAAATTTAAAATTAAGGATCTTGGTAAATTGAAATATTTTTTGGGTATTGAAGTTTTAGAAAATAATAGTGGTTTGTGTCTTTCTCAAAGAAAGTATTGTTTGGAACTATTAAATGATTTTGGAATGCTTGGATGTAAACCAATGCATACACCTCTTGAAATAAACAAAACTGTGAAACCTTTTACTAAAGATGGTAAAATGCTTGACAATATCACTGTGTATCAAAAGTTAATTGGGAAATTGATTTATTTGACTCTGACCAGACCAGATATTAGCTATTCTGTTCAGTGTCTTTCTCAGTTTATGCATGCACCTTCACAAGAACATTTTGATCTTGGTTTAAGAATTCTTAGATACCTAAAGAAGGCACCAGGTAAGGGTCTGCACATACAGAAAGGTAATAACAGTTTACTCACTGCATTTGTTGATTCAGACTGGGCAAGGTGTGTTACTTCAAGAAAGTCTATTACAAGTTTTTCTGTTTACTTTGGAAATACTCTTGTGTCTTGGAAAAGCAAAAAACAATCTATTGTGGCCAAGTCCTCAGCAGAAGCTGAATATAGGGCTTTGGCAGCAGTGACTTGTGAGATTATTTGGCTTAAACATTTGTTACTTGATTTTGGTATTATTTGTTCTATTCCTGTTGATGTGCACTGTGATAGTAAGGCAGCTATTCAAATAGCAGCAAACCCAGTGTTTCATGAAAAGACTAAGCATTTTGAGATTGATTTGCATTTTGTGAGATAAAAAATTTCTGCAGGTTTTTTGAATACTGTTAAGATACAGTCTGAATTGAATGTGGCTGATATCTTCACAAAAAGTTTAGGCATAAATCAACATAATTTTTTGTGTGAAAAATTAGGGTTGATTGATATGTTTAAGGATAAATTTGAGGGGGGATGTTAAAATATCAAATTTATACTTAAACACAAACTTATTGCATGATTAGTATTTGTGCAGGTTATGACAAGTTATAAAGCTGGAGGACTAATTGTGTGTACTTGGAAAGATGAAAGTTCAGGGTAGATTCTGTCAAAGTCAAAAGATGAGGGTTAAAGCTGCACTTGTGGATTCGTATGTAAAGAAGATGATGAAGAGATTTAGGGTTACGAATCCTATTATTTTCACACACAAAATATCTGCTCTCTTTCTCTCATATTCGATCAATATATATATTTTTTCTGTATATATTGTATATCATATTGATATACAATATTTTAGAGTTTCTGTATATCTAATCATCTTTGAATGATTAGATTGTGGTTCTTTTAATCTTTCGATTGGGTTGTAATAGATTTTAAATAATAACTCATAATAATAATTTCTACTTTCTGGTAATATTTGGTTGATTTCTGGTAATCTTTCACGATCCCCGCTTGGCACAAAAAATAATTCCTTTAAGGTACCCGTTACCAATAAAGCCTAGACCCACATGTGAAGTTTAAATACGCGGGTTCGATCCTTCGGGGTGCCCAGATCATGTGGGGATTAGGATGGAGGTATTGTACCGACATCATATGGCTCATACGGGGTGAGTCGATGAGTATCCAATTGTGGTACCGGGGCTAGGGTTCCCTCCATTACCCTACATAGTGTTGGAGTGTGATCATGTTAAATATAAACGTATGTCCGGAAATAATTTAAGCCTACGGGGTCACACGAAATGACACGGTAACCTTATATTATTAATTAGTATATTATGTAATATATTAATTAAAATATAATCACGAAATGATTAATTTAAATAAATTAAAGAGTTAATTGTATTTAATTAATTAAAGAGGAGGATTAAATGTGAAATTAGGAAATTAGTGTTGGACTCTAATTCCTAATGGGGGGTGGGCCGAAATTCTTTAAGGGATTTCCTAATCCCACTCTAATTAGAAAACCCTCCTAATTAAGCCTATAAATAGAGGCATAGGCTTAAGGGTTTTTATTCATTCATTCACATAAGCAAAATCCTCCTCTCCTCTCCTTATTTGGTTCGGCCGAAGTCTACACAAAAGGGGTTTTTGGGCTTTATGATTTTCGGTTTTAGCTATGCTATTCGAACATAAATATGAATCTTATATTTATATTAGTGGCTTGCATTAATGGTTATGATTTGTTAGACTATTAACAAATCGGTTTTGATTCATAAGGGTTTTCTATATAAGGGAGATAAACAAAGGGTTGTTGGATCGTGATTCGGGTACTAGCATACGGTATAGGGGTGTCTAGTGTGCGATCGTAGAGGGGTATTGTAACATCCCAAACTTTTCTTTATTAGTTGACTAATGTCGTTAAGTCAATATTGTGTGTGTCGTTAAGTCTATTTTAGATTTAATGTTTATATGTAGCTAATGTGTGTTATGTGTGAGGCTTGTAAGCCTAAATGTTAATGTAGTATAAATGTGTGTAATATGAAGATCAATGTCTATGTAGTGACATTTAATGAAGGATTAATGATGTATATGGTCAATAAAGTAGTTTGTGACCAATAATGAAGGATTAGGAAGCTTAGGGGCTAGTTTTGACATGTGTGCAAAGTTAAAAACGGGTTTAGAGGCTTAGGGGTTGTCTTTAGAGAGCCATTATGTAGGTTTTCTTCCTCCTAAACAAGCCCTAGCTGATCCCTTCCCTTCCCCTCAAGTTTCTCGCTAGATCTATTCGTGTTGGAGCCAAATCGATCGTGCATTGCTTAGGTCTTGGATCTTTATCACCTAATACAGGTAATATAGGTGTTCCTCTTTTGAGATATGATTGTTTGAGTCTTATATTAGTCTTAATCCAGGCCATAAGGGTTTGGGTTGGGTTATTAGATTAAACGTTCACCGATTTCATGTTATTTGGGTGATTAAACGATTGATTTATGATGTAAAGGATTAAAGGATTAATAGGATGGTTAAAGATGATGAAAGTGCAATTAAAAAGGGTTAATTTTAGGTCCCCAGGTTGGATTTGGGGTATGGGTTCGTATGGAAATCGTTTGATCAAAGAACAAAAATTGATTTGCTGGTCTGCACCCCAGGTGCGGCGCACCAAAGGAGTGGTGCGGCGCACCACAGCCCAGTTTGGGTTTTTGGTGAACCCCGATATGCGACGCACCAAGGGCTGGTGCGGCGCACCTGGTCTTAATCTAAATTCCCTGGAAGATTGGTGCGACGCACCAAAGGGTAGGTGCGGCGCACCTATTGATTGATAAGTTTTTCTGATGGTTTTGTGCGACGCACCAAAGGGTAGGTGCGGCGCACTCGTAGTTAATTTGAATTTCCCTGGAGGAATGGTGCGACGCACCACATGGAAGGTGCGGCGCACCACCTGCCCAGATTTTACAAAGGTGTCGTTTAGCTTATCTTTCGATCTTATACTTGTTCTAGGTTATTGGAGACACCTAGTCATCGTTGTATTGTGCTTGTAGCTTGTTGTTAAGCTGTATCAAGGTAAGATACACTACTTTTGTCACGCTGAGGGTTCAACAAGCAAAGGTTTCATACTTATAACTTCCTTAACGGTAACTTATGACATATGTGGGTATCTCGGGTTACACGGGAGGTATTATGGGATATGTAGTTGACCATGAGACCTGAAATGCAGACCTTAATGTAGTGAAATGAAGTATTGTTCAATGTAGGGTATTGTTATGCAGTTTATGTAGATTTATGAAGTGTCTTATTATGTGTGAAATGTAGAAATGAAGTTGTTGTGTGACATATGCATACTACATGGCTTGTACACCTAGCTCACTAGACTTGGTAGGTTGCCATGTCACTTGCACGTTTAAGGGCCCAAACGAAATGAAGGTAATATGTGATTATGTTTAGGTTATGTGTGTTTCCTAAACTATTATGTGTGGGATCGAGCTCGTAAATATAATGCAGGGAAAGTGTTAAGCTTAACCCGTACAAGTCTTAGCCGGACGAGTACGTTGACGTAGTTGTTGCTTGGGTGGCTCCTTGCAACATGGTCTTTATAATGCAGGGCGAGTAATACGAGGGGTTTGACCAACCTCCACATACGGATTACTCTTGGATTGGCTTGCCATTCCTTAACGACGTACGATGATTAGTCTTTTGGTTGATCATCTAGTCGGGTGTGATGCAGGGCACACTTATATGCAGTAAACGAAGATATGTGTGACAATGTGTGAACTAATGCAGGATAGGCACATTTAGGATGATTATCCTAATTGATATGAAGTTGTAATGCAGTTATGTGTGTTGTGTGTTGTGCCTAATGAGTTGTCTAATAATGAAGAAGGGTTTTAATTGGACAAATTGCTTTTAAATTAAGTGTGATCTTACTTAGCTATTCTTATAGCTAACACTTGTTCTTTAATGTGGTTGTTCCCTCAGGTTTAGCTTGAAGGACTTGTAGGTGCAGAACGTGAGGGCGTGGGTAGAAAGCATGCAGATTCCTTAGCTACCCCTAGTTGCTTATTATGGAGACTTTTGAATACATTTCATTTTGATGTCGAATTTATGTAATAATGTGTGAACGGTTGTTTAATGTTGGGCAACCGTTGGGTTTTCATTTGAACTATTGTTTGATATGACGTGTAACACCAACTAAATGCAGAAACCGAAATGTTTTTATCGGTTTTGACTTTTACAGTCTTTACTTCCGCAATTTAACACCGTTAGGTGAAAGATTTTTGAAAACCCATATTTTTAAACGTCGTTTGTGTCTACTTTATTTGCTCCTATGCTAGGAAGAGTCACTACCCCTTTAGATTGCTCGATAGAGGTGGAAATTGCTAATGGTACGGTTAGTGATATACGTGTGGGTTATGATGATTGTGACATTGAGATTGAAGGTCGTTTGTTTCCGGTCCAGTTATTGCCTACTACTTTAGCCGGTTTTGATGTAGTGATTGGTATGGATTGGTTGTCTAGAAATGAAGCTAATATTTTGTGTTCCCAAAAGATTATTCGGTTTCCTACATCCGATGGTAATGTGGTAACGGTTTATGGAGATAAGAAGAGAGGGGGAATAAATATCATTAGTATGATGAAGGCTATTAAATGTATAAGGAAGAATAAGAGTCATTTCTTGGCCTATGTTATTGATGTGAGAAAGGAGAAGCCTTCTATTGCTAGTGTTG
This sequence comes from Erigeron breviscapus, assembly GCA_034093135.1. Classification (NCBI taxonomy): domain Eukaryota; kingdom Viridiplantae; phylum Streptophyta; class Magnoliopsida; order Asterales; family Asteraceae; genus Erigeron; species Erigeron breviscapus. The sequence goes on from CM067167.1 coordinate 64,216,903, forward strand.
ATGTAGTATCCGATTTTCCCGATGTGTTTCCCGAAGATCTTCCCGGTATCCCTCCTGACCGTGAAGTTACTTTTCAGATAGATCTTATTCCCGGTGCTACACCTGTTGCTAAAGCACCTTACCGATTAGCTCCTACAGAAATGAAAGAGTTAATGTCCCAACTTCAGGAGTTACTTGACAAAGGTTTCATACAACCTAGTTCCTCGCCTTGGGGAGCTCCGGTTCTCTTTGTTAAAAAGAAGGATGGATCTATGCGCATGTGCATAGACTACCGTGAGTTGAATAAGCGAACGGTTAAGAATAAATATCCTCTCCCGCGAATTGATGATCTCTTTGATCAACTACATGGTGCTTCATATTTTTCAAAGATAGATTTGCGGTCCGGTTATCATCAATTGAAGGTTAAGAAGGAGGATGTAGCAAAGACAGCTTTCCGGACTAGATATGGTCATTATGAGTTTTTGGTCATGCCATTTGGGTTGACTAATGCTCCAGCCGCGTTTATGGATTTAATGAATCGGGTATGCCGTCCCTTTCTAGATCATTTTGTTATTGTGTTTATTGACGATATTTTGATCTATTCTAAGTCAGAAGATGAGCACCGTGAGCATTTGAAAGCAGTTTTGGAGGTGTTGAGGGAGAAGAAGTTGTATGCCAAGTTTTCTAAATGCGAGTTTTGGCTTCGAGAGGTGCAGTTTCTTGGTCATGTTATTTCATCGGAAGGTATTAAAGTAGATCCTTCAAAGATTGAAGCTGTTTCAAAGTGGGAGCAGCCAAAGACTCCTACTGAGATTAAAAGTTTTCTTGGTTTGGCTGGATATTATAGAAGATTCATTCAGGATTTTTCCCGAATAGCCAAGCCTATGACTGAACTAACGAAAAAAGGAGTAAAGTTCGAGTGGACCGATAAGCAGGAAAATGCATTTCAAACGTTGAAGAAGAAGTTGTGTGAAGCTCCTATACTTGCCTTGCCTGAAGGTACCGATGATTTGGTTGTGTATAGTGATGCATCTATCACGGGTTTGGGTTGTGTACTGATGCAGAGGGACAAGGTGATCGCCTATGCTTCCCGCCAGTTGAAACCACATGAGAAGAATTACCCTACCCATGATCTTGAATTGGCCGCAGTTGTATTTGCATTGAAATTGTGGAGACATTACCTTTATGGTACAAAATGCACTTTGTTTACCGATCATAAAAGTTTGCAGTATGTCTTTAATCAAAAGGAGATGAACGTGAGACAAAGGAGGTGGATGGAATTACTTAAGGATTACGATTGTGAAATCAAATACCATCCGGGAAAAGCCAATGTAGTGGCGGATGCACTAAGTAGGAAGGTGCAAAGTTCTTCTTGTAAGTTGATGAGCATGCAAGTTCAAGCCAAGTCGGGGCTACTTGATCGAATTAAGGAAGCACAAGTGAGGGCATTGATGAAGGATAACATTGACAATGAAAGCATTGGGAAGAAGAAACGTCTTGTGATGGAGACTAATAGCCGTGGGTTCAAAACATACAAGGGTCGAATTTGGGTGCCATTGCTTGGTGGTAACCGAGAATTGATCCTTGAGGAAGCCCATAGAAGTAGATATTCAGTACATCCCGGTGTCACCAAAATGTATGCAGATTTAAAGCCGATCTATTGGTGGCCGGATATTAAAGGAGAAGTAGCTCATTTTGTAGCAAAGTGTTTGACGTGTGCAAGAGTGAAGACGGACCATCAAAAGCCGTATGGTTTGTTGCATCAATTAGAAATTCCCGAGTGGAAATGGGATCATATTACCATGGACTTTGTAACGAAGCTACCTAAAACGCCGAAAGGGAATGATATGATATGGGTGATTGTAGATAGATTGACGAAGAGTGCTCATTTTCTAGCTACCCGACAAGATGTGCCTTTAACGAAGATGGCAAAGATGTACATTGATGAAGTAGTTGCGAAACATGGAGTTCCTTTATCTATTGTTTCGGATCGAGACTCGAGGTTTGTGTCAAACTTTTGGAAGGGTCTTCAACGGGAATTGGGTAGTAGAATAAATTTGAGTACCGCCTATCATCCCCAAACCGATGGGCAAAGTGAGAGAACCATTCAAACCTTGGAGGATATGTTGAGAACGTGTGTACTCGAATACGGTGGAGCATGGGATGATCATTTGAGGATGATTGAGTTTGCTTACAACAATAGTCACCATGCAAGCATTGGAATGCCACCATTTGAGATGTTATATGGAAGAAGGTGTAGGACTCCAAGTTGTTGGATGGAGCCCGGTGAAAAGCAGTTGACCGGTCCCGAAATTATTGAAATCACTCTGAAAAGGTTAATGTAGCTAAAGAAGCTTTGCGTGTGGCAAGAGAAAGGCAGAAAACTTATGCAGATAAGAAAAGGAGACCGATTGAGTTTAATGTTGGTGATTTAGTGATGCTGAAAGTATCACCTTGGAAAGGAGTTATTCGATTTGGAAAGAAGGGAAAGTTGAGTCCACGTTTCATTGGACCTTTTAAAGTTGTGAAACGCATTAAAGACGTGGCATATCAGTTGGAATTACCTCCAGAATTGGATGGAATTCACAACACTTTCCATGTATCCTACTTGAGGAAATGTTTAGCTGAGGAGTCAAGTGTGATTCCTATTAAAGACGTGAGTATTGACCCAATGAAGAGAATAGTAGACGAACCAGTAGCGATACTTGGAAGAAAGCAAAAGAAGTTACGCCGAAAAGTGATTGACCTCGTGTTGATAAAGTGGAAGCATAACCATGGAGAAAGCTTAACGTGGGAAACTGAAGCAGTAATGAAGGAAAAGTATCCCGAGTTGTTCCTTAATGAAGAGATTCCGGGGACGGAATCCTCTTAAGGGGGAGGTAATTGTAACATCCCAAACTTTTCTTTATTAGTTGACTAATGCCGTTAAGTCAATATTGTGTGTGTCGTTAAGTCTATTTTAGATTTAATGTTTATATGTAGCTAATGTGTGTTATGTGTGAGGCTTGTAAGCCTAAATGTTAATGTAGTATAAATGTGTGTAATATGAAGATCAATGTCTATGTAGTGACATTTAATGAAGGATTAATGATGTATATGGTCAATAAAGTAGTTTGTGACCAATAATGAAGGATTAATGATGTATATGTCAATAAAGTAGTTTGTGACCAATAATGAAGGATTAGGAAGCTTAGGGGCTAGTTTTGACATGTGTGCAAAGTTAAAAACGGGTTTAGAGGCTTAGGGGTTGTCTTTAGAGAGCCATTATGCAGGTTTTCTTCCTCCTAAACAAGCCCTAGCTGATCCCTTCCCTTCCCCTCAAGTTTCTCGCTAGATCTATTCGTGTTGGAGCCAAATCGATCGTGCATTGCTTAGGTCTTGGATCTTTATCACCTAATACAGGTAATATAGGTGTTCCTCTTTTGAGATATGATTGTTTGAGTCTTATATTAGTCTTAATCCAGGCCATAAGGGTTTGGGTTGGGTTATTAGATTAAACGTTCACCGATTTCATGTTATTTGGGTGATTAAACGATTGATTTATGATGTAAAGGATTAAAGGATTAATAGGATGGTTAAAGATGATGAAAGTGCAATTAAAAGGGTTAATTTTAGGTCCCCAGGTTGGATTTGGGGTATGGGTTCGTATGGAAATCGTTTGATCAAAGAACAAAAATTGATTTGCTGGTCTGCACCCCAGGTGCGGCGCACTCGTAGTTAATTTGAATTTCCCTGGAGGAATGGTGCGACGCACCACAGGAAGGTGCGGCGCACTCGTAGTTAATTTGAATTTCCCTGGAGGAATGATGCGACGCACCAAGGGCTGGTGCGGCGCACCTGGTCTTAATCTAAATTCCCTGGAAGATTGGTGCGACGCACCAAAGGGTAGGTGCGGCGCACCTATTGATTGATAAGTTTTTCTGATGGTTTTGTGCGACGCACCAAAGGGTAGGTGCGGCGCACTCGTAGTTAATTTGAATTTCCCTGGAGGAATGGTGCGACGCACCACATGGAAGGTGCGGCGCACCACCTGCCCAGATTTTACAAAAGGTGTCGTTTAGCTTATCTTTCGATCTTATACTTGTTCTAGGTTATTGGAGACACCTAGTCATCGTTGTATTGTGCTTGTAGCTTGTTGTTAAGCTGTATCAAGGTAAGATACACTACTTTTGTCACGCTGAGGGTTCAACAAGCAAAGGTTTCATACTTATAACTTCCTTAACGGTAACTTATGACATATGTGGGTATCTCGGGTTACACGGGAGGTATTATGGGATATGTAGTTGACCATGAGACCTGAAATGCAGACCTTAATGTAGTGAAATGAAGTATTGTTCAATGTAGGGTATTGTTATGCAGTTTATGTAGATTTATGAAGTGTCTTATTATGTGTGAAATGTAGAAATGAAGTTGTTGTGTGACATATGCATACTACATGGCTTGTACACCTAGCTCACTAGACTTGGTAGGTTGCCATGTCACTTGCACGTTTAAGGGCCCAAACGAAATGAAGGTAATGTGTGATTATGTTTAGGTTATGTGTGTTTCCTAAACTATTATGTGTGAAATGTAGAAATGAAGTTGTTGTGTGACATATGCATACTACATGGCTTGTACACCTAGCTCACTAGACTTGGTAGGTTGCCATGTCACTTGCACGTTTAAGGGCCCAAACGAAATGAAGGTAATGTGTGATTATGTTTAGGTTATGTGTGTTTCCTAAACTATTATGTGTGGGATCGAGCTCGTAAATATAATGCAGGGCGAGTAATACGAGGGGTTTGACCAACCTCCACATACGGATTACTCTTGGATTGACTTGCCATTCCTTAACGACGTACGATGATTAGTCTTTTGGTTGATCATCTAGTCGGGTGTGATGCAGGGCACACTTATATGCAGTAAACGAAGATATGTGTGACAATGTGTGAACTAATGCAGGATAGCACATTTAGGATGATTATCCTAATTGATATGAAGTTGTTATGTAGTTATGTGTGTTGTGTGTTGTGCCTAATGAGTTGTCTAATAATGAAGAAGGGTTTTAATTGGACAAATTGCTTTTAAATTAAGTGTGATCTTACTTAGCTATTCTTATAGCTAACACTTGTTCTTTAATGTGGTTGTTCCCTCAGGTTTAGCTTGAAGGACTTGTAGGTGCAGAACGTGAGGGCGTGGGTAGAAAGCATGCAGATTCCTTAGCTACCCCTAGTTGCTTATTATGGAGACTTTTGAATACATTTCATTTTGATGTCGAATTTATGTAATAATGTGTGAACGGTTGTTTAATGTTGGGCAACCGTTGGGTTTTCATTTGAACTATTGTTTGATATGACGTGTAACACCAACTAAATGCAGAAACCGAAATGTTTTTATCGGTTTTGACTTTTACAGTCTTTACTTCCGCAAATTTAACACCGTTAGGTGAAAGATTTTTGAAAACCAATATTTTTAAACGTCGGGTGTTACACATGATAGTCCAATAATTAGGGTTTATTGTGTGACTATATGAATTTTTCGTGTGATTTTCCTGGTTTGCGACAGTTCACTAAAAAATTCATATCTTTTAATCTGTAATGAGTTAGAAGTTGTCCTTTGGACAGTAGGTGCTCGACACATAGGGATACAACTTTTTAGTTCTGGTCGAAAGCTGAATCGGATCACAAAAAAGGGCTAAACAGGTGTGAAGATACTGGAAATTTCCAGTCAGCATGTTTATGTGTTTATGTGTTATTACTTGGTAATTAAGTAGTTTAATGGCTTACGCAATCAAGGTGACTTGATGTATGTGGTACTCTTCTTCGGAAGGGGGATCCGGGAATTAAACATATGCATGAACCATAGTGACCATGTTTAGGTGGCCTACCTTAACTTGTTACATGATTAAGTAGTTCGGTAATTAGTAAGTTTATTAATTTTTGCTTGTTTATAAGGATGTATAAAGGTGATGCAAAAATTGTTTTCTTGGAAAAATATAAACTTGACTAAGAACTATTGAAATAGAGATTTCATTAATAAAATTAGAGTCTTACAACCTTGAGATACACCGGCTCACCCATTTGAACAAACTCTAAGAGAGGTATAAGCCGGAGTGCGCTAGCCTCCTAAAAGAGCGGGTTTTTAATTGGACAAATTGCTTTTAAATTAAGTGTGATCTTACTTAGCTATTCTTATAGCTAACACTTGTTCTTTAATGTGGTTGTTCCCTCAGGTTTAGCTTGAAGGACTTGTAGGTGCAGAACGTGAGGGCGTGGGTAGAAAGCATGCAGATTCCTTAGCTACCCCTAGTTGCTTATTATGGAGACTTTTGAATACATTTCATTTTGATGTCGAATTTATGTAATAATGTGTGAACGGTTGTTTAATGTTGGGCAACCGTTGGGTTTTCATTTGAACTATTGTTTGATATGACGTGTAACACCAACTAAATGCAGAAACCGAAATGTTTTTATCGGTTTTGACTTTTACAGTCTTTACTTCCGCAAATTTAACACCGTTAGGTGAAAGATTTTTGAAAACCAATATTTTTAAACGTCGGGTGTTACACATGATAGTCCAATAATTAGGGTTTATTGTGTGACTATATGAATTTTTCGTGTGATTTTCCTGGTTTGCGACAGTTCACTAAAAAATTCATATCTTTTAATCTGTAATGAGTTAGAAGTTGTCCTTTGGACAGTAGGTGCTCGACACATAGGGATACAACTTTGTAGTTCTGGTCGAAAGCTGAATCGGATCACAAAAAAGGGCTAAACAGGTGTGAAGATACTGGAAATTTCCAGTCAGCATGTTGTTTATGTGTTTATGTGTTATTACTTGGTAATTAAGTAGTTTAATGGCTTACGCAATCAAGGTGACTTGATGTATGTGGTCCTCTTCTTCGGAAGGGGGATCCGGGAATTAAACATATGCATGAACCATAGTGACCATGTTTAGGTGGCCTACCTTAACTTGTTACATGATTAAGTAGTTCGGTAATTAGTAAGTTTATTAATTTTTGCTTGTTTATAAGGATGTATAAAGGTGATGCAAAAATTGTTTTCTTGGAAAAATATAAACTTGACTAAGAACTATTGAAATAGAGATTTCATTAATAAAATTAGAGTCTTACAACCTTGAGATACACCGGCTCACCCATTTGAACAAACTCTAAGAGAGGTATAAGCCGGAGTGCGCTAGCCTCCTAAAAGAGCGGGTTTTTAATTGCGTTCATCGCAAACCTTTGCTCTTGCGCTTCTTTGTGCGTTCAAATGGAGCTACCGAGCTCTCTTGTGTTGTTAAGACTATACAAATGGTTTTATTAAACATTATGTTATGAAGATTATGCATGAGTCTTCATACATAAACTTTGATTCACATCAAATGCATTACCCATTTAAAGTTAAGTCATTGCCACCCACTTTGATTAGAACACTTGCCAGTGCTTTTCGCTTCTATGTGAGACCATAGGCGAATTGTATCTCTTCAAGGTAGATTACCACTCCGTTGTGAGACCAGCGGTGGACTATCTACATGTTCTTAATTGGGCGACTTAAAACGAGTTAAGAGGTGAGACCTTAACCCGTGGCATAAGATGGGACAAAACATGTTTACAAAACACTTAATACCCCTTTAAAGTGTTGTTGTAAGTCCCATAACTCTAAGAGTTGCATGAATGCAATTATCGATCCTCGATTACCTTTTGAATACCGTCATTTCTAGCTGATCAACAGATGAAATGATTGTATGTCAAGTTGGATCCTAGCCTTAGTGAAAAGTAATTGTTAGATGAATTTAACAAGGGTAATTACATTTCTTAAGGATTATTATCGAAAATACCGATAATTGAACTTTTGTCTGTTTTGAAAATGGCAACAACAAATCCTTCTCAAAACATACATCAATCGGCTTTCAGGTCGATGCTAGAAAGAGAAAGACTTTCTGGAACCAACTTCAATGACTGGTTTCGTCAGCTGAGAGTTGTTCTAAGAGCTGAAAAGAAACATGATGTCATTGATAAGCAGACATTGTTGTTCCGGGAGCGAATGCTACAACTAGAGAGTTGGCTGCATACAATGCTCAGTATGATAGACACAATGAGGTTGCTTGTTTGATGTTGGGAAGCATGAATGCTGACCTTCAAAAGCAATTTGAGCATTCATTTCCATGTGATATGCTTACTGAACTCAAGTCTTTGTAAGAAAAGCAAGCCGGAGTAGAGTTGTTCGACCTAGTTGATCAACTTCATGACTTGCGACACGAGCATGGAACATCGGTTAGTCCTCAAGTACTCTAGTTGAAGAGGTACTTTGGGCAATTGGAAAGGTTATACTATGCTTATCATCTGCCTATTACTATTGACATGAACCTAAAAAGGGGATTTTTTAGGAGTTCATGCGCAATTATAATATGCATAGCATGAGTAAAACCACAGCTAAACTTCATGTCATGTTCATTGAGTATGAGAAAGAGCTTCCAAAGAAATCTGCTACACCCCAAGTTCTAATGATCAAGGGGGGAAAGGTTCAGAAAGCAAAACAACCGTAAGCTAAAGGGTAAGAACTTAGGTAAGAGAAAACAAGGTAGTGTTAAGTCTCAAAACCTTAAAAGACCCTTTAGGCAAAAGGAGCATACGGCTAAAGTATCTAGCTGAGTTGAATGCGAAGAAGAAGCAAGCTGGTTCGGCAAGTGCTTCAAGTATCTTCACAATTGAATTATATGTGTTGTAATACAAATAATAATTCAATAGCAAAAGAGTCAAGTTTAACTTGGACTCTACCTATCTTTGACATTGTCATCTTGTTTAAATTTTGTCAAGAAACGCATTTAAAGTCTTCAATGCGAAGAGATCTTACAATCAAATGATGAATCATTTGATAAATGCGTGTCTTTGACATTATTATGAGCAAGAAACGCATTTAAAGTCTTCAATGCGAAGAAATCTTACAATCAATGATGAATCATTTGATGAATGCGTGTATTTGACATTAGCAAGAAACGCGTTGAAAGTTTTCAAGTGAAGAGATCTTACAATCAAATGATGAATCATTTGATAAATGCGTGTTTTGGAATTGTCATTAGAAAGAAAAGCATTAAAAGACTTCAATATGAAGGGATTTTACAAATGATGAATCATTTGGCAAATGCATTTCTTGAAGTTTCAGAAAGATGACAAGAAAACCTTTTCCGCATAAAACCGGAGAGGGCTAAAGAACTATTTGGACTAATACATTCGGATGTATGTAGCCCATTTAGACATGTGTTAAGGAAAGTTACTAGCTACTTATCATTTTTATGAATGATTTCATTATGGTTATGTTTACTTGCTTAAACATAAACATGAAGTTATCGAAATATTCAAAGAATTTAAAAATGAAGTAGGAAATCAACTCGGTAAAACCATCAAGTTTTTTCGTTAGAATCGAGGTGGAAAATACTTAAGCCAAAAGTTTAAGGATCATCTAAAGCTTGTGGATTTATCCAAGAGCTTACTCCTATATAAGGGTATATGTGAAAGGAGAAATCGAACCTTGTTGAACATGGTGAGATAAACGATGAACCTTAAGACTCTCCCATTTCATTTTGGGATTATGCTCTTGAGATTGCTGCATGCATTCTCAATATGGTTCCAACTAAGAAGGTTGACAAAACACCGCATGAATAAGGTGTTAAAGTACATCTTTGTAGGATACCCAAAGGAAACAATGGGTTACTACTTCTACTTTCCTACCGGAAACACTGTCAAAGTATTTTTGATTGCTAGGTTCCTTGAAAGGAAACTCATATCTCAAGAAGACAGTGGGAGGATTGTTGAACTTGATAAGGCTCAAGAAGATGTGTCAACTTCTGAAAATACTAGAAATCTTCAACTTAGGGGGGAAAATGTTCAAAGAGATGAATCTCTAGATGAACTTTAAGTTGAAGATGAAGCGATTCCAATTCGTAGGTCCTCAAGGACAATACGTGTCGTGAAAGATTAAATCTTATGGTTGAATCTGAAGAAAATGTATTAGGAGATTTGAATGGACCTCCTAATTTCAAAGCTGCATTATTGGATCCGGAGTCCGACAAATGGCTTGAAGCTGCGAATGTGGAAATGAAATCCATGAAAGATAATCAAGTGTGGAGCTTGGTTAATCTTCCACCAAATGGTAGAACCGTTGGGTGTAAATGGATCTTCAAGAAGAAGACCGACATGGATGGAAATATACACACCTATAAAGCTCGTCTTGTGGCGAAAGGTTATACTCAACTTTATGGAGTTGATTATGAGGAAACCTTTTCTTCCGTTGCGGACATTAGAGCTATTAGGATCATCTTAGCCATAGCGGCGTACTATGACTATGAGATATGGTAAATGGATGTCAAAACCGCTTTCTTGAATGTTTTTTTTAGACGAGGAAGTCTATATGGTACAACCAGAAGGTTTTGTCGATCCAAAACATCCCGACAAAGTGTGCAAACTTCAAAGGTCCATTTATGGATTGAAGCAAGCATCAAGGAGTTGGAATAAAAAGTTTGATGAGGAAATCAAGAAGTTTGGTTTTGCTCAAAATCCTGATGAGCCATGTGTATATCGCAAAGCTAGTGGGAGTAATGTTACTTTCCTTGTCTTGTATGTCGATGACATATTGATAATAGGAAATCACATTCCAATGTTGAAAGACGTTAAATCTTATCTTGGAAAGTGTTTCGCTGTGAAAGACTTGGGTGAAGCGGCATTTATACTTGGAATCAAGATCTATAGAGATAGAAATAAACTTGATTGGATTAAGTCAAAGTGCTTATATAGATAAGATCTTGGGAAATTCAAGATGGAAAAATTCTAAGCGCGGAAATTTGCCGATGCAAGAAGGACTTAATTTATCTAGCAAGAATGGTGCTTCTACACCTGAAGAGGTGGAGCGTATGAAAAGAATCCCTTATGCTTTGGCGGTGGGATCAATCATGTATGCGGTAAGATGCACTAGACCTGATATTGCGTTCGCGCAAAATATTGTTAGCCGTTATTAGCAGAATCCTGGAGAGGATCATTGGACTGCTGTAAAGAACATTCTTAAGTACATGCGGGCTACTAAAGAATTATTCTTGGGGTATGTTTGAAATCCCAATTCAAAAAATTCAAAGAGAATAGAAATTGTGATGTTGGATTTCAGGACTGATAAAGATGTTTCAAAATATCAGTCGAGATATGTCTTCATTTTAAATGAAGACACGGTGGAATGCTTTGAGCTAAAAGCAAACCACAGTTGCTATGTATGTGACAGATTCTGAGTATATTGTCGTCTCAGAGAAGACGGCATGAAGGTTGTCTGGATTAGAAAGTTTATTTTTGGATTTTAACATGATAATCCTCAAATAACACACCTATGGATCTATGCTGTGATAATTCGGGAGCAATTGTCATTGCCAATGAACCTGGGGTTCAAAAAGGTGCCAGACATTACCAAAGAAGATATCACTACGTTCATGAGCAAATCGAATCGCGTGAAATCAAAGTACTCAAAGTTCACACAAATTGTAACTTAGCGGATACTTTTACAAAGGAATTGTCAAAAGGAAAGCTCAATAAGTATGCCGTGGGCATAGGTTATTGCTAGTTATATCATGTAAATCTGTGATTGGTATTTGGATAATGGGATGTTAAACAATTGTTATTTTAATAAAAGAATTTTTATACGCGGTATAAGTGGTTTCATTTTATAATGATTGTGTCCTATATTTGCATGTTTAGATCCATGAATATTTGAAAATATTCTAAACGTCCATTGTCGATTAATTATATGGGAATATAATTAAAGTAAGACAATTGTGAGAGATTGGTGAAAATATTTAAGGGAATATTTTGAAGATGGTGGATCGTACCAAACTCACATGATATTCAAAAGATGAATATTGGACTTACCCCACTTAACGAATTTTCATTTTATGGATCGGCGTCATTAAGTGAAATTCGTGAAATGGTTATTTTATTTATCCTTAGACTTGAGATGCAAGTGAGTTATGCATGTGTAGATTGCATTTCTTGATATAGTTCTAACTGTCCTGAACAAGGTAGTAATAAAGGGCTATTTTCAGAAATGTTAAGAAATGACATGGCCAGACACTTGTAGTCAAAACAGGATTTGTTCCTTCAATTTGCAACTGAAGTATGATACCATTTGGCGCTCTCATTAATTAATTAAGATGTTTGTATGGCCATACCCAAATGAACTCAAGAGGTGGTCTTGACTAATTTGGTAATCTTGATTAATTGTAGAAATGAGAAACATAATCGTTAATTTATGAATTGATCCATATTCATAATTAATAAGGGTATCTGAACAAAGGAATATTAAAAACTAAATCATTTCAAATAGGTAATTTAAGAAACTATTCTTAAATATTTCCGGGAGCATTGGCGTGTTGCTAGACGCTAACCAATGTTATTACTTTTATAAATAACATGCTCAAGTGGGAGCTGTTGGAGTGTGATCATGTTAAATATAAACGTATGTCCGGAAATAATTTAAGCCTACGGGGTCACACGAAATGACACGGTAACCTTATATTATTAATTAGTATATTATGTAATATATTAATTAAAATATAATCACGAAATGATTAATTTAAATAAATTAAAGAGTTAATTGTATTTAATTAATTAAAGAGGAGGATTAAATGTGAAATTAGGAAATTAGTGTTGGACTCTAATTCCTAATGGGGGGTGGGCCGAAATTCTTTAAGGGATTTCCTAATCCCACTCTAATTAGAAAACCCTCCTAATTAAGCCTATAAATAGAGGCATAGGCTTAAGGGTTTTTATTCATTCATTCACATAAGCAAAATCCTCCTCTCCTCTCCTTATTTGGTTCGGCCGAAGTCTACACAAAAGGGGTTTTTGGGCTTTATGATTTTCGGTTTTAGCTATGCTATTCGAACATAAATATGAATCTTATATTTATATTAGTGGCTTGCATTAATGGTTATGATTTGTTAGACTATTAACAAATCGGTTTTGATTCATAAGGGTTTTCTATATAAGGGAGATAAACAAAGGGTTGTTGGATCGTGATTCGGGTACTAGCATACGGTATAGGGGTGTCTAGTGTGCGATCGTAGAGGGGTTTTACTTTAAACCCTAAATAATAATAATAATCTTATTAATAATATTATTGGAAGCTTTGCGCAAAGGTACACGTTTCGATTCTCTCTTTGTTAATTAATTTGATTACATATACGTTTCTTTCCGCTGCGTACTCGTGAATTGTTATAAGTTTATGTGCTCATATTCTAACACATCGGTACAACCGTACGTACAAGAATGTCATAATGTCTCATGTGTTAAATAAAGAAATGAAATGACACAATCAATGGATGTGGGGATTTCCATTGGAAAATGGGAAAATTGGTTAGAAGTTCTACACCCCTTCTCTTCCAATCGAAGCTCTTGTGTTTCTCTATCTTATACCTCTTTTCTTCCCTCTTTTATGCTTTCTATACTTCTATCTCTTCTACCACCAAATGTCATTTTAGATCCTCCCCAATCTCTGATCCCATTCAATCATCTTTATTTAATTATCCTCAATCTTATGGCCAGCATAAACATTCCATTCCCTCCTTTCATTCTCATTGCAATTCTCCTGTTTTCTTCAATGGTACACTTTATTTTTCCTTACAAATTTATCTAGCTGGTACATTCTTCCTTTTTTTTGTCACAAATTTATCTATCTATATAATCTTGAAATTTTCTTTTGAAATACTACAGATTATTCGTTTGTTTTAAATGATTTTCAACGCATTGGGGAGAATTCCTCATGGGATTCTGAGAGTTTGAGGTACTTAAAAGGGACTAAGAATGGAAATGGAGGAAGTTTCGGAACGAATTACCTTACAAATAAAAGGATATCATATTTTGATCATGGAGATGTTGGGACCGAAATCCCTTGTGGGTTCCTTAAGAAATTTCCAATTAGTGATCATGGTTAGAATTATTGAATTTATCGACGTTTTTTTTGTTTCTTGTCGTTGTTTTGTTTGTTTGATATATTCTACATATAAATATTTTAGTAGGCTATATGCGAATGTTGTTTAAATAAAATACAAAAGTAGATAGATGAACAAAATTATGTTACAAATATTTTGTAATTATAAAGTTTTTTTTGTTTGCAGATAAAATCGCGATGGAACGTTGCAAAGGAGTAGTGATAGTTTCGGCGATATTTGGTGACCATGATAAAATTCGCCAACCAAAAGGCCTCGGATACAAAACACTAGACCATGCGTGTTTCTACATGTTTGTGGACGATGTCACATTAAAACAATTCTATAACCACAAATTACTCTCGAGAAAAACCAAGGAAAAAAATACGATTGGAGTTTGGAGAATTGTGAAAGTTAATACTCAACAACTATACGAAAATCCGGCTATGAATGGTGTGATTCCAAAGTTTTTGGTTCATAGACTATTTCCAAACTCGAAATATAGCATTTGGTTAGACGCAAAAATGCAATTGGTGGTTGATCCGTTATTGTTGCTTCATTCACTAGTGATTGCAAAAGATGTAGACATGGCTATATCTAAACATCCGATTTACGTTCACACGATGGAAGAAGCGATGGCAACCGCGAGGTGGAAAAAATGGTGGGATGTTGATGCGTTGAGGATTCAGATCGAGACGTACTGTGAAAATGGTTTGCAACCATGGTCGTCCAAAAAGCAACCGTATCCTTCAGGTACGTATAATGATATTACGATAGTCACGTAATTAATCCAAATTCTAACAACTTCTTTTTATAATAATATCACCCAAATTTTGACATAAAGCTGTGGCTGTTTCTTCGATTTAACTTTATGTTACAATTAGTATATATACAATCGATGGAAAATAAAATACCGCAATTTATCAAATAAAATGGTATTTGCAAGACAAATTGTATGGTTGCTTAGGCTGTGTGTTAAATCATGTGCTTTTTTCGTTAACTACTCTTTTTTTTTTTTTTTTTTTTTGGAACATAGTGTTGAATTGTTGAACATTTATGAAAAGATACATGCACTAAATGACAAAGATAAAGCTATCTTAACTTGAAAGCCACTACATAATGATTAAACATAAATAATATTCTTAGGTCTTAACAATGTAAATACTTTTTCAAGAATACTCGATCATAAGATTACTTTTACGATGATGAGTTGATTATCTTTGAAGTTTATATATATGACGTATATTACTTTACTATATGTTATACTTGCAGTTGAGATAGTGATTTTAGTATCATTTAGTACGTGATCGTTACTTTTTAGCAACTAGTTATTTTTTAACATTATGTGAAGAGTTGGTTAATACTCGTAATAGTTTTTGTTGGCTTGTAAGCTTTAAAATTGGAAAACTTATAGATTATGTCTATAATATTACATATAAAAGATTTTAGAGTATTTTTTTGTTATATCTTAAAATTGTAATTTTAAAAAGTTCAAAATACGTTTTTCACATAATATATCACCCACCTCTTATCCTCTAAAATGTCAGCAGTATGTTTTTTTTAATAAGTAAAACAAATTCACTCACATCTCGCCACCACCACCATCAGTCATAACTCGCTTCTCACATCTAGCTATTGCCACTATCACTATGAGCTCTTATCACCCTTTCATATTGTGGGGATAAACTGTTCGTTTATAATAAATATATAATGGCCGGCTATGTTTAAGCAGCTATACAAACAATTTAATGATACCTAAAATGTTAGAATTGTCATATATAGGATGATGCTAAAGTTCACAAAGTTATGACAACTTGAAACAGAAATAAAGGTGGTTGAAGCTTCTATATAAATAAAGTTCCATACCAATTGACAACAGACAAAAGTATCGTTTATCATCTTATCACACGTATATTTTGTGGTACAGTCCACTTTTTTATTTGTTTTATATTCATGGTATCAATCTTTTACGTACATTTCACTTTATGCTTGTTGGTTTAATAAATAAATTCATGGCCCCATTCAAGTTTTAACAAGCATCTTGCTACCTACTCACCTCATGTCTGGTTTTATTAATAGGGAACTACAAAAATTAATTTACTTAACATATGGTACAACTTTTATAGCTGAATATATAAGTTAATTATACATAAATGTTGTATATATATTAAAGTTATGAGAAAACTTTTTTTATCTCCCTGCTTTATTAATCTATGTAGTGCAAGTGAAAACAAATTAAGTGCATCTTTGAGAAAAGAGAAATATATAATTAGTAGACAAAAATATGTAGTTGAAGATGCTTTACGGCTTATAAAAAATAATTGAAATGATTGATTGATTTTGTGATGAGATGAGATGATTTTGGCAGATGTTCCGGACAGTGCAATAATCTTAAGGAAGCATGGAGTGGGTAGCAATCTATTTTCATGCCTTTTGTTTAATGAACTAGAAGCATTTAATCCAAGAGACCAACTACCCTTTGCATTTGTGAGGGACAAAATGAACCCAAAGGTGAAACTCAACATGTTTGATGTGGAAGTATTCGAACATGTGGCATCAGAGTATAGACACAACATAAAACACTATGGGTCTGTTGAGGCTCAACCGGCTAGAACCAACGGAGCTAGCCCCGGTTTGCTTGCTAATGGTAGTAGTCTAACCAAATGTGACCGTTATTTGGAAGAAATGTGGGGTGAAACTCAGACATTGATTGAGGTGCCTTGGTAGCAATGTTAAGCCACTATGTGCATAATTCTTTGTGGGATTTTAATGTATATCCCAAAACCTATCATTTTGGTGCGTTTGATAGGTTTTACAAACTTCCAAGAAATTATTAAGACAAGGAAACAAGACTTTGATTTAATATTTCTTCTCTGCCTTCAAATTACAAAAAGTACAAATATATAAAGAAATAAAATGTAAATAGTGGTCAAAGGAAATATGAATAACTACTATTAGTTTTCTTAATTATATTAGAACGTGGGAATATGCAAAAGACCATGTCTTCCAATGCTAGATTAGGACGCTCGTATCACACCACCAACCACCACCGCGATTTAAACCGGCCTTTGACCATCATCTCCGTTGGACTAGCACATCACCGACCCACCACCGTTATCGATCAACTAAATACACATTGTTAGACTACACCACCAACCACGGCCACCAACCACCGCCGTCAACCACCTACTATTGTGTGTTATATTCTTCTCCTTTCTCTTTTTTTATTTGATTGAAAAGATGCAATTTGTTTCATAAATATAAGATGATTCTGAAACTCAATTGGAAAATGATTTTATTTTTCTTCATGGGTGTGGTGGGAGTGATGCATAGAAAGAAAAGAAAAGTGAGAGACTGAAAATGATAGATGATAAAATGCTTTATTGGAATGGGTACTAATAATACTCGTATCATGATTGACGAGGGAAGGGTAATTTTGCCATTTACATATAATTTACTTTTTAATTATTTAAAAAATTTTCATTGAATTCTATCAATCAAAAATATATATAGAGTTAATTACAGAAATCGTCCCTGTCGTGGTACCCAGCTTGCAGGTTTCGTCCCTACCTTTCAAAAATTACAGTTTTAGTCCAAAAAACTTTGCTCCGTCAACACTTTTAGTCCAAAGCATTAACAGACGTTAAAATACCCATCACGTGACCTGCACATGATGGGTATAATGGTCTTTTCATTACCAATGGACCAAAAGTGTAATTAACTCTTTGCAGGTAGGGACGAAACCTGCAAGCTGGGTACCACGATAGGGACTAAAACTGTAATTTTTGAAACCAAAAACCAAGCACCTATTTTCATTCACTGGGTCTTTCCATTCACTTCTCTTCTTCCTCTTCTTTTTCAGATCCATCAACAAAATCAAGCACCTATTTTCAAAGCCAAAATCAAGAACCACATAATCCAAAAAAATCAAACACCCATTATCAAACCAAAATCTTAATGCAAATAATTATTGAATGTTGAAGTGTTTAAATAATAAAGAAAGAAGGCAACAGTGATGATGCTAATCGAGAATGACGGCTGACTTCGAGTCCAACGAACACCACCAAAACCCTTCGGATTTTGGCTTCTTGCGGCTCCATCTCACACCCCACGAAAAACTCCTACTGTCCTACACCAAAAACCAATCAAAAGCGAAAAGGCTTTTGATTTTTGCGGCTGCTCCACTTGCCAGACTCCCCCTCGTCACCTCCCCTAAAACTATATATATCTTATTTATAGCTTGTGAAGGAGAAACTTGGCCCGATTGATCCTTACTTTGAGAAGCTTGGGGATGCTATGACTACATGGATCGATGCTTGGAAAAATCCGGTCACCTCATCACCACCGTCATCAATATCCGACGGTGGGTCCGATTAGATGTGTGTGTGTGTGTGTGCGAGATCTGGGCACCAATTCACCATCATCACCAACATCTGTCCGATTAGATGTGTGTGTGTGTGCGAGATCTGAGCATAAATGTAATGAGAAAGGGGTGGGTTTGCATTAATGTGCACCGAACTAAGTGAGATTTGCACAAGTATCCACCAAGTTCATATTCATCTGATCGATTGTATGATTGTTGTTGTTCTTCCAGGATTGGTTTTTGATTTTGGGGTAAAATAAAGAAAACCATATATATATATATATAGATATATATATTGACTTTGACTATAGATTATGGAGATATATATATAGATAGATATATATAGATTTGTGTATGTATATATATATATATATATATATATATATAGAAGATATATATATGGATGTATGTATCAGTGACTTTGATTATATGGAGATATACATATAGATCGATTATATATGGTTTAAAGTTAATTATTAAAGTTAGGACCAAAGCTGAAAGTGGTGGTTCACGATAGGGACGAAATCTGTAATGAAATCTAAGCCAATTACAAGATTACCCATCACGTGCCAAACACGTGACCTTCTTTTTAACGGACGTTTATGGTCAGGACCAAAAGTGTTGACGGAGCAAAGTTTTTTGGACTAAATCTGTAATTTTTGAAAGGTAGGGACGAAACCTGCAAGCTGGGTACCACGACAGGGACGATTTCTGTAATTAACTCTATATTTTTAAACTTTTCAATTCCAATTTCTTCAAATTCCAATTACTTTAACAAATACCGTGAACCAAACTCCCCCTAAGAAGGGCCCAAAAACATGTTTTTAGTTGGGCCAAAATTTTAAGGTTTAAAAAATGTATTACTTTTACAATATTGACACATAACACCCTTGAATCTTTGTCTTCAAGTCTTTTGACTCTCGTATTTCCACATCTTAAAAGAAACCTCTTTCGTTATTTGTTTTCTTTGAACTCTTTATAAATAAACAACGTGAATGTTTGAGAATTTCTCACGGCAACCATCTTTACTAGTTTGGCATCTAACAACTTTTTTGGCGGGCGAAAGGAAGAGCAACAACAAGCCAAAAATGTTTGTCAACATATACTTTATCGGTAAAAAGGAAGGTTTCCTAGTATATATTTGTTTGTTCAATCATATGGATAAATCAAATTCGATCAAATATCCATTAGCCTTTTTTATTATGTGTCCGTGGGCACCTAATATACAACAACAACAACAACAAGGTACTCAATCCCGACATAAGTCGGGCTATGAGGGAGGTATGATGTAGACAGACCTTACCCCTACACAAAGGTAGGGAGGCTGCTTCCAGATCCACCGAGGTGGAAGGGACCTCCGGCCCGGGTGAAAAAAATAAGTTAGATAGTACATAAAACATATATATATATATATATATATATATATATATATATATATATATATATATATATATATATATATATATATATATATATATATATATATATATATATATATATATATATATATATATATATATATATATATATATATATATATATATATATATATATATATATATATATATATATATATATATATATATATATATATATATATATATATATATATATATATATATATATATATATATATATATATATATATATATATATATATATATATATATATATATATATATATATATATATATATATATATATATATATATATATATATATATATATATATATATATATATATATATATATATATATATATATATATATATATATATATATATATATATATATATATATATATATATATATATATATATATATATATATATATATATATATATATATATATATATATATATATATATATATATATATATATATATATATATATATATATATATATATATATATATATATATATATATATATATATATATATATATATATATATATATATATATATATATATATATATATATATATATATATATATATATATATATATATATATATATATATATATATATATATATATATATATATATATATATATATATATATATATATATATATATATATATATATATATATATATATATATATATATATATATATATATATATATATATATATATATATATATATATATATATATATATATATATATATATATATATATATATATATATATATATATATATATATATATATATATATATATATATATATATATATATATATATATATATATATATATATATATATATATATATATATATATATATATATATATATATATATATATATATATATATATATATATATATATATATATATATATATATATATATATATATATATATATATATATATATATATATATATATATATATATATATATATATATATATATATATATATATATATATATATATATATATATATATATATATATATATATATATATATATATATATATATATATATATATATATATATATATATATATATATATATATATATATATATATATATATATATATATATATATATATATATATATATATATATATATATATATATATATATATATATATATATATATATATATATATATATATATATATATATATATATATATATATATATATATATATATATATATATATATATATATATATATATATATATATATATATATATATATATATATATATATATATATATATATATATATATATATATATATATATATATATATATATATATATATATATATATATATATATATATATATATATATATATATATATATATATATATATATATATATATATATATATATATATATATATATATATATATATATATATATATATATATATATATATATATATATATATATATATATATATATATATATATATATATATATATATATATATATATATATATATATATATATATATATATATATATATATATATATATATATATATATATATATATATATATATATATATATATATATATATATATATATATATATATATATATATATATATATATATATATATATATATATATATATATATATATATATATATATATATATATATATATATATATATATATATATATATATATATATATATAACTTTTTAAAATGTATATATATATATATATATATATGATACATATATACAGAATTTGGTTTACCATAATGTGAAAGGGATGGCATTTAACTAGTTAGGATTCACTAGCATATATATAGAACATAGTCATGGCTAAAAGTATATTTAACCATGAGAGCAAAATCCCAGCAAATTAATAATTATGAAGGGAATCGGATGGTACCACGATGACACTCCAGTGTTCTGTTTAGTAATCCGTCAGTGATCCAATTTAACCAGTAGCTAGGTCTGGCCATTTTTTTTTTTTTTTTGAAAAAAATAGGGTTAGATCCACCGGAGTGGAAGACTTAACCGGAAAAATCTCGATCTCAGATCTACTCTCGATCTCAAAGAGAAGCCGGAGAAACCTCTCAACGGCTCTCTAGAGAGAGAGAAGAGAGAGAGAGTCGTGGGCACCTAATATGCTAATAGAAAAACCTTAAGTTTTACGAGTATTATATTTTCTTCAAAAAAAAAAAAGAAACTGCCCACTGCGTCTTCCACGAGATTTGGGCCCGAATACCTCGACGGTGTCTGGGAGAGATTAAGATATATACAGACCTTATCTCTACTTAGGTAAAGAGACTGCTTCCAAGTTCTACTTAAATAGTAAAAAAGGACGAGGGATGAGGATCACCTCTATATATGTGAAATTAAACAACACTATAAAAGTACCACGAACACCTAGCATTAGATAATTAACATGTAGAAGTCTCTTCTCTATTTGAGGTATTCCACTAGCAAAAACACAGAAGATGTGGAAGTTGAAGATTGCAGAAGGGAAGGATCCTTACTTGTTTAGCACCAACAACTTTGTTGGTCGCCAAACTTGGGAGTTTGATCCGGATGCAGGTACCCCTGAAGAAAAACAAGAAGTCGAAAATGCTCGTCAATACTTCTTGAATAGACAAAAGGAAGGTTATCAAGCATCTAGTGATTTACTCATGCGGATACAAGTAATTTTAATCATGTACTCGAGATCTTTGCATTTAACTAATTAGGATTCACTAGCATATATACAGAATTTGGTTTACCATAATGTGAAAGGGATGGCATTTAACTAGTTAGGATTCACTAGCATATATATAGAACATAGTCATGGCTAAAAGTATATTTAACCATGAGAGCAAAATCCCAGCAAATTAATAATTATGAAGGGAATCGGATGGTACCACGATGACACTCCAGTGTTCTGTTTAGTAATCCGTCAGTGATCCAATTTAACCAGTAGCATCTGTTTTTTTTTTTTTTTAGAACAGCAGAGGGCCGGATCACAGGATATCCGGACTGGATACCGTGGGCCTACCCATTCCCCTCCCCCGCCCGCCCCACCCGGTAAATTCAACTCGCTCGCCTAGAATATAGGCTAGTGCAATTGCTCGATCTCCTGATATATGGAGAGAAGTAGCACAAAATCAACTGTAACACACTTGGAAATGACTAAAATATGTCACTAATTTCCCTATAATGATAGAGTTATATTGCAGCATATAACTAACTTTTTCTTTTCTTTTTTTGCTTCAATATTAATAAACGTACATAATATATGCGCAGTTGATTAAGGAAAACGGAATAGATCTACTGAGCATACCGCCAGCAAGGTTGAAAGAGGAGGATGAAGTGAATTATGAAGCAGTGACAACAGCAGTGAAAAAAGCGGTCCGACTGAATCGTGCGATACAAGCAAAAGATGGTCATTGGCCTGCTGAACATGCTGGCCCTTTGTTCTTTACTCCGCCTCTTGTAAGTTTTCCAAACGTGCCCAATAAGCACATATCTATTTAAGTAATCAATCCCAAATGCATGCCCCATATAGAGGGTATGTTTGACAAAGTTAGTTGTCATACTGGAGCTTCTAGTTACAAATACTCCGTATAACTCAAAATGATTGATAATTTATACCATCCGAAGAGGTTAAAACTTAATTTTTTTTTGATATGTGTAGATTATTGTCTTGTACATCAGTGGGACTATCAATACACATCTAACAAAAGAACACAAGAAAGAGTTGATACGTTACATCTACAACCACCAAGTAAGGATTGTAGAATAATTCTTTTATCGTGTTTCATTTTTGATACAGTATATTATTAGGTTAATGATTCTTACTCAAAACTTTTCTACCGTAAATTGTACCACTAATGTGATGCACATATTGTTTATGTAAGGATCACCTCCCCTTTTTATTAACTAAAAAATGTTAATATTTTTTTAGAATGAAGATGGAGGGTGGGGGTTTCATATCGAGGGACATAGTACCATGATGGGATCTGCATTAAACTACATATCGTTACGGCTGTTAGGAGAAGGACCAGATGACAAAAACAATGGTGCACTAAGCCGAGGAAGGAAGTGGATACTTGATCATGGTGGTGCAACTTCAGTTACATCATGGGGAAAAATTTATCTATCGGTGATATGTTTTAGCGGATTTCATAGTTCGTTAAGTCTTTTCTTTCCATGTCGTTTTGGGATCAATATCCTCTCAAATTCGTTTTCGAAATGACATATGTATTATCTAAGAAAAATCTTTTTTACTCCGTAATAAAACAGAACGCTCACAACGAAGGTTTCATTTTTTTGGTCCCTGTCACAAACTATACAACATATATGACCTATATCATGTAGAA
Organism: Erigeron breviscapus; assembly: GCA_034093135.1. Lineage (NCBI taxonomy): Eukaryota > Viridiplantae > Streptophyta > Magnoliopsida > Asterales > Asteraceae > Erigeron > Erigeron breviscapus. The sequence goes on from CM067167.1 coordinate 64,240,992, forward strand.
AACCAACTTGAAAGAATCTTGATCCTATTCTAGTGTTCTAATTTATCATATAAATATGTTGTTTTGTGCAGGTATTAGGAGTGTATGAATGGGAGGGGTGCAACCCAGTGCCTCCAGAATTTTGGATTTTCCCCCAATTATTTCCTTTTCATCCTGGTAATTAAAGTAGATATCCATTTTGTTTAACCTAAAAACCAAATAATACAATGAAATTGATGTATGTCTCAAGAGAAGTATAAATTTGTCACTACAAGTGCCAAGCGGGCATGCATGACACAAACATACTGTGACAACATGTTTTCTACATTTTTGTGACAACTTAAATATAGAAAGTGATTAATTAGAAAGGGAACAGAGGATAGAAAAGAAAAAAAAAATAGTTACTCCTCTTCTCACCATTATTTTGACTTGATGTAGCAAAAATGTGGTGCTATTGCCGGACGGCCTATATGCCAATGTCGTATTTGTATGGGAGAAAGTTCCATGGTCCAATCACTGATCTCGTTCTTGATCTAAGAAAGGAGATTCACTGTATTCCTTATGATCAGATAAATTGGAATAAACATCGCCATGATTGTTGCAAGGTTGTCAAAGATGATGATTTCTATAAGCATGTATATATGCAATGTTTAGGTAAATGTAGAGGCTCATATATATACTTATATATACATCTTTGTAGCACAGGAAGATCTCTTTTACCCTCATTCAACAATTCAAGATATGTTGTGGGATGGTCTTCACTATATTAGCGAACCACTCTTCAAGTATTGGCCTTTCACCAAATTTAGAGAAAGAGCCCTCAAGAAAGCAGTTGAATTGATTCGTTACAACGCTCAAGAGACTCGATACATTACCATGGCATGTATTGAAAAGGTAAGTGTTAGTCGACGCTCATGGCTAATTTCTTAATCTCACACGTTGTTATCATATATATTGGGTATTTTACTAGTAAATTTTGGTTATATGGGCTCATAAGACTTAACATTTTTGGCTTTATAATGCCTTAAAGTAAATGAATATTCATGGCACTAACCGCTCACCAAGTTTAAAAATCCATTGTTTGGTTTTGGATGTAGTGTTTCCAAATGATGTGTTGGTGGGCTGAGAACCCGAATGGGGATGAGTTCAAGCATCACCTTGCTAGAGTGCCCGATTTCTTGTGGCTCTCAGAAGATGGAATGAAGGTGCAAACATTTGGTAGTCAATTATGGGATTGTGTATTCGCAACTGAAGCTATAATCTCAAGTAATATGCCAGAAGAATATGGGGATTCACTTAAAAAAGTCAATTTCTATATCAAAGAATCTCAAATCAAGAACAATCCGACTGGAGATTTCAGTAAAATGTGTCGGCAATTTAGTAAAGGGGCATGGACATTCACTGATCAAGATCATGGCTGGCCTGTCTCAGATTGTTCAGCTGAAGCCCTCAAAGTGATATCATAACCACTTTTTAATTTTTTTTGTCTAAGTTTGTGAAAAATAATTGTTCTTACTACAGATCAAGTTTAACATTGCTTGCAGTGTCTTCTATTGCTATCTCAAATGCCAGACGAAATTACAGGAGAAAAAGCAAATAATGAGTGGTTATATGAAGTTATTAGTTTCTTGTTTCATGTACAGTCTCCTACGAGCGGAGGTTTTGCTACTTGGGAAACACCGATCCCACAGCCATATTTACAGGTACATATGTTAAATTATCAAAATAGCAAAAAAAAAAAATTAAAAAAAAATGCTAATTTTATCTAATTCATTTGCAGAAACTCAATCCCTCTGAAGTTTTCGCTGACATTGTTGTTGAAAGAGAGTAAAGTCTCTTGCAAAATCATTTCATTTTTTGTGAGTTCTCATAGATATCTATGCCAAAATACATTTGTGATTTTTGGTTGGTCTAATCAGGCATATTGAGAACACATCATCCATAATCCAAGCTCTACAAGCCTTCAAAAGGTTGCACCCAACACATAGGAAGACAGAAATAGAAATTTCGGTGGCAAAAGCAGTGCGCTATCTTGAGGAAAGACAATTGCCTGATGGTTCATGGTACCACTACTTTCATCAGCAAATGATATAACTTAAGTTAAACTGATCTAAAAGTCTGCAAAACTCGATATATAGGTACGGCTATTGGGGGATATGCTTCATATATGGCACATTCTTTGCACTAGTAGGCTTAGAATCTGCTGGAAAAACATATAGCAACTCTGAAGTGGTTCGTAAAGGTGTCCAGTTCTTACTATCGATACAGAATGAAGAGGGCGGTTGGGGGGAGAGCTACAAGTCTTGTACAAGTGAAGTGTACACACCGTTGGATGGAAACCAGACAAACTTGGTTCAAACTTCATGGGCAATGCTTGGGCTTATGGCTGGGGGACAGGCTGAGAGAGACCCGACACCCTTACACAAAGCTGCAAAAATCTTGATTAATGCACAAATGGATAACGGAGATTTCCCTCAACAAGTAACTTTCAATTTTAATTCATACAACTCATTAAAGTACTACAATTATTGAGAAATTACATAGTTTTAATTTTCTATTCACATTTATTACTTTGTAGAATTTTACTGGAGCCTCCATGAGGAACTGTATGCTACATTATCCGCGATACAGGAATGCTTTCACGTTACGAGCACTAGCTGAATATCGAAAACGTATTTGGACCTTAAACTAAAGTTACAAACTTGAAGAAAATAACTCGCCACGCGTGAGCTATAACAAACTCTTTAACAGGACACCCTCGATTTGAATAAATGAGACAACTTTTGAATTACCAAGTTTTTTTTTTTTTTTTATTTTTATGAATGAAAATGTAGTTTTGTTAATAATCCTGAAGACCAACATTACAACTCATGTATCTAATTTGGACAGGCCCAAATTTACAAATATACACTTATCTTATGTCCAAAACTAATTCTAGCCTTAATAATCACATTTTCAGCAGTAAATACAATCTACACAAACTTGAATTACCAAGTTAGATGCATCGTGTACCACCCATAAGTGGTCATATTGAAAATACCATTGTAGATGACCTAATTGTTCTATCACGTGATTCATCGATGGGGAACTACTATTGGAAATACCTATAATAGTAGTCCCAGATAATGGTAGTTCCAGATTTACATATACTAGCATATATATGATATTCTTAAATGTTTGGAAGATATTGTGTTGCGACAACTTTATTGAAACCACTTACTTCAAAAATGAAGTTATGTTTTTTTGGTTACTTTTCTTGATTATAGGATTGCATTCTCGTTATGAATTGACGTAATTACTTTTGAGGATGGGCATGGGACCGGTTCCTCCCGAAAATCACTAAAACGTTGTACGATATTGGTATGGGAAGCGGGACGAAATCGCATTGTAGGATCTCCTGATACCGTCTCGCTCGCAATCCCAAAAACCATCAAACACGAATATCGATCTCGATCCTGAGATCGGGATAGAATCGGTACGGGATCCACACTCAGGTCCTTGATCAGTTTTAGTTGTAGTTATGTGCAGAAAAACTTAGAGGATGAGGAAAATGGTATTTATTGCTCATTGAAGAAAAAAGAGATTTAACACAAACGACTTCGAAACAAATAAATCTATTAAATCGCATATATTCGATTTCGATCCGCTCATCCCAAACAACATAAACATAACAGTACCATCAGAAAAGAAAATAGTGACTATATATGATTATTCAAATTCACCTTTCAAAAAAAAAAAAAAAATTATAGCAAAAGGTAACACACATATATTTTCTCTTCAAATTACCTCAAAACAAAAGGAAAAAAAAAACAACAAATGTGACCACATTTTTAAGACAAGAATGTATGTATATAAACTGACATATATATGTGAAAAGTAACTTCTTTGTATATGCTCCTAGACAAAGGTTGCTCCACCTACTCATCACGTTCACCCCCACATTCCTTTTCACATTTATTTTACTCGAATCTTGAATCCCCATCTCTTTAAATCAAAAATCCCTTCAAATCCCTCTCAAATTTCGCATCTTTTTTACAATTTACCGCTTTCCATTCAAGGTAAATCTCAAATTAGGTTTACCCATTTATCTATTATACATAATAATTATCTGTATCTGTTTCAACAACTTGTTTTACTTAAATTTTACAACATTGGTTTCCAAGATTAGGGCTTAAATGTGTATATAGATGTGTATATATATATATGTATATCAAATGAGAATGATGAAGAGGTCAAGAAGTGAAGTCTTTGGTTTAAGAAGGGTAAAACTGCCTCATATATTGTTTGGTTTAGCTGCATTGTATTTGATTATTGTTTGTTTTAAGTTTCCAGATTATTTTGATACATCTGGTAGTATTGTGTCCAGTAGTAGTAGTATTGAGGATGGTAGGAATTACGCCTTAGAAGGTAGTAGTAGTAGTACTATGCCTTTGATAAAATCTGCATATCGTGAAAAGATTAGCGAATCGGCTTTAGGAAATGATAATGTAGTTGATGAGAGTTTAAAAGAGGAAAATTTGGATAAAGATGATGGCTTTCCACCTGTTGATCTTAGATACGGGCGGTTAACTGGGAATATATTGAAACAAAGGTATAGGACTAAAGATATGTCGGGGTTGGAGAAAATGGCGGATGAGGCTTGGAGTTTAGGTTTGAAGGCGTGGGAAGAGGTTGAGAAGTTTAATGAAAAGGAGACAGAGTTGTCGTCGGTGCTTGAAGGGAAGCAAGAAAGGTGTCCGCCTTGGGTGTCGGTTAGTGGTGAAGAGTTGACTAAAGGAGATAGGATGACGTTTCTTCCTTGTGGTCTTGCTGTAGGGTCTTCTATTACAGTAGTGGGAACGCCTCATCATGCTCATAATGAGTATGTTCCTCAACTTGCGAGAGTTAAGGCGGGTGATCCATTGGTTTTGGTTTCACAATTTAAGGTTGAGTTGCAGGGATTAAAGTCTGTTGTAGCGGAGGATCCTCCGAAAATTTTGCATTTAAATCCTCGATTGAGGGGTGATTGGAGTCATCAACCGGTGATTGAACACAATACTTGCTATAGGATGCAATGGGGTGCAGCTCAGAGGTGCGATGGTTTACCTTCGAAAGGCGATGATGACATGCTTGGTAAGCATATTGCTATAACATACTTGTATTAGAAAGAATATATGATATGTATTATACTTGGTTGCTTATATCTCTGAATGTCTGATATGTTGTCTTTCTTTCTTTTAATACTAATTGCCACTTTTAGGCCATTTCTATTATTATGTTAGTTTAATCACTGGGTAATAGCCCAGTGGCCACCAGCCGCCACTTCTCAGGGGGATCCTGGGTTCGAGTCTTGCCAAAGGCAAACTTGAGATAATCAGGGGATTATTAAGTGGTTGAGATTCACCTGGACACTAGCCTGACTGGGGGATTAGTGGGTACCAAATGGTACATGGGATCAGGGGGTTCCCATCCAATTACCCTTTATCATTATGTTAGTTTGGATATTGAATATGTCATGTATCTGATACACGAAATGTGAAAACCGTACCTAAACTATCATATGAAGAAGCAGGCTTCTGAACAGAGTTACTCTTGAATGGTTAATGAACACGTCGCAGCACTTACACTTCTAGCTTACAATAAGCTTATTGCTAGGCATATCGGCACTTTGTGGGATGTTCTATTTATTGCTTGGTCTTGCTTTATGTTGCAAGGACAATGATGCTTATATATGTTAATGTTTATCATAGTGTTTCTCCTCTATCAAGACTTTGGTCTTTAATGTACTGTCTTTGGCAGTTGATGGATTTCCAAGATGTGAAAAATGGATGCGTAATGATGTTGTCGATTCAAAAGAATCACGGACATCATCATGGTTTAAACGATTTATAGGACGTGCCCAGAAACCAGAAGTGACGTGGCCATTTCCTTTTGTGGAGGGTAAATTGTTTGTCCTGACCATACGTGCTGGACTTGATGGATACCATATAAATGTCGGAGGCCGGCATGTGACATCATTTCCGTATCGTACAGTATGTTACTCTAAGCTCATAATATATCTTTTATCAAGTTTTATGTATATGATTACATTCATCTATGACTATAAATTGATGTAGTGAATATCAATGATGTGAAAATACACTTGAGAAAGATGTCATAATTAGTCGCATATATTTACCTGCAATAGCCTTCAAACGTTTTCTAAAAAGCTGTTGTCTCTCCTGCAGGGGTTTACGCTTGAGGATGCAACAGGTTTAGCAATTAAAGGGGATGTAGATGTTCATTCGGTTTATGCCACATCCCTCCCAGCCTCTCATCCGAGCTTTTCACCACAAAGGGTCATAGAAATGTCAGAAAAATGGAAAGCTAAACCTTTGCCACACCATCCTATACGAGTTTTTATTGGGATTCTGTCTGCTACCAATCATTTCGCGGAGCGCATGGCTATTAGGAAGACATGGATGCAGTCTTCAGCAATCAAAGCCTCGGATGTAGCAGTTCGCTTTTTTGTTGCGCTGGTAAGAAATTCAAATAAACGAAGTATCTATATCTAAGCTTAATTGCTTATATTGCATTAGAATTACTTCCCTAGTTTCCTTCCCCTTGAGCCACTGTAATTGCCACTGTAATTTATATTAATATCTAGTATCTGACTACCATGTGATTATGGCTTGGATTCAAATACAGAAGTAGCAACTAAGAACCACATAGTGATCATATGTTAACTTTATAACATCTTATTTTTTTGCTGATATTAGACGCTTTGGCAGTTGGCAGTTGGCACACAGGTTTCAGCTGCATGGTGTATGGGTTCCTTTAACTCTGGGGTGTTTTATATTGAATAAGACATTTTTTCCTTCCAACTCTATAGTTTAACTGAACTACTAGCACATTAAGCATCTTCTTAACCAGTATCTGACACAAAACAAATTATAATTGAAGAAAACTAGGAAACCATGTAGTATCTAAACAGTTTACGCATGTATATGTTAAAAACTTAATTGATGTTTTGCAATGTATAATTAAGTCATGGGCCAAGAAGTGCAACATATAAAGTCAGGTACGAAACCCCTATGTATTTATAATGTATGCGTGTTTTGTAGATAAAGTGCAAGTGATTCAGATAGTAACATTGTTTACTATTGACTGCTGCCAAAAAGAAATGTTTAAAAAATGACCTAATTATCTGTTTTCCCCTAATGGCATTGGTTTGTTTCATTGCAGCCAAGCCCCTGAGAGTATAAAAGGGTTTCCTAACTTGCTCAATCTGCCACTCCCATCAATTATATTAGTTTGTTCTTAGGTTAATTTGTGAATTTTCGTTGGTTCTTATCGGAATTATATCAAACTGCAGAGTCCAAGGAAGGAGCAAAATGCAGTTCTCAAAAAGGAGGCTGCTTACTTCGGTGATATTGTTGTATTAACATTTATGGACCACTATGAGCTAGTGGTGCTTAAAACCATAGCCATCTGTGAATATGCGGTAGATTCATTAACCCCTTCGGCCCTTCTTCTATAATATCGATATTAGCCATTGATGCGTGACAATCATCTTATATCTGGTCCCACCACTTGCAATGTAGGTCCAAAATGTCAGTGCTGCATATGTAATGAAAGTTGATGATGACACTTTCACAAGAGTGGATACCATCTTGAAAGAACTTGACAGAGTCCCTCATCAACAATCTCTATATATGGGAAATCTGAATCTGTATCACAGACCTTTAAGACATGGCAAATGGGCAGTCAGTTTTGAGGTCAACATTCGATCATTAAATTTGTAGAAGATGATTACTATATGTATTGTTACCAACCTAGGGGTGTGCAAAAGTTAACAAAACTGAACCATAACCGGACATGTTTGGTTTGGTTCTCGATTCGTTTAATGGTTCATGATATTCTTTAAAACACATTCATGGCCCGTCAAAAACCGAACCAATATTTTTTTCTAAAATTTGTTTAATCCAACATTAAAAAAAAAAAAAAAAAAAAAAAAAAAAAAAAAAAAAAAAAAAAAAAAAAAAAAAAAAAAAAAAAAAAAAAAAAAAAAAAAAAAAAAACTAAAATTTGTTTAATCCAACATTAAATGTTGCTTTTAGTCTACATTTTTCAAAGGAATTCTCATGTTCTGTTTGGTCTTGGACCGGAGTGGTTTAGATGGGTATGGTTTGTGGTTCTGAAATTTTTCATATTTTTGGTCCTGCATGGTCCAGTCCTGTTTTGACATGTGAAGACCCTAAACAAATATTTCTTTTGTTGCAAAAGAGACAAGCTAGTGTTGGTTTTGGACAAAGAGGATATGGTGCAATGTCATTTTTTGCCTCTACATTCCCACAATGTATTTATAAAGGATGCTCTTTTTAACAAAAATTGGGGCTTCTTTCAATCTCTCAAAAACTGTGATATGTTTGCAATAAAAATCAAGTGCGAATGTCTAAATACTACTGGTTTTTCTCAATGTGAAGGTGAGTTATTACTTGTATGTTGCAGGAATGGCCAGAAGCGGTATATCCAACTTATGCAAATGGACCAGGCTATATAATTTCCAGCGACATAGCCAAGTTCATCATATCCCAACACGCCAAAAGAAAGCTCAGGGTCCATTTCACATCCCTTTCTTAATTATATTCCTATATTATTAGAGGCAAAATGTGTGAGGGGAGTAGCAGGTCTAAACTGGTAGTCATAACTAATAAGCGTGGTTCAGAACGGGTTGGCTGACCCATGAAGACAATTGCTCTATGAGTTTAATGAATAATGTACTAAGTTTTGTTTTAAAAACTTTTAACATTTCTGTCATAGGCTCATAGCAATTATAGAGGCTTTATGCATTTCAATACACTTTGGGTGCCCTATAGTTCTTTAACCCGTTTGACATGTTTTCTTTTCATTGCTTGGCAGATATTCAAAATGGAAGATGTGAGCATGGGAATGTGGGTTGAGCAGTTTAACAGCACCACTCCAGTCAAATACTCGCATCATGGGAAGTTTTGTCAATATGGGTGTATGGATAACTACTACACAGCGCATTACCAATCCCCGAGACAAATGGTTTGTTTATGGGATAATTTAGCTAGAGGAAGGCCTCGGTGTTGCAATTTTTGATGAAACAAGTTAGTGATCGGTGTGTGGAATTGCTTGGTTCGTACGTGCCATGGTTTTGTTGTGATCTTACTGTGAAAACTATATGTAACATGGAATTGTGGTTTATGGTGAGCATGGTCATGAAGATGAACCATGTTGGCCCTTTTTTGTTTATTATTAGTTATGGGCCACTGGGTTTTGAGTATGTGCCCTTGAACTTTAGTGTTAGCCATCTTGTATACTTAATTTGTATAGTTCTGATGATGCTCTTTGTGTTACCAACACTAAATCAATTTTCATGTCTTTAAAGTGGAGGGGCTAATATTTTATGCATTGTTTCTAGTCTTGGCTGAGGACTTCTGAGAATGTAAAACTTGTTTGTACCGTTAGATTTATAGAAATGCATATGAATTATATAGAATTAAGCCACCTAGCTTGAACTAATCGATGGAGATTCAAATTTAATCGTGCTTAGTTGTGCAAGTTTTACTTATTTTAACAAAATTTTATTTTTAACAAAATTTTACTAATAAACGCATCATAAGAAATCTGGCCTTGGTGATATACAGTATAGTTTCATTTTGATTCCTGAAAAGTATACTTTTCCATTTTATATATTTACATGTCAGCAGTCGTCGTTACTTCCATCACGGTCGAAGGGGATTATGGTCCACAAAACTTACATAATTGTGCTTTAGAAAAAGAGAATGATACAAAGTGTGCCATATTATTTGGGCTGTACTATTTATACACCATTTTAAACAAATTAGATGACATATAAGCAATGTGAACCCAGTCTTACTCTCTCTTCTTACATTATTTTACTCCATTTTATTTTGTTGTACATATTATTCCTTTAATCTTCTTACATTTTTCTACTCCCTAATTATTCCATTTTTTATATTTTTTAAAATATGCCATTTTATGTCACTTATTTGGGGATAAATATTTATGAAAAAAAATAAAAAAACCAATTATCAGATATCATGTTTAGAGACACCCAGTTACAAGATTTCAATTTTAAAAATACCAACATGAGATCTTAAAAATTCCCAGATGAAATCAAGCAAAAAACAACCAAGATTTACTTCAAATATTAAGAGGGTGTTATTATTTATTACATTAAAAAGGAAAAAACATCAAAACGTATCTCTTTCATACCTGATTAGGATATTAAAGTGGGTGTCACTTATATGCTGAAAATAAGAAGAAAATGAAAATCTGGAGAGAAAAAGAGGTAATTTCGTTAATATGTTTATATAGATTGATCTGTGTGTTTGAGGGAGTGTGTAAAGTTTTTTGGGAAAATATCATGCTTTAAACACTTGTACTCTAGACTCATGAAAAATGATGTTTTTTTAAATAAATAAAAAAAGTATGCATGGACCACTCGCATGAAAGAGACTTTTATAATGTAATGGGGTAAGAATGGATCAGCCCTATTATTTTCATATCACATATTACTAATTTTTTGTTGAAAATTTTATGTAATATGTATTTCATATGTTGAAATATATAATTCTAATAACATAAAATTACAAGTGAATAGATATGTTGTAAATGAAGTTAGAAAGTGTGTAGTAATTAATGTTTAAGTAATGTGGGTTTGTCCTACATTACTATTGAAATAAACATTAAGTGTGTTTATTAGGAAGAGTGTTACATGAATAATAATTCATCATAAGGGGACACATCCCAAGTTGGCAAGGAGGGTGCGACGCACCCGACGCGCCTGGGCACGGGACCGGGGTCGTGGGCGATGAGGCGTAATGTGGCGCACTTTGCACTTGCATCGCCGCAAGCCGCTTTAGAGCCGTAATGTGGCGTTTTAGTCACGGGCACGCTCGCATCACCGCGAGCCGCTTTAGAGCCGCCTTTGTTGCTCGGCTTCATTATGGCTTCCATGGCTCAAGTGGGTTCAATTGTTCCTGGTTTAACAACACTTGTATTAGTTCAGCAAGTGACACATGTTGTTAACCTTATAAGGCTAACAAGTAAACTCCACTGAACTTCCTATATACAAATACATTTCCTTAGTGGAAATTAGATTATGAACACCAACACCAGAAATCAGCCTGAATCCTCTAACTGAACACAAATACATTTCCTTGGTGAAAATAAGTCATACCCACTATTATTCATTACCAACCACAAAAAGATTGATCACATCGCATTGCATAGATACATGATAGTTTTATTTTATGTATTTGTGTGTATCATTTCCTTTAGCCAAAGTTAAACTTTTAATTGACTGCATTTAAATTATTGAACCAATCATAATATTTTAAAGCCACAGTTAACGAGCCATTTTGGTTATAGCTAAAAATGAAACCAAAAAACCAGAAACCGAATTTTATTTATGTTTGCCTTTAATTTAACAAAAATAAATAAACCTATTATTGTAAAATATAGATTAATATAAGCTTCAGGTTTCTTTATGTCTTCATTTTGTTTAGTTAAACCGAGTATTAAAAGGAAGAAGCTAGAACTCAAAGATGTATAATTTGCTTATGTGTACATCAACTAATTAATTTATGTATGACATAACGTAGCCCAAATAAACTCATAACCCAACTTGGACCTGTGACGTCCGTCACTTTATGTTGCATTTGTTTTAGATTATTGATTCATACAGAAAAAAATTAAATCATACACAAATTTATATGAATCACAAAATTACTTATTCATGAACGTACACAAGTAAACCCAAATGAATAAATACATACTAAAAAATATTATGACTTAAAATGTAATAATATAAAAGAAAAAGAAAAGGTTTAGAAATTAAAAATGTGATATATTTTTTATATAAAAAAAATATGTGTGTGTAAACCAGCATAAATGAATGAACATACACATAAATGAATAAACTTCACAAACAAATAATCGAGCATCCACAAACATAAATGAATGAACTGAAGTTGTGTACATGTTCGTTCACTTAAATATATAAACAAATCTTTATATTCATATATATGTTTATTTCTAAATGAATGAACACAAACAAACTTTCTACCAAATAATTCATTAACTATTCATTAAAGTCCATAATAAAAATCGTTATCCGACCTATTCAAAGTAATTGTTGGGCACACGTTGAACAATGGGAATTTGTATTTCTTAATAACACTGTGAATGCTTATAACTTCACATAGGGGCAAGTCGTGGACGTGGTTCCCACTTCCCACTTCAAATATAATGTAAATCAGCAATCAGCATGACATGAATTTCAACAAATTAACACCGTTAAAAAACTGCTAACAAAGTATCCGTTTGTCCTTGTTCATATATACATTATACAAGTTGTACATAAGTTGTATATGTACATATATTTATACTTATTATTATGAAGGAAAATGTTTGATGTGTCTAATTAATAAGCTAAAAAATGTGTGTAATAAAGAGATGTAACATACACATAAATGAATAAACTTCACAAACAAATAATCGAGCATCCACAAACATAAATGAATGAACTGAAGTTGTGTACATGTTCGTTCACTTAAATATATAAACAAATCTTTATATTCATATATATGTTTATTTCTAAATGAATGAACACAAACAAACTTTCTACCAAATAATTCATTAACTATTCATTAAAGTCCATAATAAAAATCGTTATCCGACCTATTCAAAGTAATTGTTGGGCACACGTTGAACAATGGGAATTTGTATTTCTTAATAACACTGTGAATGCTTATAACTTCACATAGGGGCAAGTCGTGGACGTGGTTCCCACTTCCCACTTCAAATATAATGTAAATCAGCAATCAGCATGACATGAATTTCAACAAATTAACACCGTTAAAAAACTGCTAACAAAGTATCCGTTTGTCCTTGTTCATATATACATTATACAAGTTGTACATAAGTTGTATATGTACATATATTTATACTTATTATTATGAAGGAAAATGTTTGATGTGTCTAATTAATAAGCTAAAAAATGTGTGTAATAAAGAGATGAACATACACATAAATGAATAAACTTCACAAACAAATAATCGAGCATCCACAAACATAAATGAATGAACTGAAGTTGTGTACATGTTCGTTCACTTAAATATATAAACAAATCTTTATATTCATATATATGTTTATTTCTAAATGAATGAACACAAACAAACTTTCTACCAAATAATTCATTAACTATTCATTAAAGTCCATAATAAAAATCGTTATCCGACCTATTCAAAGTAATTGTTGGGCACACGTTGAACAATGGGAATTTGTATTTCTTAATAACACTGTGAATGCTTATAACTTCACATAGGGGCAAGTCGTGGACGTGGTTCCCACTTCCCACTTCAAATATAATGTAAATCAGCAATCAGCATGACATGAATTTCAACAAATTAACACCGTTAAAAAACTGCTAACAAAGTATCCGTTTGTCCTTGTTCATATATACATTATACAAGTTGTACATAAGTTGTATATGTACATATATTTATACTTATTATTATGAAGGAAAATGTTTGATGTGTCTAATTAATAAGCTTAAAAATGTGTGTAATAAAGAGATGTAAACACATAGCAAAATCTGAGAATTAAAAAAGAAAAAATATATGAGAAATGTGTAAACAAATAAATGAATTAGGCATGTTATTATACATATTTTTTAGGTAAAATCAATTAATGGTGAGTATTTATAATAAGCCATTTTTAGTGGGAACAAAGGATGTATGGATAAGACATTATTGACATGATCAAAAACATGCCAGAGTTATAAACTTTGACGACAAAAAATATAAATGAAATAAGAATATGCAAGATGTTCTGGTTAACGAAAAACATAAATTGATGGTATTAGATTTCAATGGTATACATGCATATTTCTTTCTTAAAAATCATTTCGTTACCTCTTTAAAGTTATGAGTCATCTCATTATTTTTTTTATTTTTTTTATTTTATTTTATTTTATTTTTTTTAGAACGGCGTGTGTCACACCCCGTTGTAGCGGAAATACAGGGTTAACAAAGAATTGCATACTAATCAGAAGGTTAATAGAGATTACATCCATTTATACCAATACAAGTCAATACAAGTACAATCGTTCAAAGTGTGGACCCCAAAATACGGATACAAGTCATCCTCATTTGGAACTGGGCCCACAGAATACAAGTTCAATAAATTGGACAGTCAAATACAATTAAAGCCAAAAGCATGAAAGTCCTCAATGTCTGATGCTAATTGTACGTCCAAAGTCAAAAGATTGGCCCTATAATGCCAAAGACGATTCCAAGACTTACTGATGGTCACCTGAAAAGCATGAAATTTGAGAGGATCAACTATCGAAATAGTTGGTGAGTTTACAGTGTGTTTGACTAAAAGATCAATCGTCGTTTGTTGTAGTTATTTAATACAGGACGGTCCAGACCGAAGTCCGACCCCAATATATAGACAAGACGGTTCAGACCGAAGTCTAACCTAAATATATAGACAAGACGGTTCAGACCGAAGTCTAACCTCAATATAATGACAAGACGGTTCAGACCGAAGTCTAACCTAAATATATAGACAAGACGGTTCAGACCGAAGTCTAACCTCAATATAATGACAAGACGGTTCAGACCGAAGTCTAACCTAAATATATAGACAAGACGGTTCAGACCGAAGTCTAACCTCAATATAATGACAAGACGGTTCAGACCGAAGTCTAACCTAAATATATAGACAAGACGGTTCAGACCGAAGTCTAACCTCAGTATAACTACATGAGGGGGGATCATTTTAGTTCGTCAAAACACAAGGAACAGTTTAGTCAGCCGACAACATGGCAAGTCAAGACATATAGATCGATTTTCATAAGACATGTATACACATTTTTAGACAGTCGTCTCATGGCAAATATAAGACAAATGATTTCATTTACCAAATCTCATGGCGTAGACAAAGACAAATCATTTACAAAGTAGTCGTGTATACAGTACATGCTTTCAGGCCCAAAGTAAAGGAAAAAGGGCGCCATAAACTCACCTTAGCGATAACAGAGCTAAAAGTATGAGCAGTCTGAGAAAAAGAGCAGTCTAGTCTCCACGTCTATCCAAAACCTAGGATATCATTACCAAAAATGAGGATCAAATCCCTTGACGACAAGTATCCTACGTACCACTACTTAGCTATAAATCCTAGAATGCCATAACCGAGAATGTGTTTCAAACTTTCATTTTACCAATCAAAAGTAAATAAACATATTCGGACTTTCGGATTAAAAGTTATTAATGTTTAGAAATTGATGCGCAAAATTTTTACAGTGGGTATCCACTGCGCCGCAGTGAGCCAGAACCCTGCTCACTGCGCCGCAGTGGGCTAAATCGAACCAGGGACCAGTACAATGGCACTGCGCCGCAGTGGGCCATTGCCAAGCTCACTGCGCCGCAGTGAGCTAACCATGCACAAAACAGGCCCTAGCCACTGCGCCGCAGTGGGCTAAATCGAACCAGGGACCAGTACAATGGCACTGCGCCGCAGTGAGCCATTGCCAAGCTCACTGCGCCGCAGTGAGCTAACCATGCACAAAACAGGCCCTAGCCACTGCGCCGCAGTGGGGCTAGCCCATGTCACTGCGCCGCAGTGGCCCAAAACTGAACCAGAAGCAGTAGCTGCAGGTTAAGCAGGAAAACCAAACCCAAAACCCTTCAAACTCGACCCAAATCAAACCCTTTTATTTCTAACAAGTGTTAACATGTTCAAAAGACCTGGAAACATACCATTTCGCCAATCATTTCGCCATTTCAATCATTTAGACCTCAAAAACCTAATTCTAAGTCAAAACCTAATTAAGTTAACCAAACCAAAACTCATTTCATTTCCACGGCTATCTAATTCATTTAAAAATACTGAAATTAAACTTGAAATGGAAATTAAATCAAATCAAAAGTTCATAGAAAAGTTAACTTACTACTTTTGATGTTCTTGAAGGAAAAATTAAAGAAGATGATGGTTCCTTGGATTTATCCTTGCCAAAACAAATTTTGATGATGGTGAGGTTGAGATTGAATTCTAGATTTTAAGTTTGTGAATTGTGTGTGTGTGTTGTGTGTGTGTGTGTGTGTTGTGTGTGTATGTCGACCAACAAGAGGGAAAAAGAAGGGGGAATGGGTTTTGGTGTTCATTCCCCTGCCACAAATCCTAAAACCGGCCCATGTGGCCTTAAAATGAGATATTTTGGTACCTTTAATTCGGTAAAATGCTTACGATTAAATACCGTATGACCTAAAAGTCAAAAATGTAAAGTAAAGGTATTTTCCCTCGTCTTATTTTAGTCAAGACAAGCCAATAAAGTTTCGTCAAAGGAACTTTATAATATTAAGTCTAGACAGTCTAATTATTTTGTTCAAGACATAACCTTTAAATATTAATTTAAAGTTATTTTAAAGATTCGGCATTCGTCTAGATAGCTAATAGTCTACGTCATCAAGATACGTCTATTTTGACTAAGTCAAAAGTCCAAAAGTCTAATAAGTTCCACGTCAAATGACCGTCTAATCGAGATTAGGACTAACCCGATGTAAATTAATTACGAGTTGTCACAGCGTGTTAGTTGGTTAGTGACTCGAACCCTAGCAGTGACATCCAAGCGGACAATATGCTAGAAGTTGGAACATGACAATTGTATCAATATGGATCCACATTAGATTTATAGAAAATGATAATGATATCATTATTTTTTATGGATTATTAATTTACCACAAAGTATAAATTTCCCAACATATGGTAGAAGTTAGTGCTTATTTTTTTATTTTTTTTTTAAAACGACAATATATATTAAAAAAGACATCATAGCCAAAGAAGAGTACAATAAATTACAGAAAAAGAAGGGGATTTTGAAACCATTGATCCCTCGACATTCGAAGCTTTTGAACACCTGCTGGAAACCCACACATAAGATTGAGCTACCACCAGATCAAAAAGTAACTCAGATCGTTTGTTACCACGAGAAAACACTTCATCATTTCGATGTCTCCAAATAGTCCAAATCGAGCAAAACAAAATGGCTTCAATACAAAGCTTCTTGGTGTATTTAATTTGCAGACCATCAATGAGTAGAAACATATTTAATTTCCAGAGACGTGCAAACAAGGATATTTAATTTCCAGAGACGTGCAAACAAGGGATATTTTCCAGAGACGTACAAAGCTTCTTAGTGCTTATGTTTGATAGACATGCGTATCACTTCTTTAACTTTATGGTATCCAGCTCGTATGAATAAAATTTATTTGCCAAAGGAACTTAAATCCATGACCTGTTAGTTATTAGGTTATCATACATGCCAATAAAAGCAACGTCCAAAAGTTTCATTATGTAAGTTTGTCCTATTTTAATAACTGATTAATAACAATTACAATTAGCTAGAATTAGAATAAGTTAAATGGTAATATTTCTACTGTTAAATACGTTTGAAAAAAAAAAAAAATGTATTCTCTTTTTTAGGATAAGTTAGAAAAATACAAATAACGATAACGACGACAAAAGTATTTAAAGACGAGTAATAATATGTCAATCGGATATGGCAATTTACGACACCATATGTGAAGAAGGACGGAAGAAAATAAGATGAAAGGAAAGGATATACTCCATAAATCACAAAATGGGTGACTAGGAATTATTTGTCAGTGGTCACTTCGTTCCCTACCACGTGTTAAGTACGTGTTAGCTCCGTTTCCTATCGTTTTCAAAAGTATCAAGTTGCCAAACAAGCAAACAGCTTCCTGTTTTGGCATCAAATATTTTACTTACACCTGCCAAAAGTCTTGGATTAGGATGCCCCACCTCAACTCTTATCAAATCCACACACTTTTTTTTTTTTTTTTTTGGTTCAATCATGGCATCTTATTTGTGATTTATGTCCAATAACAACATTTTAATATAGAGCATATTTATATCAAAATGCCGACATGGTATCTAATACCGATTTTGATTACGAAAAAAGTTGCCATTGAATTCATGGTTTCTTTTTATTGAATTCTTAATAAGTTGAATAAAAGGGCAGAAAAGACGAGTTTACAGTAGTGTATCACATTTATATATTCCATAAGTTTAATGAAGTATTTAAATGATAGAAAAAAAATTACACGAATCATGAAAGGTATATCGTTTCATTTAAATTCACATATTAATACTAGTAAATTTTCAGTTTTTAATTCCTATGTTTCATTTTTGAACATATTATATTATATACTATACTAAATCAATAGATTGTGAATAGTAACTCGCCTGCGTGGCGAGTTACTATTCGTTCATGTAATAACCCGTACAATTATTCGGATTTTGCCAAATCGCATCTTTTCGGGTTTTCAAATAATTATATTGAAAACGTTTATTCTTTTTTTGTAACAATATTCAGATTTTACCACATTGGATCCTTTCAGGTTTAAAATTACGGGTTACTTCTTGGTATCTTACATTTTTTTTCTTTTGGGTTTTCAAATATCAAAACTATTTTTTCTGTGGTACTGCCTTTGAATAAATATCTATTTCATATGTCAAAGACTTTAACAAACATATATAGCGACACATCATCAATAACAAAACATAATCGTTTTCAGGTTTCCAAACAATATATTAAAAACTTTTATTAATTTTTTGTGGTATTGTCCTTGAATAAGTATATATTTTATATGTCAAAGTTTTTAGCAAACATAAATCATCAATAACAAAAAGTAATCGAACTAATTGAAATCGCGCGCAGACAGAAACTATTGTGGTTTTGCCTTTAAATAAATATATATTTGATATGATAAACTTTTAAACAAACCTATCTATGACAGAATGTTTGTTAATTCAATGCAAGTATAACACAATCGTTTCAACACAACAATTGATGCCCCACAACGCGGGGCCGGAAATTTCCTAGTTTGTAAATAAAACATGAAACATATGCTTACATTGTATCATATTTATATATTCACATATTAATACTAGTAAATTCACATTTTTTAGTTCACGTGTAATTTGATTCCATATGTACATATGAAGTATTTGTTGGATATTTTAATGTAATTGGGTTAATTGGTAATCTAATCATAATAATACATCGTATAAGTATGGTGGTGCGGAGTGCACGCTTATATGAATTTATTATGATCTTAGGGGCGAAGCCCCTAAGGAACGGGGGTCCGGGGGCAGCGCCCCCGGGAGCGGGGTCCAAGGGGCGGCAGCCCCTGGCGGGGTCCAAGGGCAGAGCCCCTGGCTGGGGTCGAGCTGAGGGACTAATTTTCGGAACGTCTCAGAAAATTAATTTTCGGAACTTGAGGGACTAATTTTGCCAATTCTGCAAACTCGGATTTCAACTGCTTTTAAGGCAGTTAAGGGGCCTGGATCATGATTCTGTTGTCACGAATTCAAATAGAATTCTCTCCCGTTTTTCACACACATACTCAAACACAAATCATACAGAAAATTCTTAATCACTGATTGTATCCGGTTGAATAATTTGGGGTGAACCACCGAATTGATTCAATCTGAAAGCGTATCGCGCTTTCAGTGATTGTTTAATATCCGGTTTTGTTCGTTATTGACTGCATATCCCAACAGTATTCGCAAATAAAACATGAAACAACGAATGCTTACATTGTATAAATGTTAGAATGTTAGATATTCCATAAATTTTGTAAAATATTTAAATGATAATATATAATGTTTCATGTATATTCTGAATACTAGTAAAATCACATTCTTTTAGTTTACGTGTTATTAACATGATTGCATACGTATGAATCATGCGCAAAACATTAAACATATGTTTGAGGAAATTAGTTGTTGAAAAGTGATAACTCCTGGTTGTAGGCGTAGCTGAAAATCATAAAATATTATATTTAAAGCACGGAAATTTTATTATTATTATTATTATTATTCCATTACAAAAAGTGAAGCTGTGAAGATAGGGTTGTCATTTGTCAACTTATCACACAATTAAGCTTAACGCTAGTTCTTGATGTTTTTTTTTTGTTTTTTTTTGAACATTAGTTCTTGAGTTATTTGTTAGAAGAAAAGAAAAGAAGTGTGATGATTGAGATTTGGAAGATTTGAATCTTTTCAAATCATCTTAAAAGTGGGAAGAAGATTTAGAGAGTGTTTGAGATTACGTTTTAAAATGATAATTTGATTATTACGTTTGTAAAACATAAATAATCTAAAAATATGTTTGGATGAACTTGGTATACTCAAACTATTTTTTTCCTTTATTTATTAATTTAAATATCTTTACCTAATATACTCATAATACCCTTAATGAAGTTATTACAAAATATATCTACAACCATAAAAATAACTACACTACCTCTTTATATCAATTACTTTTACATTAATAATCAACACCGCCGCCATCGCCCACGCCATCACTGTTGCTACCGCCGCCACCACCACTCGTCTCAGCCACCACAGCCATCGCCATTGCCGCCACTGTTACCACTACACCCGCACAAATGTATAAAAAAAAGTTCGAAATGACAATCAATTTTAATCACAATGTTGGTGGACCAATTTGTATATATTGCAAAGATATTCAAC
The DNA here is from genome assembly GCA_034093135.1 of Erigeron breviscapus. Taxonomy (NCBI): domain Eukaryota; kingdom Viridiplantae; phylum Streptophyta; class Magnoliopsida; order Asterales; family Asteraceae; genus Erigeron; species Erigeron breviscapus. Next base: position 64,261,551 of record CM067167.1, read on the forward strand.
AATGAATTTAATTGCAGCTTTGCAAGTGGATTTGCATATTTAGTTTCCTTTCATTACTAATAACAATTCAGACTGGTCTGAAAAATATTCTTCAATTTCCAGATTTAGTTTATATTTTGCTAGATTCGTTTTTTTTAATCCAAAAGCTAGATCAAGAAGAAGGCCATCTGTTTGATATAAAAAAGTGATATTATTAGGGAATTTAGTTACGTTATTTGATCAAAATGACGTAATTCCATGAGCTTCATGATAACCTGATATTCATATTTCCGTCATTCTATTTGTTTAAAGCTAAAAACTTCACTTGTCTATGTAAATTATTTAATAAACTAGCAGGTTTTCCCGCGCGGTGCCGCGGGTACCTGTTCTCTTTTTGTCGAGCTATTCGATTTATTTTTCAAGGGTGTTACCATAAACACAACGACATGTTCTTGTTTAGTTCGAAAGCAAATGGAAAAAAAAATTGTAAAACAAATGCAAAAAAAAAATAAAAAAAATTAAAACAAAAGTATAAAAAAAAACCAAAAGAAAAATAACAATTTTAAAAAAGTTATTAAAAAACAAAAAGTTACAAAATATATAACCCAAAAAGCAAAGTAATAAAAAAACTAAAAGGAAAAGAAAGATGTTAAAAACAAAATATTACAAAAGTTAAAAAAAAATAAAAAAAAATATATATTACAAAATATAAAATTAACAAAATATTACAGAAGTTAAAAAAAAAAAAATAAATATATATTACAAAATACAAAATATACACAAAAAAGAATAAAAGTAAAACAAAAACACAATAGAAAACAGGAGGGGGCAGGAAGCAAGGAAACAAACTGGAGGGGAAAAGTAAAACTTATGAAGGGGCAAAGTGTAAATTACAAAATCCAAAAAAAGAAACCCAAAAAGAAAAAAGAGGGGAGGCGGGTTTCGAACCCCCGACCTCTCACACAGAAAGCGACGCGCGGACCACCCACCAAAGGCCTTCTTGTTTAAGTATTCGCAAACTAAATATATATGTTAGTCTGTATTTAAAAATATATATATTACTGTAGTTGGCACTGTGTATATAGCCCACGGACTCTCTCAACCAATGAAAACCCAACAGCTGGCCTATCTATATCTGCTCCCCCCATCTTCTCTCTCCCCTAACTCCCCATCTTTTTTCCCTTTCTTCAGTCTTTTTCCAGAATAATGAATTCAAACCACTTTGCCTTCAATCAATTAAACAATAACAACAAAGTCTTCCGTCAAAATTGATTCCGTATCTTGGGAAGAGAATGGATCAATTTACGCTTTTTTGGGTTCAGGCCCATACTCTTTTTCTCTGGGTAACCTGCTTACAATGATTAACATTATAGCAGGGTTGAATTAAATCTCAAATGGGCTGAGTAGGTTGAATTAAAATAATAGCTAAAAGAATAACTTGTCGAAATTAACTGAATTTTATCATTTATGATGTAATATACAATAGCATTTAAACGGTTTACTATTGCAGAACACAGCTCTGACCGGGCAGATTTCTTGAAGCTCTGTAAGAGGGTGCGTTGAGTACATCATTAGAGCATGGTATCTTCTTTAGTTTAAAGATCTCATAGTATTATCTACTTTTAACAACTTATGCTATAATACCATTTGTGATTCACAATTTTCGAGTTTGTGGACATGTTTTTTTTTTTAATCTCCAAATATATATAAAAGAGAAACCTTAATTTATAATTGGAGAAGTATGGACCCTTAGATGAAGTTCACCTTTTAATTAGAGTCATTAGATCAAATGATGATGTTATATACCTTATTTAACTTTTTTAGATTTAATTTTATTTTAATAAATTTAAATTATTATTATTTCCTTATTTAAGTTTGTAGACATTAATAATTAATGTTTTTAATGATATAATTATGGAAACTAATAATAATTTACATCATTTTTTATCTATAAAATTAATTTTTAATTTTTTACATTAATTTTTTTTTTAATGTAATACGTTTTTATTAAATTATATTTTTGTTTAGGGTTTTTAACATATGACGAATAAAATTTGGTTATAAGGATTTTTGTATAGGATTTTTATCATATAACATTTTTATTAAATCAATGTTTTGAAAACCGGATCGGATGTCAAACCGGCCCTCTTAATAAAGAACTTAAAAACAAGAGAAGTATGGACCCTTAGATGAAGTTCACTTTTAATTAGAGTCATTAGATCAAATGATGATGTTATATACCTTATTTAACTTTTTTAGATTTAATTTTATTTTAATAAATTTAAATTATTATTATTTCCTTATTAAGTTTGTAGACATTAATAATTAATGTTTTTATTGATACAATTATGGAAACTAATAATAATTTACATCATTTTTTATCTATAAAATTAATTTTTAATTTTTTACATTAATTTTTTTTTTAATGTAAATTTAAATTATTATTATTTCATTCAAGTTTGTAGACATTAATAACTAATGTTTTTATTGATACAATTATGGAAACTAATAATAATTTACATCATTTTTTATCTATAAAATTAATTTTTAATTTTTTACATTAATTTTTTTTTTAATGTAATGCGTTTTTATTAAATTATATTTTTGTTTAGGGTTTTTAACATATGATGAATAAAATTTGGTTATAAGGATTTTTGTATAGGATTTTTATCATATAACATTTTTATTAAATCAATGTTTTGAAAACCGGACCGGATGTCAAACCGGCCCTCTTAATAAAGAACTTAAAAACAAATATGGAGTCTATAATAAACTATCACAATTATATATCAGAAAGATAATTGTATGAAAATTGCAATGATATTATGCATAATTTTAATTTAGATTAACACAACATGCGATATATAGATTGATAATTAAATTACTTAGTAATTTTAGTGTATAACTAAATTATTCGAGCAAAACTTTTGACTCACGAGTACAATGACAATGCAGACATATCCGGATGAATGAAAGACATCCAAAGAAACGAAACCCTTACTTAGCGAGAACTCTAATAGATGATGTATCCATTCTTCAACTGTCTGATCACTGTTAACCGAAATCTAAACGACCACTAATGAAACTTCATGTTTTTTAGTGGTTTAATTCTTATCTGGTTAAATATTTGTCAACTTATAATATTATAAAAAAATTAACATGTCATTAATTATATATGTTTCCCGCGTATTACGCGGGTAATAATCTAGTATTTATTTATGTGTTTTACATACTTGCAGCAACTTTATTCACCATTCGATCCTGTACATGGAAGTTGATGTTCTTGAACAAAATTTTATGTCATACATGTTTAAGATAGCATGGTTATGTCAAAAATGGAGCAGTCAACTTTTAGGTTTTCAAATTAGTTCAATGATGAAAGTATTTTTTTTTTCTAAAAGAATAACTCCATGGCTGCAGGTGAACCACAGCTTAGAAAATTTAATTGTTAACATGCTGACAGTTAAGCTGGCAGATTTGGATAACCAGAGTGCAGCCTTGGCAGAACATTCTTAAAGTCATGATCGCTTTACTTCTTGCTTTGACTTACTTAAAGAAGAAACAAAGCTTTCAACACAAAAGGCACAACAGTGTTTACGTATTTATTTGTGTAATTGTAAGGGGTAAGGGTGTAGTGCCACAAATTGGCTCTTTGGCAAGTTTTCCACCAATAGAAAGCTTACACATATACATGCCAATTTTTGCCATTTCTTGCCAAATACTTGCCAAAATGCATGCTATAGTGCCAATTTGCCAATTTGAAAAACTTACGAAACAAACCCTAAAGTTTTATTAAACTTAAAAAACACAATACAACTAAATAAACATTACATTTATTTAAAACATAAAACACACAAATACTTAAAAATAATAAAAAAAAAAGATTACTAAACATCGATATCTAGATCTCCCACGTGCTCCGTAATATCACGACATAACATGTAATGCGTCTCTTCGTTACGTAAGTGATAGAGAAAATTAGGGTCGGTAACACGAAGATCGTTTGGAGGTCCCTGATGTACACCGGTGATATCGCGTTGCTGTCGTCCTTGAGGATCATGTTATGTAAAATAACACACACATACATCGTGTTAACGATCTTTTCTTTGTTCCTCATCCGTGCCGGTCGTTCGATGATAGCCCACTTGTTCTTCAGAAGCCCGAATGCTCGCTCAACGTCTTTTCTCGCGGACTCTTGGAGTTTCTTCATTACATGGACATCAATCTCTCACGAGCCGTGTGCCGATCTCTCCAAATAAATCTTCGTGTGTTTGCAGAAGAAGAAGATTCAGTGTCTTCTTCTAAGGCTGCAAGAGCCACAGAAGCCAAAAACTCGAAGCCGCCAGAAGACGACGACGACGAGAAATCGGAACTTCCGAATTCAGGGATTATTGCTTCGGGTAGTTGTTCGTCGTCAGACATTTTGCCTAATGAAATTTGATAATATGTGATAGTATGTTTGGTGTTTGATAGTATGTGATAGTATGGTTGTTTGATAATGTGATAATATGTGTATGTATATATAGAAGTTGGAAAAAAAAAAGAAAAAAAAAAAAAAAGTCACAGCCGCTCCCAACGTTCAAGCATAAAAAAACAAAAAAAAAGTCACCAAAGACGCTCCAAACGTTCACTAGCATCGGCCAAAACTAGCCGATGTAAGTTGCCAAAACTTGCCGATTAAACTTGCCAAAACTAGCCGATGCATGTGCTATAGGCTTGCCAAAGAGCCGATGCTAGCCGATGCTTTTTGCCGATAAAACTAGCCGACTACACCCTTGCCCCTAATGAACTATGTATGAAGATGAGATGAAATTACAAGGGAAAAGAAAAAATACAAAATATATATTACAAAATACAAAATTAACAAAATATAACAAAAGTTAAAAAAAAGGAAAAATAAAAATATATATTACAAAATACAAAATTAACAAAATATTACAAAAGTTAAAAAAAAGGAAAAATAAAAAATATATATTACAAAATACAAAATATACACAAAAAAGAATAAAAGTAAAACAAAAACACAATAGAAAACAGGAGGGGGCAGGAAGCAAGGAAACAAACTGGAGGGGGAAAAAGTAAAACTTATGAGGGGGCAAAGTGTAAATTACAAAATCCAAAAAAAGAAACCCAAAAAGAAAAAAGATGGGAGGCGGGTTTCGAACCCCCGACCTCTCACACAGAAAGTGACGCGCGGACCACCCCACCAAAGGCCTTCTTGTTTTAGTATTCGCAAACTAAATATATAGGCCAAAGTACTTTTTTCGTTCCTGTGGTTTCTCGAATAAGCATTTTTCGTCCTCGCCGTTAACTTTCGGCTAAAATCATCCTTGTGGTTTACTTTTCGTCCCTGCCGTTATAACTTTGCCGTTAACCCCCTCACATGCAAGTCACGTGAGGGGCATTTTCGTCTTTTTATAGAGTTAAGTGCAAAAATCGTCCCTGTGGTTTGTCGTTTTTGCATTTTTCATCCTCGTCGTTAACAAATCCAGAAAAACTTTTCAAACAAAACAAAACAAACAAAAGTTACAGATAACAATTTAATCCAAACAAAACAAAAACCTATATACCTACATTTGAGGATCTGGTCAATCACTTTCAAATGCAAACACGTACATACAATGTTTTAAATACATGTAGTATTACTCGTAATACCGGTATCGGAGGGTACTCCGGTGCAACTATTTCCGGTATTTTCGGTATTACCGTTCTGGTATTCTCATTTTTTATTTTTTGAATTTTTTTAAACATTATTTTTATAATACTTTAATGTTATATTTTTTTGTAATTTGTGAACTTTCTTATATTTTGTTATAAAGTACCTATTTGGTATTATTTTTGAGTGAATTGTAATTATATTTTGACTATTTTCGTTAAATTGTAGTAAGTTTTTTTTAAAATAAAAAAATAAAAAATTAAATTAGCCGTACCGGCCGGTATTAAATTAGATCCTCATATGTAGGTATAAATAGGTTTTTGATTTGAGTTTGTTTTGGTTTTTGATTAAATTTTTGTTTGGATGTTTGTTAAATACAAGGATGAAAAATGCAAAAACGACAAAGCATAAGGACGAATTTTGCACTTAACCATAGGGACAAACCATGAAGATGGGTGAAAAGACATAAATACCCCTCACGTGATTTGCACGTGGGGGGTTAACGGAGGCAAGGACGAAAAGTAAACCACAGGGATGATTTTAGCCGAAAGTTAACGGCGAGGACGAAAAATGCTTATTCGAGAAACCACAGAGACGAAAAAAGTACTTTGGCCAAATATATATGTTAGTCTGTATTTGAAAAAAAAATAAAAAATATTACTGTAGCTGTCACTGTAGCCGCTACAGTAAAAGTTACAGTGCGAGTGGCCACGGGAAATATATATTATTAATTTGCTGATGATTAGAGGTATGATAAAATTTCACTATAATTCAATTAGACATAGGTTATAGACAAAGGTTGTCGCCTTATGGGATTATTAATAAATCAAAACTGCCATTGGGGTGATAGCCCAATGGTTAGGGAGTTTTCCATTTTGTGGTTTCTTCCTAGGGGTCATGGGAGAGCAAACCCTTTAGGACATTGCCAGGATTCGAACCCGGCGTGGGCGCATCAAAGTTGGGGGTGTTAGCCATTTATCCGCTCTGCCTTTCAAAAAAAAATTAATAAATCAAAACTACCTGTTGAAATTATTAAAGTTTTATACCCTACCGTAATTTATTACTACTTTTAAACAGCTTTATTTAGTGCTAAAGAAAAGCTGTAGTTTGTTCGTTTCATAATAAAGTAATATCATTATCAGCCTGTAATACGTGTAACATTTATATTCCTAGCAAAAAATTTAGAATCGAAAGTATCGTGTGGTTCCTTGAACTTAATTTTTCATAGTTGTCTTTTTCTTTTGGTTTATTACATTAAATTTCTCTTTTATTTTATTTATCTTCTTTACTAACATAATTAACTAGAAAAATACCCGTGCGTAGCTCGGGTTAAACTTAATATCTTTTATAACTTACATTTGAATTGAACATAGCTAAATAGCAACTCAAATAGAATGTAATATCGACATGTTATCTCGTACTCCATTTTTTAGTTCTACTCCCTCCGTCTCATATTAAATGTCCAATTTTCACTTGTTAAGTCTTCTGCTTTCAACTTTGATCATAAATATTTTTGTTTTCATATAACATATATTGATATATTGAGTTTAGTTAAGTATACTTTTCATTGATATAACTTTCATCAATTATTATATAACACAAACAAAAATATATATGGTCAAAGTTTAAGCAAAAGACTTGACAAGTCAATAATTGACATTTAATATGAGACGTAGGGCGTATATATATGCTTGTCTCTAATTTGTTCCACTTGATAATGGTTAAGTCTATCTTATAATCTTAAGACAATAAAGCTTAAGTCCGTTTATGCTTGAATCTAATTATCACTTATGAGTTATGGATGCTTCTTTTTTGTAAAACATCTAAATGTTAAAACGCGTTTGTCGACCTTTTGAAATATTTACAATTTTTCATAGCTTGCATATATTAATCAATGTACAAAAATTGAAAGAAAAGAGACATACGAACAAATGAACAATACGAAATAAAAAATTATGGAAAATCAGCAAACTAAATTAAACATCCGGAGAAATGATGAAAATATATTTAAAAAAAAATTAAAAAAATTGATATTTACCAAAGCTTCTTTTCTTTTCAACTGCTCTGTATATTTTCCTTTTCTACTATCCTTTTCTTTTTACTTGTCCCAGCAACACAAAAGAAAGAGCAGATCTCCTTTCAACATTGACTAACAACACACGAAAGTGGTGATTGGAAAAACTCATTTAATATCTGCTCAGAGAAGGTTGTCGTTGTCGTCTTCTCCATGCATATGATTGGAAAAACTATTCGTTGCCGTCGCGGTGATCGGAAAACTCATTTTGAACTACCGGAACGTAACAACCGGAATTCATCGTAATCACTGTTGTGATCAGGTGTTCCGAAGGTTATGTCTGGATATATAAGATGTTTTTGTTGTTCCATTTTGAGGTATTATTTTGTCTAGATATTTAAGATGTTTTTCGCATCGACTTCAAATTTATATCCAGAAGTAACTACCCATCCGATATTAAATGGTTGGTAAATAGGAGTTTTAGTTGATTATCTTGTTTTTTTACTATCCACGTTTATATTATTATAGGAGTAAAGTAGTAACAACCTATCCGTGATTTATACATGTTATTTACTCCATTTAATTCATTAATTGTAAATACTGTGAGACTTTTGGATAAGTTGCAAACAAATTAATTAGCACGTTTGTTTTTCCCGTATAACTATACGAAGTAAAACTTTTGCTAAATATGAGGGGATTTAGTTAGTGTGGTGCTAGTAAATTTTGACATGTTTCTATTATTGGAAAAACTATTCGTTGCCGTCGCGGTGATCGGAAAACTCATTTTGAACTACCGGAACGTAACAACCGGAATTCATCGTAATCACTGTTGTGATCAGGTGTTCCGAAGGTTATGTCTGGATATATAAGATGTTTTTGTTGTTCCATTTTGAGGTATTATTTTGTCTAGATATTTAAGATGTTTTTCGCATCGACTTCAAATTTATATCCAGAAGTAACTACCCATCCGATATTAAATGGTTGGTAAATAGGAGTTTTAGTTGATTATCTTGTTTTTTTATATGAGGGGATTTAGTTAGTGTGGTGCTAGTAAATTTTGACATGTTTCTATTATTTCGTCTTCTCCATGCATATGATTGGAAAAACTATTCGTTGCCGTCGCGGTGATCGGAAAACTCATTTTGAACTACCGGAACGTAACAACCGGAATTCATCGTAATCACTGTTGTGATCAGGTGTTCCGAAGGTTATGTCTGGATATATAAGATGTTTTTGTTGTTCCATTTTGAGGTATTATTTTGTCTAGATATTTAAGATGTTTTTCGCATCGACTTCAAATTTATATCCAGAAGTAACTACCCATCCGATATTAAATGGTTGGTAAATAGGAGTTTTAGTTGATTATCTTGTTTTTTTACTATCCACGTTTATATTATTATAGGAGTAAAGTAGTAACAACCTATCCGTGATTTATACATGTTATTTACTCCATTTAATTTATTAATTGTAAATACTGTGAGACTTTTGGATAAGTTGCAAACAAATTAATTAGCACGTTTGTTTTTCCCGTATAACTATACGAAGTAAAACTTTTGCTAAATATGAGGGGATTTAGTTAGTGTGGTGCTAGTAAATTTTGACATGTTTCTATTATTGGAAAAACTATTCGTTGCCGTCGCGGTGATCGGAAAACTCATTTTGAACTACCGGAACGTAACAACCGGAATTCATCGTAATCACTGTTGTGATCAGGTGTTCCGAAGGTTATGTCTGGATATATAAGATGTTTTTGTTGTTCCATTTTGAGGTATTATTTTGTCTAGATATTTAAGATGTTTTTCGCATCGACTTCAAATTTATATCCAGAAGTAACTACCCATCCGATATTAAATGGTTGGTAAATAGGAGTTTTAGTTGATTATCTTGTTTTTTTAGGGATTTAGTTATGTGGTGCTAGAGAAGGTTGTCGTTGTCGTCTTCTCCATGCATATGATTGGAAAAACTATTCGTTGCCGTCGCGGTGATCGGAAAACTCATTTTGAACTACCGGAACGTAACAACCGGAATTCATCGTAATCACTGTTGTGATCAGGTGTTCCGAAGGTTATGTCTGGATATATAAGATGTTTTTGTTGTTCCATTTTGAGGTATTATTTTGTCTAGATATATAAGATGTTTTTGTTGTTCCATTTTGAGGTATTATTTTGTCTAGATATTTAAGATGTTTTTCGCATCGACTTCAAATTTATATCCAGAAGTAACTACCCATCCGATATTAAATGGTTGGTAAATAGGAGTTTTAGTTGATTATCTTGTTTTTTTACTATCCACGTTTATATTATTATAGGAGTAAAGTAGTAACAACCTATCCGTGATTTATACATGTTATTTACTCCATTTAATTCATTAATTGTAAATACTGTGAGACTTTTGGATAAGTTGCAAACAAATTAATTAGCACGTTTGTTTTTCCCGTATAACTATACGAAGTAAAACTTTTGCTAAATATGAGGGGATTTAGTTAGTGTGGTGCTAGTAAATTTTGACATGTTTCTATTATCTACTTAACAATATTTCCGTTTAAATTGGACAATTTATGCGGCTGGGATCAAAAGTAAATTCAATTGAATGGTCAGGATTTAATATTAATACAACTCACCGGTGGCAATAATTATATATAATTTATATAAATTTATTTATTTTTATATTTTGTTGTTAAATATTATTAAAAAAAACTTATGTGTAAGTTTAAAAATAACATATAAAAGAACATTCTAAAATCAAAACAAATTTATCTCTAACATAATATATCAAATTCTTTGTACCAAATCGTTTTTTGAATATTTAATACATTTAAACTTAAAACTATACAATAATTTTATTTAGATTAAGTTATCTCATTTTATTATTACCTTTAAAAAACATAACATTTTTAATATAGATAGATTATTTTATAAAGTATTAAATTTTTTTTAGGAGGTCCTTAATTTTTCCAAGTTACTATTCAGAATTAAACAGAAGGATTTATGAGAGAGTCTCTCGCCTCCCCTTAAACGACTAAACATAAAGCTCATTGACGAACTTGATTGACCATTAATCTATGTGTATTCATATTAATAATATTTGTTTTAACAATTCCAAGATACTGTTATTAAAATTATTAGAGAAAATTTCATTACATACCCCTGTGGTTTGCCATATTATCAAGTTTCACCCCTATGGTTTTTTTTATCATTAGATACCCGTATGGTGGATTTTTGTGTCATTACATACCCCTGCCTCAAACGTCCGTTTGTACCCCGCCGTCAACCCCCTCACGTGTGTTCCACGTGAGGGTATTTCTGTCTTTTAGCTCTAAACATTCTCTTCTTCTTCTCTTTACTTTTTTTTTCCAGATCTAACAAGCCCCTAAAATCATAATCAAGTTTCGTGGTTTTATTCATCGAGGCTTCCACGCTAGATCCATGTCACAGTTATTCATCAATTTCATTTTCTAATCAAGATCTACAATCGATTACGATTTCTTTTCTTTATTAATCCAATCTTTTATCAATTCATGCCTCCTAAAATCCCAATGGTAATAAAAAACCCAGCAAATCTAAAAAGTGATGGGAAAAGTGGCATTGAATTGCCGATTCCTCCACACAAAAGAAAAACAATGAATCTCACACAAATCCTTCCTAAACAATTAAAACAATTGAATTAATCTTCAAGGTAATTATTACCTTCATCCCGTGGATGTATCCAATAATTCCGAGCCTTCAAACATAAATAAAAACGCCAACACAAGTGTCGCCGACTCACCGTCATCTGCGCTGATGTGGAGGTTGAATCTGCTTCTAAAAAGGTTGGGAATCAAGCGATTTTTAGCCAGGAATCAAGTGATGGCAGCCTGGGTTCGTAAATGCAAACGAGAAAAGACGAAAAAACCTAAAAATCCCACCACTGGTGATATTCCACCGCCGGCCACCTCTCAGCCACTAACCAACCACCAAGGGGTGTCAAAGGCTGTGACTTAAACAACCCAGAAAGAAAGAAATAGGTGAGCGGGAACAACGATTTCAACACAGATAGAAAGAAAGACACAACAATATATAGCTAGGAGTTGTTATTTTTCCTTTTGATTATTTTTGTAAATCAGAATTTATCAATGATTAATAGGGTTTTTAGATATGATATGATGTAGGATATATAGTTATACATATATATTACCAGTAAGGGTAATTGATTGATTTGTTGTACTTATTTTGTTGATTTAACTTGAAGAAGTGGTGGTCGGAATTTTGAACTGCTGGGTTATTTTTAGATATGATATGATGTAGGATATATAGTTATACATATATATAGCTAGGAGTTGTTATTTTTCCTCAAACTTGATTATGATTTTAGGGGCTTGTTAGATCTGGAAAAAAAAAGCAAAGAGAAGAAGAAGAGAGTGTTTAGAGCTAAAAGACAGAAATACCCTCACGTGGAACACACGTGAGGGGGTTGACGGCGGGGTACAAACGGACGTTTGAGGCAGGGGTATGTAATGACACAAAAATCCACCATACGGGTATCTAATGATAAAAAAAAACCATAGGGGTGAAACTTGATAATATGGCAAACCACAGGGGTATGTAATGAAATTTTCTCTTATTATATATTAGAAGCTCGGTAATTAGAGCCGTTTACCCGTGTTAAGCAATACTTATACTTATTTCGAACCACATGTGACACTGCCGACAAAAATGTACTCGTACTAAATAAAGAGCCAAACACGGATATAACACACACCCATGATTGCATACCTCTCTCCCTGAGTCCCTGACACCCTTTAATTCTTCTTCTTCTTTATCCCTCTATATATATATATACTTACTATATCTATCTATATAAATTATCCAAATCCTAACCTTTGCGTATACTTTATTTAACCCACTCACACAGTACACCCCCGGCCCCCTTTAATTTCCTTTCTCCCAACGGTAACTTCCCCCCTCACACCTGTCTGTCTAGCTGTACATTCATAACCACAAAATAGCACAACTGTTTGTGTTTGTGTTTGTGTGTGTATTTTGTTAGCTAAGGGATAAACCAAAACCAAAACCAAAACCAAAAACAAAGATGGATTTCAGTTCGTTTTTAACATCACTGGGTACTTCTTTTATAATATTTGTGATATTAATGATATTGTTTGCCTGGTTATGTACTAAACCCGGGAATGAAGTCATTTATTATCCGAACCGGATATTAAAAGGAATGGATCCATATGAGGGATCCAGGTCCAAGATGCGTAACCCCTTTGCTTGGATCCATGAAGCTATCTCTTCTTCTGAAAAAGATGTTATTAACTTATCTGGTCTTGATTCTGCCGTCTACTTTGTTTTCTTAAGCACGGGTAAATAAATACTCTCTTAATTACTTTTTTACCTACTACTATACTCTTTTTTTTTATATATATAATAATAATTTTCTTTAATTTATTTGGCCCTTTTTATGTATAACATACTTTTTTATTATTTTTTTGCTTGTTAATCTCTGATTTTGGTAATAAAGTATGTTTACTTTTGGATTAGTTTATACTTATTGAATAATTTATAACTTGGTCGTGGATTGTGTAGGTTCAGGCCCCAAAATATGCACTCAAAACTCACTCAATATATATGTAAATATGTAGAGAGAAAAATTGCAAAGAAAACTTGCTGATCTATTTCAAAAGGAGAGTACAAGAAAACAACTACTACTACATGCTATATATAAAGAAACTACTAAGACTAAGAGGAGTAGAGGGTTAAGGGAATGCCCCTCCTCCACTCCATGCATGACAAGTGTCTACTACCAATCATAAGGGGCATTCCCCCATTCCTTTGGGGTGGAGGAATGCCCCCAAGGCATTCCTTTTATATATAAATAAGTATATATATAAATAGAGTTAGTTTTAAAAAAAATAAAAATTGAATAAAGGGTTGTTGGTATCTTCATTTCTGCAGTCAACAATCATTGATCCCACAAAACTCCAAACGGCCAGACGCGTTCGAAATTGGGATGGGCACGCGAATTAAGGGAGTGGAACGCCCCCGGACCGAGATTGGGCGTTCTGGGGGCGTTCTGCACGAAAAAAGAGGGTGGGAACGGGCTACTCCTCTTAGTCTAAAGTAACTGCTAAAAGAAAGTATCCCACGTGACCATTTTCCCACTATCTTTTGATCTCCTTTTTACCCGGTCTATTCACTCAAACTTGCATAATATTCGGTCAAATATAGTCACCACTTTCTTGCTAGCCTAAATAACTTACTAATTAACCAAACATACTAACTTAAAGCTAATGATTTAATAATTCATGTTACTAAATCAAATTATATCAAGATTAAACCCAACAGATTGTTGTTTACTTTTGATTGATTTGTTCTTTCTTTTTTTAGTAAGGTAGGAATAATTTTAATTACTCAATAATATTATATATATATATATATATATATATATAGGGGTGGGATAAATTGAGTCCAGCTTAATTTGAGTCCAAAAAGGGTCCATGTAACTTACACATGTGTAAGTTGTAAAACTTACACATGTGTAAGTCGTGGTGGCGGTGGTCGCCGTCGCCGGAAAATCATGGTGGTGGTCGGAGATGATGGTGTGATGGTGGTGGTGGTAGGAGGTGGTTGGAATTTGAGGAGATGGAAGAAAATCAATGGACTCAAATTGGACTCAAAATAAGCTGGACTCATTTTATCTTTTCCCTATATATATATATATATATTTGTAATTATCCAAAGATATATTATTGTTATTAAGCTTTTCGTTGTATTCTAGATTTAAGAACTCTAGTTTTTTGAATGTTGAAATTGTTTTTGAATCAATGATTATTAAAACTCCTATCTCTTAGTCTTTTTCCCTTATTTCTTAGTCCCTTTTTCATAAGATATTCATATATCCTTTTTTTATAGAATAAAATATATATATAATAAAACAAAATGAAAAAAGATGCAAGTAATTGATAAGTAACAAACTATATGCTAAATTAAGTTTAAAGATGGTGATTGAAATCAAAAAGTGTGTTGAAATACTATAGTATCAACAAATTTACATACCCTTATAAAAATTGTTCAAACTTTTTTAAGTACTTAAAGTTTGATATGTAAAATTATCTTATTTACCCCTCAAAAATCAACTAAGTTAATTGTAAACTTATATTTAGAAATGATTTATATTTATTAGTATCATTTTAAATCCAAACATTTTCTATTTTTAACAATCATTTGTTTTATTGTAATTTCTAACAAGCTAAGATCCCATTAAAAATTATTAAACTTTTAACGACTCATAGTAGCACTAGACAAATCAAAAATTACTAGAAGTTGTTGTTACCGCTACATCACACGAGTATAATGCTATGGAAAATTAGTTAATTACTCGCGTTTCTTAGTTTTTACGAGTAATTTTTGCAAAATTTGGCCAGTCCAAAGCCCCGCCCACCCCATAGGACAGTATGTGAAAGGCAATGTGGAGTTTATGCTCTAGATTGATTGAGCGGCTCGTTAAGGGAACTGTTTGCCATACCGGGACTATACTTTGAAACATGACTGTATTCGGAAAGTCCTCTTTGGAACCAACCAACCAAGCCTCCAACTAATTTTTTAGCTGGAAGCTTGGGCTCATGAACCAGCCTTAACCATCACCCTATGACTTGAAATTTATATAATGCAAAAACATTTACACATGTAAGTAAAGAATGGCTAGTTGTAAACAGGACGATTAATTACCAATTGGTTGTGACTTAATATGCTTATGTCTTGTCTCTGTTACTTCCTGTTTTGTTCTACTAACAAATACGAGTATCAAATTAGCAACATGTTGGTATTATATCTCCTTTAACCTTTTCTATTGTTTACTATCTTGTTTCCAGTATTCGGGATACTTCTTCTATCGGGAATTGTATTACTACCGGTACTTTTGCCCATTGCTTTTACTGAAAATAACCCTGGTGTTAAGGATTCTACTGGGAAGAATGCTTTTCAAGATCTTGACAAGCTATCAATGGCACACCTCAAAGTTAGTTTTATATACCTTTCTCTTTGAGTGATATGTAATTTGCTTTTATACTGATCAACTTCTTTTGCTTAAAAACTTGTGTTGTAGAAGAATGGATCACGGTTATGGGCATCTGTGGTAGCTTGTTATTGGGTTTCGTTTGTCTCGTATTTCCTTTTGTGGAAAGGATACAAGCATGTATCTGATTTGAGAGCTGAGGTACTTGCGTCTCCGGAAGTTAAAGCTGAACAATTTGCTGTTTTGGTCAGGGACATACCTCCTTCATCTGAAGTTTCTTCTAGAAAGGAACAAGTTGACACCTTCTTCAAAAGAATATATCCCGACACGTTTTACAAATCAATGATGGTAACAGACAACAAAGCAGTCAACAAAATCTATGAAGAATTGCAAGATTGTAAAAAGAAGGTCGTGCAGGCTGAAATCATATATGAAAACTCAAAAAAAGGCCCAAAACCTGAAGGTGTGAAACCGACTCACAGAACTGGTTTCCTTGGTCTCATTGGTAAGAAGGTGGATTCAATTGAATACTACAATGACAAGATCCGTGAGTTGACCCCAAAACTTGAGGCTGCACAGAAAGTAACTCTTAAAGAGAAGCAACAGGGTTCGGCCATTGTCTTTTTCACTAGCCGGGTAACTGCAGCTTCAGCCGCTCAGAGTGCACATGCACGGATGATTGACACATGGACAGTCATCGATGCCCCCGAACCACGACAAATCTTATGGAGTAACCTCCCTAAAACTTTTTATGAAAGAGAGACACGACAATACCTTGTATACTTTATTGTTTTCTTGACGATATGCTTTTACATGATCCCCATTGCGCTGATTTCTGCTTTCACGACTCTTCCAAATTTGAAAAAGTTGATGCCCTTTTTGAGGTCTATTCTTGATCAGGAAACAATTAGAACAGTGTTGGGAGCTTATCTCCCTCAGATTGCTCTTATCGTATTTCTAGCTTTGCTGCCCAAGTTCCTTTTGTTTTTATCAAAGGCTGAAGGGATTCCATCAGAGAGTCACGCAGAGAGGGCTGCCTCAGGGAAATACTTTTATTTCTCAGTGCTTAATGTGTTTATTGGTGTTACAATTGGTGGAACTCTTTTCGAATCTTTTAAGGAAATTCAGAAACGACCAGGCACCATACCTGAAAGGCTAGCAACGAGCCTTCCTGGGAACGCTACTTTCTTTTTGACTTTTGTGGCTCTCAAGTAAGCTTATTGTTGTATCTTTTAATACTTATATATTGGCAGACTGAACGGGTTGAGTAATGAATCAGAATAGGTATGGGTTGGAGCTGAAAATTTTGGTATGCGACTATGGGTTGGCTTGACCCACACACTTTAACCCAAAACACTGATTTTCTCTGCTGAATTACAAATATTATGTTTACTTTAATGACTGTTACTTGTACCATGGTTGAGGAGGTTGTAGCCATCGACGCTTCAGAAATGTTTGGCCTGTTTGCTTACGCACCATTTGACCCATTTTTGGTTTTACCTGAATCATGACCCTAATATTAGCTTTCGTAAATGGGTCAACATAACCACCTCTAACTTTCGTCGCTTTGATTATAAAACTACATAAAAATAGATTCCATGGTGGTGCTTTCAAATATTAGCTTGGCTTTTTTTATTTTTGTCACCTGATTCTGTGTTAACAATGTCTGATCTGTTAATATTTTTTTAATCTCAGATTCTTTGTTGGTTACGGGCTTGAGTTGTCAAGATTAGTTCCTTTGATTATATTCCATATCAAGAAGAAGTATCTGTGCAAGACCGAAGGAGATGTGAAAGAGGCTTGGTACCCTTCTGATCTTGGATACGCAACCAAAATTCCCAATGACATGCTTATTCTCACAATTACCCTTTGTTACTCTGTCATCGCTCCTCTAATTATTCCGTTTGGTGCAATATACTTTGGACTAGGATGGCTGGTATTCCGGAATCAAGTAAGACGATTCTTTTCTAACTTATTTCAGTTCAGCTCATGCAGAAATGTATGGGTGAAAATATGTCACCTTATGGGTTGTGTTTTATAGTATAGTTTTCTGAATCGTATTTAATCTAATAATAGTTTATAAAAATCATAAAAATGGCAAACATATCGATGTGCAAACCCAACCCGATATCGTCTGTTTTGGTCTGCACAAAGACTATTATTGAACTAAACTAATTTGTGACGCATTGCCCAACTCGATTGACCCGCTCATTTTGCCACCTGTAGGGAGAAATGACATTCTTCTAGTAAAGTTTGCATAGTTAATTAAAAGAGTGGTCATTTATGTAAGACATGTTTTCAAGGAGTGCTTTCATTTTTGTGTATTTATACCGTGTTCGACTTAGATGTGTTAGAAAGGGCCATTGGATAACAGGTTTAGGCGATTTGGGGCAAGACATGTATGTTTATCATTTTGTGTCAGATCAGGCTGGATTCTACTACACTTTGATAGTAAATCGTGAGTGTGTCAAAAAGGATTTTAAAAATGCATTACTTCAATAATAATGAAGTTTTGAAAGAAAATGATTTGAGGAGATTTTTACATTTGGGACGACTTTAAATTCACCTGACCTGTCCTCCTTTTGAGCTATTTGTTTCTTTCATGTATCTGAATCAACCAACGCTTGAAGATGATGATAATGAAAAAACATTAACCTGCATTGTAACTCTATAGATATCTGTATCCTGGGATTTGGTGCACCATGGTGACTATGAAACAACTGTCACTTCAATCTGAACGGTCATATTCAAGTGACACTTACGCTGCTTAGATCTTATGTTTCATCTTTATAATTAAATTTTTGTTATTTCACAGGTCCTCAAAGTCTATGTCCCAAAGTATGAGAGCTACGGAAGAATGTGGCCACACATGCATGCACGCATCTTAGCCTCCTTGGCACTATTCCAAGTTACAATGGTCGGGTACTTTGGAGTAAAGGAGTTTCTCTTCACCCCGGTCATCATCCCACTCCCGATAATGTCCATCATCTTTTCATTCGTTTGTAGCAAGAAATTCTACCGGTTTTTTCAATCCACGGCACTAGAAGTTGCCTGTCACGAGTTGAAGGAGACACCAAACATGGAAATCGTCTACAAGTCCTTCTTGCCGCCAAGCCTTGTCCCCGAAAAGCATGATGACCAACAGTTTGAAAAGCATGATGACCAACAGTTTGAGGAGAACGTTTAAAGAGAAAACAACCCAAGTTTGTTGATATGTGTGCTTCACCAGTAGCATGATGGATGTGTGGTAGAACGAAAGTTTTATTTGAAATGATTTGTTTGTTGATATTTTAGTTGTTAGTTATTGCTATAGGGGGGTCAGTCACTTTGATTATTTTGGTCCTCCTGGGCTCAGTTTCAACTACAAAATATGATGTGCTGATTCTGGAATTTCAGTTGTGCTTTTGACTTTAAATTATGGAGCTAATTAGGCCACGCTTGTTTTGTATATATCATTCCTTCACCACTACATCCATCCACTGGATATAATAATTATGATGTTAATACGAGTGCTATTTTTATAAGAGAGGTTATGCTATTGAAATATGTAGAAGTGTAGAATACCCTTTGTGTACTGGCCATATATTCTTAATAATAATTATGATTAACAAAAAAATACTTATTCAAATATTTGAAACTGCTAGTAATCCAATACTAATCATTAGTTGTTTTATTAATAATCATAAGATTGTACATTTAACTTATTTTCAGTCATTTATTATAAATCTGGACCTGTCCAAAAACAAAAAAAAACATGTTGTTTGTAAAAGTAACTAAACTAAACTTATAATGCAATTATCAACAAATTGATAAACACTAGAATTCAGAATTTTGTTCTTCTTCAATAGGTGAAGGTATGTCCCTTTTTGGTCTAACCCATCTTCCATGTTCATTTGTAACCAACCCTTTGTTTGCTAATTGATACCAACATGATGGGATCCTAAGGTCATTCACAAGCATATCACAATACTTATTCACCAATGCCACATCTCGTTTAGCATCCGCCCGAAATGTCGAGGTACTACTTACGTATCCGTCCACAAGATGTAAATACGTCTCGGGATGATGAATCCCTACAAAATTAGACCCACGTTTCAAAAAAGGTGAAGCTCTGACATCGAGCTTCAACTCTGCACCAACATGGTGATAAACCCACTCGAGTGTACCCGTTAGGTCATCAAATTTTTGTAACGTCTCATTAAACACGATCCCAGGCATCCGAGGGACAAGATCTTGTTTAATTGTCACACGCAACGCTTTCACGCCTTTATGATGTAACTCGTCCCTAAACGCGATATTCCCAACCCTAGGTGCCCCAAACGAGATCACGCTAATAGGCAACGTCGGAAACATCATAGACGCCTCGTAAGCATTCAATAACGCTAACGCGCCTCCTAAACTATGTCCAGTTATTGTCAAACTAACTTCTTCACCTCGTTCCTTATACATTTTCGTTAACCGTCTAACCTCGTCCATTACTTGTTCCGACGCACTCGTCTTATTATACCTAGTGGTCACGCGTTTCGACTTATAAATACTTAAAAAACCGCGCTCCACTTTCGCCTCCCCGTGCCCTAACGGCTCGAGGTCGCGTTGCATATCCTCATACCACTCGGACGGCAACACGGTCCCGCGCCACGACATGACAATATCTCTCCTCCCAATCCTTTTCGTCTCGGTATCATCACTAACCGCCACGTAACCCATCCAATTACTATCCTTACTCCACGTGTCAGTAACATAAGACTTTTCCAACCATCTTGGAATCTCATATTGTGACATGGCATATATATACTTACACACATCATACCCGTGTTTCTTTAACCCCAATTTCTCAAACAACCTATTCCTACCAAATAAACAACTCCCACAATATTCGGAATACATATCGAAATCAAAGGCATCATATGTCGCTTGTGCAAACTCACCGTACTTTATTATCTCCCTTCGAACATTCGGGTCCAACGGGTCAAGTAGATTCTCCCAATCCGACCCGCCATGTATTTCCCGCCAGATATGGGAAATGTTTTCCTTGGGGGAATCCGTTGGTAAGTCAAGTTTTGCTTCGGCTTGTGAAACGACGTCGTTCCATGCGTTTCGATATAGAAAGTTTTTGATAGATGGTTGCTTATCGAGATATATATTTAAGATATTTGAGATTGATTTGGCTAATCGGGTTGACTTTTTGTCACCGTCGTTGATTGCTAATTCGTTAAACGTGGCGGTTATACGGCGTCGACGGGGGATGGTGGTGGTTAAGAGTGGTTGGTGACGGTGGTTGACCGGTCTCAGGGTTGTTGCCATTTCAAGATCTAAATTGTACTTTTCTAAGTAGAGATACACGCGACAGTTTATATACAAAATGAGAATGTTTTTTCCAGAGTTGACGTTTTTAATTTTAGATAAGGTACGATCTTTAATGCGGTTTGTACAAGTTGTTGATGGAGGTAGTGGGTGTGTACGGAGAATATTGGAGTGGAAAATAGGATTGTCATAGGTTTGCTAGTCAAAATAAACGACATGTTAACTCAGTACTATGGAAGCAACCGGGTTGGATAGTGATTGACGGGTTTGAAGCCACTTTTGGTAATGGACGGTATATCGGCTGGTGCATACATGGAGAATGTTAAGTTTATTCTTAAGGTAAATTACACGAATGATACCTGATTAGGTGTCGAAATTTCACTTTTCGTACCTCAAAGAATTTAATTACGCAAGTCATACCCAGAGTTGCCAAATTTGCACGTTCACCATACCTCCGCCTAACGGAGACTAACGGACCGTTAAAAACACCCATGTGTCACGTAAAGTAATGTTTTACCCTCAATTCATATCCCCTTCTTCTACATATACAAAAATGGTTGTTTCAAATCACACCTATCATATCCGTATTTTTCCACACATGATATATATACTTTATTAGATTCATATATTTAACATATACTTATTAGATTCAATGTGTAAAACCCACAAAGGCAAACAAATTCTCAATAGAAAACCACCATCATAAGACATCAACAGCCACCATCATAAGAAAACCCCACAAACGACAATGATCTGTCGCAATCCACCGTCTCAAATCTCGCCGGCACTTGCAAATCATCCAAGGGCATCGCAGTTGCGGTGGTGGATGCAAATGCTATCATACAATGCGGTAAACACCCCATCGGACATCACTTCCAGGCACCACGTCTTCGTTCTTGTTTTCCTCTTTGGTTTCTCTGCCGCCGATTACAACCACCGCACCTCTCACAAAAAGAATATAGATACATATATATGTAGATCTTGATATAGATTAGGTAGAGGCGGTGGTGGTTCACATTGGTCGTTAGTCGAACCTGACCCATCTTGGTTCGGATCCTTTTCGGGTTAAGAT
The DNA here is from genome assembly GCA_034093135.1 of Erigeron breviscapus. Classification (NCBI taxonomy): domain Eukaryota; kingdom Viridiplantae; phylum Streptophyta; class Magnoliopsida; order Asterales; family Asteraceae; genus Erigeron; species Erigeron breviscapus. Next base: position 64,283,568 of record CM067167.1, read on the forward strand.
TCTAAATATAAAGATGAAGATATTGAATTTAAGAATATATATGTTTCGATCTATGTCTCTCATATGTTATGTGTTTATATACATGTCTCTAATTGTTATTTTTTATTGACCCATCATCCATATATGATGTTTGATATGGTTGTTTAGATTTATGTTTTACTTTTTATTATTATTGGATCATGCGAATGTTGTAACTGTTTTACATGGGATAAGATTTATGTGTTTTTAAAGGTTATGTAACTTTGTGTCATTGTGATTTTAAGAATACATTGTTGGATCTGGGTAAACTTTGAAGAAAAACAAATGGAGAAGAAGAAGTGAAAAGACCAAAAAGCCCCATCACGTGAGTGGCACATGAGTGTTTTTAACGATCCGTTAGTCGGAGGTATGGTCAGCGTGCAGATTTGGCAACTCTGGGTATGACTCGCGTAATTAAATTCTTTGAGGTACGAAAAGTGAAATTTCAATACCTACTCATGTACCATTTGTGTAATTTAACCTATTCTTAATGCAATAATTTGAAATCTTTTCCAAGACAATTTTTTTTTTCCGTGACAAATTTGTAATTAAACAATTTAATATTGAGAATTGAGAATTCAGAAACGTTTTGTATTGAGAATTCAGAAAAAATTTCATGACAAGTCGGATTACTTTCAAGGTAACTAGCCTTATAATTTTATGTAAAATTTAATATGAACTTTTTAAATGTATTTATAAATTTTGATAACTACGATGATAAACCGACCTAACAATAATTTTAGCAATAATTGAAACTTAGGCCCTACTTTCGGTTTCAAATGATAGGTACTTGTAGAGTTGTAACAGGCTATGTATTGTTGCTCGTTTTGAACGTGTGTTATTTTATGAAGTGAGTGTTTAGTATACGTTTTGAAATACCGGGATGTATGAAAAGGACATTGCATTGTATTGTGTATACAAACAATTGTCGATCAAGTCATCGAACGACATTGTTTTGGATCCAGAATTAGAAATTTCATTTTAATGCCATGATTCTTATAATTTTTAAAATTTCACCCCTTAACTTTATACATTATTATTATTACACAAATTTCATTTTCCATTTACAACATTTCTATTTTTTTTAAGAGGGTGTTTGATAAGGTATGGAAAGGGAAAATAATATGAGAAAAATTTTCTTTGTTTAGTTGTACTAAAAAGTAGGTATTGTTAAAGCTTTTTATAATTCAAATTTATATCATTTTCTACCATATAAAGATGATGATATATGTTCATACTTAGTTATCTTATTTAATTTAATGTCAAGTTTCGTTTTTATTCAGATCTTTTGGTTACCTTCAAAAATTAAATCATCGTGTTGTATTCTCCGGTTAAAATTCATATGTATTTTTTTTGAACGTAAAATTCATATGCATTACGTAGCATTTAAAAATGCATTGACACGGAGCCTATTAACCTCTATGGATTAGCCAGTAGCGATTGGGTTAGCTTCAATTTAATATAAGTATATTGATTGTATACGTAGCCACTCCTCTATTATAGGAGTTGGTGAATGTTGTGAATAAAAGTCAACTTTCAAAAAAAAAAAAAAAAACCAGTCGCGAAACGCAGGCAAATAAAACCCTCATGTAAAGCAATAATTATATACTAGTAAGACCTGTACTTGGAACCCGAACTCAATAGTCATTATCCTGATCAGACACTATGTAAACTGAGATAAAGTTGAAACTTAATTGTACTCATCTAATTCTGATGGTGCATCGTTATATACTAGTAAGACCTGGCCTTGTGAGGGTATTGATATTTTCCATTATTATGATAAAGTTGTAAATATGGAATGCGATCATTATGTCTTATAAGGTGTGGTTTATTCCAATATTTTCTCATGATGAATGCCAACTTCATGCAACATGAATCAATTTCACATCAGGATTCATGAGTGGAACTTATGCTCTATAAGCAATAGTTGTGGTTACAAGTAAAAAAGAATACTCCTCTTCCTGTACGGACTGCAAGCTAACCTCCTTTCCCTCTACGGACTGCAAGCTAACCTTCTTCCTTACGGACTGCAAGCTAACCTCCTTTCCTGTACGGACTGCAAGCTAACCTCCTTTCCCTCTACGGACTGCAAGCTAACCTCCTTTCCTGTACGGACTGCAAGCTAACCTCCTTTCCCTCTACGGACTGCAAGCTAACCTCCTTTCCTGTACGGACTGCAAGCTAACCTCCTTTCCCTCTACGGACTGCAAGCTAACCTCCTTTCCTGTACGGACTGCAAGCTAACCTCCTTTCCCTCTACGGACTGCAAGCTAACCTCCTTTCCTGTACGGACTGCAAGCTAACCTCCTTTCCCTCTACGGACTGCAAGCTAACCTCCTTTCCTGTACGGACTGCAAGCTAACCTCCTTTCCCTCTACGGACTGCAAGCTAACCTCCTTTCCTGTACGGACTGCAAGCTAACCTCCTTTCCCTCTACGGACTGCAAGCTAACCTCCTTTCCTGTACGGACTGCAAGCTAACCTCCTTTCCCTCTACGGACTGCAAGCTAACCTCCTTTCCTGTACGGACTGCAAGCTAACCTCCTTTCCCTCTACGGACTGCAAGCTAACCTCCTTTCCTGTACGGACTGCAAGCTAACCTCCTTTCCCTCTACGGACTGCAAGCTAACCTCCTTTCCTGTACGGACTGCAAGCTAACCTCCTTTCCCTCTACGGACTGCAAGCTAACCTCCTTTCCTGTACGGACTGCAAGCTAACCTCCTTTCCCTCTACGGACTGCAAGCTAACCTCCTTTCCTGTACGGACTGCAAGCTAACCTCCTTTCCCTCTACGGACTGCAAGCTAACCTCCTTTCCTGTACGGACTGCAAGCTAACCTCCTTTCCCTCTACGGACTGCAAGCTAACCTCCTTTCCTGTACGGACTGCAAGCTAACCTCCTTTCCCTCTACGGACTGCAAGCTAACCTCCTTTCCTGTACGGACTGCAAGCTAACCTCCTTTCCCTCTACGGACTGCAAGCTAACCTCCTTTCCTGTACGGACTGCAAGCTAACCTCCTTTCCCTCTACGGACTGCAAGCTAACCTCCTTTCCTGTACGGACTGCAAGCTAACCTCCTTTCCCTCTACGGACTGCAAGCTAACCTCCTTTCCTGTACGGACTGCAAGCTAACCTCCTTTCCCTCTACGGACTGCAAGCTAACCTCCTTTCCTGTACGGACTGCAAGCTAACCTCCTTTCCCTCTACGGACTGCAAGCTAACCTCCTTTCCTGTACGGACTGCAAGCTAACCTCCTTTCCCTCTACGGACTGCAAGCTAACCTCCTTTCCTGTACGGACTGCAAGCTAACCTCCTTTCCCTCTACGGACTGCAAGCTAACCTCCTTTCCTGTACGGACTGCAAGCTAACCTCCTTTCCCTCTACGGACTGCAAGCTAACCTCCTTTCCTGTACGGACTGCAAGCTAACCTCCTTTCCCTCTACGGACTGCAAGCTAACCTCCTTTCCTGTACGGACTGCAAGCTAACCTCCTTTCCCTCTACGGACTGCAAGCTAACCTCCTTTCCTGTACGGACTGCAAGCTAACCTCCTTTCCCTCTACGGACTGCAAGCTAACCTCCTTTCCTGTACGGACTGCAAGCTAACCTCCTTTCCCTCTACGGACTGCAAGCTAACCTCCTTTCCTGTACGGACTGCAAGCTAACCTCCTTTCCCTCTACGGACTGCAAGCTAACCTCCTTTCCTGTACGGACTGCAAGCTAACCTCCTTTCCCTCTACGGACTGCAAGCTAACCTCCTTTCCTGTACGGACTGCAAGCTAACCTCCTTTCCCTCTACGGACTGCAAGCTAACCTCCTTTCCTGTACGGACTGCAAGCTAACCTCCTTTCCCTCTACGGACTGCAAGCTAACCTCCTTTCCTGTACGGACTGCAAGCTAACCTCCTTTCCCTCTACGGACTGCAAGCTAACCTCCTTTCCTGTACGGACTGCAAGCTAACCTCCTTTCCCTCTACGGACTGCAAGCTAACCTCCTTTCCTGTACGGACTGCAAGCTAACCTCCTTTCCCTCTACGGACTGCAAGCTAACCTCCTTTCCTGTACGGACTGCAAGCTAACCTCCTTTCCCTCTACGGACTGCAAGCTAACCTCCTTTCCTGTACGGACTGCAAGCTAACCTCCTTTCCCTCTACGGACTGCAAGCTAACCTCCTTTCCTGTACGGACTGCAAGCTAACCTCCTTTCCCTCTACGGACTGCAAGCTAACCTCCTTTCCTGTACGGACTGCAAGCTAACCTCCTTTCCCTCTACGGACTGCAAGCTAACCTCCTTTCCTGTACGGACTGCAAGCTAACCTCCTTTCCCTCTACGGACTGCAAGCTAACCTCCTTTCCTGTACGGACTGCAAGCTAACCTCCTTTCCCTCTACGGACTGCAAGCTAACCTCCTTTCCTGTACGGACTGCAAGCTAACCTCCTTTCCCTCTACGGACTGCAAGCTAACCTCCTTTCCTGTACGGACTGCAAGCTAACCTCCTTTCCCTCTACGGACTGCAAGCTAACCTCCTTTCCTGTACGGACTGCAAGCTAACCTCCTTTCCCTCTACGGACTGCAAGCTAACCTCCTTTCCTGTACGGACTGCAAGCTAACCTCCTTTCCCTCTACGGACTGCAAGCTAACCTCCTCTTCCTGTACGGACTGCAAGCTAACCTCCTTTCCCTCTACGGACTGCAAGCTAACCTTCCTCAAGTAAGGTACTAGACAAAAAACATTAACTTATACATATTTAACAGTATCAAGCCCAAAAGCTCATTACTCATTATGCAGACAATATACCCAATATATTGTGGTTGTTTGAACACCCCCAGCAATTAAAATTAATACCACATTATCTGTCTGCATTTAGTATCTTGCAGATGGTCATTTCGTAATTTGGAAAATAACCTTTGTGTTTAGCAACTAATGCTATGAGGAATTCAATATGCAAAAACTTTTTAACCAAAAAATACATCTTTTCAAGACCGAGTAGTGAGTACTAAACAAAAACAACAAACTTTCAATTGTCTAACATCTTTGAGAGCTTAAATACTATTTGGGGACCAAAAAAGCTTCAAATCCAATGCATTTTTTTCACTAAATCATTTAAGTTGTTTGAGTAATTTCCTTTATATTCATCTTGCAAGCCAACTAAAGTCTTATAAGATCTTTCAGAAACTTCAAAATTGTTATATCACTGATATAAGCCTCACAACAAAGCCTCGAGTCGTAAGGTTCTGATACAGTGAATAAAAATAAACAATACAGACAAACAAGCAGGATAACGCAACAAAATGAATAGTCGTTACACTAGCTATGATTGTGTGTACTACCCCACAAAATGACTGTGTCAAGTAGCAACTAATCGCAACAACTTTAGCAGTTAATCAAGTGGGACGGCTTTTGATCAATGATAAATTTTGGATTGGATATATACATATATATATATATATATATATATATATATATATATATACATATATATATATATATATATATATATATATATATATATATATATATATATATATATATATATATATATATATATATATATATATATATATATATATATATATATATATATATATATATATATATATATATATATATATATATATATATATATATATATATATATATATATATATATATATATATATATATATATATATATATATATATATATATATATATATATATATATATATATATATATATATATATATATATATATATATATATATATATATATATATATATATATATATATATATATATATATATATATATATATATATATATATATATATATATATATATATATATATATATATATATATATATATATATATATATATATATATATATATATATATATATATATATATATATATATATATATATATATATATATATATATATATATATATATATATATATATATATATATATATATATATATATATATATATATATATATATATATATATATATATATATATATATATATATATATATATATATATATATATATATATATATATATATATATATATATATATATATATATATATATATATATATATATATATATATATATATATATATATATATATATATATATATATATATATATATATATATATATATATATATATATATATATATATATATATATATATATATATATATATATATATATATATATATATATATATATATATATATATATATATATATATATATATATATATATATATATATATATATATATATATATATATATATATATATATATATATATATATATATATATATATATATATATATATATATATATATATATATATATATATATATATATATATATATATATATATATATATATATATATATATATATATATATATATATATATATATATATATATATATATATATATATATATATATATATATATATATATATATATATATATATATATATATATATATATATATATATATATATATATATATATATATATATATATATATATATATATATATATATATATATATATATATATATATATATATATATATATATATATATATATATATATATATATATATATATATATATATAATTCGGTTTCATATATATATATAAATTTTCGGTGTATATTTTTTTTTTAAACATATATACATATATTTTGAGTATATAATAGGAATTAAACCTGACGACTATTTCTATCTGACTAACGAATTCAAAAACTAAACTACTTCCAACAAATTAGGCACATGACCTATTATTCAGTAACGACTAATTTGACTACGTGAATAAATTCATAACGACTAGCTTGAATACTTCAACAAATTCCTCCCCTAAACTGGAAATGCTAGTCAAGCATCCAGTTTAATCTTCTCGTGCCTGCACTCCAAGTAGACCTCGTAGCTTCACAAATGTCTCCAACTTTATGGGCTTTGTCATGATGTCAGCGACCTGGTCTTTGGTTCCACAAAATACCAGTTTCACAACTTCTTGACTGGTGAGATCACGCAAGTAATGGTATCTCACATCAATATGTTTAGTTCTTCTATGCATCACCGGATTCTTTGATAACTTAATTGAAGAGCTGTTATCACAAAAAATCTCGAAAGTCCCAAATCCATTATCACCAAAATGTTCCAGTATTCCCCTTAACCACACACAATGACATGCACAAGCAGTTGCAGCCACATATTCTGCTTCCGTCGATGATAAAGTGACAATGGGCTGTTTTCTTGAACTCCAGCATATAGCAGCCCCCTTTAGCAAGAAAACATAACCTGAAGTACTTCTTCTGTCCTCCGCATCTCTTGCATAATCACTATCGGTGTATGCCTTTAACTTCAAATCATAATTCCTTTCATAAAATAAACCAAAATCTGTCGTACCTTTCAAGTATCGGAGTATTCTTTTGACTGCCTGCAGATGATCTTCTTTTGGTTTCGCCATAAAACGAGATACTAAACACACAACATACATCATGTCTGGCCTTGTGACAGTTAAATACATTAAACTTCCCACCAATTGCTTATACAAAGTAGCATCGACTTCTTCCCCCTTTCCCTGCTTAGTTAAAACAGTACCTGGAACTATGGGATTTTTGACAGAATTACAGTTCCACATCCCAAACCTTTCTAATACTTCCTTCGCATACTTCTTTTGACATAAGTGAATCCCTTTTGAACTCTGATGAATTTCTACCCCTAGAAAGAACCTCATCATTCCTAGATCAGTCATCTCAAACTCTTGCATCATCGAGTTTTTAAATTCTTCACACAATATTGCATCATTCCCAACATAAATTAAATCATCAACATAAAGACTTACAATGATTAATTTTCCGCCGGCCCGTTTGATGAAGAAGGTGTGATCATAGCTACTCTTCTCAAAACCTTCTCGTTTAAAATAACTTTCAATTCGACTAAACCATGCTCTAGGAGCCTGTTTTAGTCCATATAAGGCCTTCTTAAGTCGATACACTTTATCTTCTTCACCCTTCTTCATAAAGCCTTGAGGTTGATCTACATACACGACTTCTTTCAGCTCTCCATATAGGAAGGCACTTTTTACATCTAGTTGGCAAACATTCCAACCATTGTGTGCAGCTATGGCCAGCAAAGTTCGAATAGTATCCCATCGAGCCACTGGTGCAAACACCTCTCCATAGTCAACCCCTTCCTTTTGAGCATACCCTTTCACTACTAGTCTTGCTTTGTACTTGTTAACTCTACCATCTTCATTCAACTTAGTTTTGAACACCCATTTCACCCCGATTTTCTTTACCCCTGCTGGTAGTGATACGAGTTCCCAAGTCTCGTTTTTTTCGATAGCTTGTATCTCCTTTTCCATCGCCTCCACCCACTTCCTTTCTCTGGCTGCCTCTTCAAAACTGATAGGATCATCATGTGAACCAAACATTGCCATATTTGCCTCTTCATCGGAAAATTCACCCCCGCTTTCATAATCCTGCATCCAAGGTGGTTGTCTCCTATCTCTTCTGGTTGTTTGTGATGCTTCAATCCCCCCTGAGTTTTCAAAATCTGATTCAACTGTTGTTGTTTCTTCTACTGTGGGAGGTATATTAGTCGGGTTTTCGGAGTTCGGAGTTTAATTGACTTTCTTCTTCATCGGGAGTTGTAATGGGCTGATTTGCTTGCTCTTCGCCCCTAGTTGCCTCTTCTTTATCCAAATCTAAGATTTCAAATTTAGATTCTACTTCATTGATGCTCCAGTTCCACTTTGACTCTTCATCGAATATCACATCCCGACTAATGACTAGATCCCTTTTTATTGGATCATATAGTCGGTATGCCTTTGCCTGCTTGCTTACCCCAATCAATATACATTTATGACTCCTGTCATCAAGTTTTGTTCTTAGCTGCTTAGGCACATGTACGTGCCCGATACAACCAAAAACTCGGAAATAATCGACATTTGGCTTTATCCCACTCCAACATTCCTCCGGCACTACATCGTCTAATGCATTTGTAAAACTCCTGTTTAACACATGGCACGTCCACTTTGCAGCTTCTGGCCAAAAATACTTCGGCATTCCTTTTTCAGCAAGCAAACATCTGACCATATTCATGATGGTGCGGTTTCGTCTTTCAGCCACGCCGTTTTGTTGTGGAGTGTAAGCCGTTGTCATTTGTCTTTTGATCCCGTGTTCCTCACAATACTCATTGAAAGCATTTGAAGTGAATTCTCCTCCCCTATCACTTCGCAAGCATCGTATATGACCATCCGCTTCTTTCTCCACCAGAGTTTTGAAGTTCTTGAACATAGCAAAAGTCTGGTTCTTTTCTGAAAGCAAATATATCCAAGTTTTGCGAGTAAAGTCATCAACAAAAACTAAGATGTACCTTTTCCCACTTGGAGAAGTAGGACTTATAGGACCGCAGAGATCTGCATGTATAAGTTGAAGTTTTTCTGATGCTCTCCATTGACTCTTCTTTGGTATGATTTCACGATGTTGCTTACCAACATTGCACACTTCGCACACCTTTGCTTCCCCTTTTAACTGAGGTAACCCTTTCACCATTTGTTTACGCTGCATAGTTTCAATGGCTCTGTTGTTCAAATGCCCGTACCGTCGGTGCCACAAATTTACTACATCCTCTTTATTAACATGAAGACATTTGTTAGGCAGGGGTTTCATGACTCCACAAACCATGAACATTCGGTTTGGAGTCATTCTTGTGGTCGTAATCAACCCCTTTAGAGGATGGTAAATTTTACAAGTACCGGCCTCAATTACAAATGTCACTCCTTTCTCTTGTAACTGACCAATACTCAACAGATTAGTGGACAACTCAGGAACAAAAAATACGTTTGTAATTGTTTGTGTTGTACCCTCAATTTCAAGACGTATATTTCCCTTTCCCGTAACTGCCAACCTCGAGTTATTGCCTAGTTTTACTGTTTGAGTGAAATTATCATCAATTTGAACAAACCAACTTTTGTTACCTGTCATGTGATTGGAGCAACCAGAATCAAGATACCATTCTGCTTGGCTACTGGCTTTATCAGATTCGACATATGCCATCAAGAGCAGCTCCTCTCCTTCATCAAATTCAGCATAGTTTGCTCCCTTTTCAACATCAGGGCATTCATATTGAAAGTGGCCGAATTTTTGACATCGGTAACATTGGATGGTAGCTTTGTTGAATTCTGTCCGGGCTCTTCCTCGACCTCTTCCCCTTGGATAGCTACTGCCTCCTCTTGAGTAATTACCCCTACCTCTGCCTCGTCCAAAATTGGAGTCGTGTTCAGCCTTCAATACTTGTTCTTCACCTCCTTTACGCCTCACCTTTTGTTCATGCACCAGTAACGAACTTTGTAATTCATCGACTGTTAATTTGTCGATGTCTTTTGATTCTTCAATCGAACAAACAACAAAATTGAAGTTTTCTGTTAATGTTCGAAGTATTTTCTCCACGATCTTAACATCATTCATATCTTCACCACAATTTCTCATATCATTTGCAGTTACCATTACTCTTCCAAAGTAATCAGTAACCGATTCTCCCATCTTCATCTCTAGAGTTTCAAACTCCCTTCGAAGCCTTTGTAACTGAGCTCGCTTCACTCTTGCATTCCCTTGGTACTTGATCTTCATAGAATCCCAAAGTTGCTTTGCAGTATCCTTCTGAGTGATGGTCTTCAAGATAGACTTATCAAGAGCCTGAAACAAATAGTTTCTGGCTTTCAGATCCTTGAGTCTTGATTCATCTAGGGCTTTCTGCTGTACTGCTGACACTTGCACTCCTTCGTCAGGTTCTTTGTACCCTTCTTCGATGACACTCCAATACTCCTTTGATCGAAGCAAATTTTCCATGACCAGGCTCCAGTGATCATAATCCCCATCAAACTTTGGCACACATGGGGTTTGGAAATTGTTTGATTCAGCTGCCATTTCTCACACCCTCGTGTTTAATTCTCTCACACACTCTCGTGTTTTGCTTTTGTATTCGCTCTGATACCAATTGAAAGATCAGAATTAATTGATTGAGAGTTTTTGTGGAAATAGATAATTTCATTCAATAAAAGTGCGTGGCTTTATATAGCCTACAAGATAAACAGAACCTAGAGAAAATAGGAATTAAACCTGACGACTATTTCTATCTGACTAACGAATTCAAAAACTAAACTACTTCCAACAAATTAGGCACATGACCTATTATTCAGTAACGACTAATTTGACTACGTGAATAAATTCATAACGACTAGCTTGAATACTTCAACAAGATTGATTGCTAAGTGAATGTTTCTCAGAGGGAAATTCCACCGTGCGCCGGCTAGGGTTTAGCATAAACTAGTTCATTAATTTGGCGACAGCGGCATACAGTGGATTTGGAAATAAAATCGGAAATATTATGAGATCTCAAATATTATTTCTCCCCTCCGACAATTTAAATTAAAATTAAAATCTATAAAATTTTAACTTTAAAAGAGTACAACAACAGCAACAAAACTCAATCCCTAAACAGTAAAAGTAGGAAAGTGTAAAGAGTTTAGTTACCATATATGTCGGCCGAAAAAATAGCATAGAAGATCTACCTGTCTGTTGAGTATCCCCCGGCTACGTTAAGAGTAGGGAAGAATAGCGACATGCGCCTAACATACTATATCACAAGTTCGACAATACATATACGATAGCAACCATATAACATATAAACAGCATAAAAGTGTAAAAACATAATGGACATAGCCTCCTACAAGAAACCAAAACATGTATTATGAAAAGATCCATGCATACATACATATAAATAGGAATTAAACCTGACGACTATTTCTATCTGACTAACGAATTCAAAAACTAAACTACTTCCAACAAATTAGGCACATGACCTATTATTCAGTAACGACTAATTTGACTACGTGAATAAATTCATAACGACTAGCTTGAATACTTCAACAAGATTGATTGCTAAGTGAATGTTTCTCAGAGGGAAATTCCACCGTGCGCCGGCTAGGGTTTAGCATAAACTAGTTCATTAATTTGGCGACAGCGGCATACAGTGGATTTGGAAATAAAATCGGAAATATTATGAGATCTCAAATATTATTTCTCCCCTCCGACAATTTAAATTAAAATTAAAATCTATAAAATTTTAACTTTAAAAGAGTATTTATTGGTAAACTAAATATTTATTGCAAATCATTTAACTTTAAAAGAGTATTTATTGGTAAACTAAATATTTATTGCAAATCATTTAACTTTAAAAGAGTAGTTTTAGGTAAACTAAATATTTATTGGTCTATTAAATAATTAGTTGATTAATTGGTCGAGCACAATAAGGGCTCTCGGTGACGACAAATCTTGTGGCTGACTCGTTGTACGTTTCATGGTAGTTATCACAAGCAAGCTAGCAAATGTGAAAAAGATTTTCAATGGCAATAGCATTGTGTGTGTGTATATAGTCACATAACCGTGACTAATATCATCGAAAAAACTAAACAGATTGAGTGATTGACGTTAGATTGGGTTTTGAGTCTGGGTAAATTAGGTGACAAGTGACTTAGAGAGATAAGGATTGTTGTCAACAATTTTATAGAAGACAATAAGATTTAATGTGTATGTGAAGTTGCGAACGAAGATGGATGGAAATGGTTGGATGAAAAAAAGATAATATATAAATACTATATTTATATTTAACTAGGTGAAACCCGTGCGTTGCACCGCTCTATTTTATTTTCTATGTAATTCATCGTAAATGACATGCATCGTGTCACTTTTTAGTTTGATCTATAAGGACAATCACATTGACAAACAAAATACTTTAGGCAAATTTTTATTATAGGCAATAAACCTTGTTTTTACTCATAAAAAGATAACAAACTTGCATTAGTATTGATATAAAATAATCAACTTACAAAACATTTGATTTACAGTAATCTGATCAAACCTGGTTAGTCAACAACTCGACATAATGATGTGGCAGGTAACGTGTAGTTAACTTTCACCATGTTGACTTATTTCTACTTCATAACTAAGGCATGGCAATGGGTTCGCGTTGAAAAAACTCACCAAAGACGACCCAATAACATAACCGAGTTAGAAAATTCAACCTCAACTCGTAACCTAGACGTGACACAACCAACATAACCTCCTTAACACAGATGGCAGGTTCTTTTAAAGTCCAATTTCAGGTTAGGTTGTGCCAGAATAAAATTGTATATAGAAAACCTCAACATCAATAAACAAAATTGTTAAAGTAAAAACGTCAATAACACTAATTAGTTTGGTAAAGTACATTTATAATCCTCATAACCACCTAAATAAATTATCAACTAAAGAGTTTGCGTTTATTTTTTTAAACGGTTAAATATTAGTTTAGTTTTACTCTACTCCTACAACTACCCCAAATGCCTATGCCAAGATTTAAACCTTGGTCTTTTATCAAAAAAGCATAAACTTTTACCAAGTAGGCTAACCCACAGTAGCATACATTCCCTATCATATCTAAAGATTTTCCAACTCTAGTGAGCAAAAAATCTAACAAACAGAAGCTTTCATACATACCCTATCATATCTAAGTATTCTCCATAACTATTATAAAATAACCCATAGTAAGTAATTTCTCCATGCCATAGTCATTTACTTGAAAGTCAAATAGCTAATTATACTATATTTATACGCCAGTTCAATGAAAGCATTTGCAATTCTCATAGAACATAAATACATGCATCTCATCCCAAATATGATATAAATTTGAAATTATCAAAAGGCAAATAAAGCAATGTTTATTTCACATAATACCCTACTGACAATTAAAAGTGATACATGGTATGTTTTTTTGCATGTCATGTTGCCCAGTGTATAGTAACCTTATAATTCAAAGCTCACGTTATTTAGTTAACTTTACAAATTGAAATTTACAATTACTTTCAAGTAGCTCGATATCAGTCTTCTACAAGAATTTGTAAATCCAATGAGCTAAAATGTCGATTAAATGAAAGTACGATGATATATATTTGAAATATATACAAGTAATATAAAAACAATTCATAAAAAAGTCTAACACATCTCAAATTTCTGTAATTTTGACTTGCCAACCCAAAATTAATCAGCACTCAAAACAACACAAGCATACATGTAGATGTGTTAGACTTTTTTATGAATTGTTTTTATATTACTTGTATATATTTCAAATATATATCATCGTACTTTCATTTAATCGACATTTTAGCTCATTGGATTTACAAATTCTTGTAGAAGACAGATATCAATTCATTCAAGTAATATATAAAATAAAATCCAGAATAATTAAGCATATGATCTTACTTTTGTAGATGCAATATAGAGTGTCTTGATATTAGGGGGTATATGAATAAAATTGTCAACCTGAGCCATATTAACAAAAACCACAATCCTATATAATTTAGGGATTGATATTATATACCCTAATTAAAACTAATCACAAATTTTGAAATAATGTGATTCCATTATCTCTTCCAAAATAATATGTGAGAGTGGGTGGGAATTTGTTATTGAAAAAGATACGTGTGAAGCCCTTTTCTAATGTGACAGAAAGATTTGTAAGCCGTAATATATCAATTAAAGATTGCAAATTTAAAACAAAAATCACCTTTGGTGTAGTGGTTATTTGATAATCAATGTAACACGGAGGTCACGGGTTCCAACCTACTCTCCTTCATTTTTAAACTTATATTATATGCTGCTCGATTGTAAACCTGAAACCTACATACATAGGTAGCTGATGTGTCAAGGTGAACACTATTGTAATGCATAGGTGGAAACTGACGTGGCGAGGCGAACAATATGGTGACGACACGTACGAAAACGCTGACATGCCGGGCTCAGAGAATGTCACGTGAGCACTTTTCAATAGCTCCATATATATATAGAGAGATGTGTAAAATTAAATAAATAGTGGGTTTCACACTAATGATTAATTAGTGGTTTATCAAGTGTGTTGTATGGGATTACTGGTTGTGTAAGAGTTTGTTATGCGGATTCAATGTCGAATAGTTGTGGTTAGTTGTCCTAAACCACTATGATCTCTCAAACAGATTAAAATCGATGATATATAAAAGGATTACTTAAGTCCGGTACTCATAGTTGTGATAACAAAATTTGTACATATTTTCATGGAGAAAAACAAATCATCCATGATTACATTTGCTAACACTATCTTATCTAGCATATTTCTTAAATCTAAGATTTGTTCTTAATAAAAAAAAAACCTTTGAAATTTAATAAAATTTGAAGGAAATTGGTATGTTATCATAAAAAATCAACGTAATAATAATTCTTGTAACAATCTCGATCACGACATCCTATAAAGCAAAAGATTAATTTTAAAAAAGAATGAGTAGATTACACATAATATTATGCAATTAGGTTGTTTGTGGTGATTATTGAGTTAACTTTTTAATATAATATATGGTAAATGTTCATTTGAATCCTTAATTTTATTCGAGATCTAAGAGCCAAATCCTAGCCATTAGATCATCTTTATCAATGACTAGGATTGAAACTTCTCCCTTATTTAAAAAAAACACGGAGGGACATTTATGTAAATTTGCTAAACAAAACAAAAACTCTTCTCAAGTTAATCCTTCACTTCCCCTTTTGTAACACCCGTCATTTTAAAACTTGGATTTTTCAAATCTTTGCCTAACGGCGTTTAAACTTTGCGGAAACGTACATTTAAAAACTGCCCCATCCGTAACGGATGGTACCTTTCATTAAAGTTTGGTGTTACTAATAGCATCATCGTAATAGTCAAAGTAAAATCCAAGTTATGGCACCAACATAAATGCCAACATTATTACATAAAAAAACAAATCATAAATAAAGTAGCCAAACAACGGCTAAAGGTGAAGTCTAAGCATTTGGGTAACTAATTCTAATCTTCTTTATTCTTCTACCCATCTCACGAGCTAAATCTTTCTCTTGCTCATACCTGCTTACCCTGAAGACACAACATTTTCATAAAAGCAAGTGTTAGCTAATAAATTAGCTAAGTAAGATACACACATTTTAATAAAACGTTCTTCATTTTACTTTCATAAAAACTGCTTCATATTTTATATATCAAAACATAATCACATTACATATGATCCACAAACATCGTAAGATAATCCCATCTTTACTTATCCCCACATCTCATCGCATTACACTTCATATCAACATATACTTACAACTCAAAGAACATCTCACGTCTTACATATCACACATAAACATATCAATCATATAAGTTTAGCACATGTAGAGAATATACCCCTAATTGTGCATATCCATCGTTAAATCATACGTCTCAACATATCTTACTTAATCTCACGTCATATTGTAATCCCACGTCTTAAATTACATGTACATCTTTCTCACATATTCTTATAATTATCTTAATCAACTTAATCTCACGTCTCATATCTTACGCACTAGCATTACTACTAGCACGATTTCTCATGTCTTAACTTTCAGGAAAGGGAATGCCATTTCCATAGTATCCCGTTATACTTTTAACATTGGTGGTTAGTCACTCCACCCGGAAATACTAGTCCCACGTAACTATGCCGCAAGGAGCCACTCAAGCGACCACGTACGCACTAGCTTTACAACTAGCACGGGTTAAGCTTAACACTTCCCACGTCTTTCTCACGTAATTAGCTATAGCATTTCCCACGTCTTTATATCTTTCTTACTTATTACGCACTAACACTAAGGCTAGAACGGTTTCCCACATCACACATTTTACTTTAACATTAGGTACATTCATTACCTAACTAATCCCACATCTACTTTAACGTTTAATCCCACCTACGTGCACAACTCATAACATTTCTTACGTGTATCTAGTGAACTACACATTTCATACTTAAGTCTCACATATAAGCCATCACATATCAACATCAAGGCATATCAACGACATTATCAACTTCACAACACATATCTTAAACATATCATAGCAACGTCATTTTATTCATCATACTATATATGCATTGATGGGTGTTTTCGTTGTATTTAAAATTTATAAAAGTTGTACAAGTAATTACCTCAAACTAAACACACACTAACGGGCAGAGAACCCGGTCAAGTGTAGTATAGCAAGTGATAAGTTACAGGATCGTTCGCAGGGACGCGTTGCTTTACCTAATCTAGTAATATGTGTAATTCTAGCGGTTGTGGGTTGTCACGATTTCCTATTAAACTAATTAAAATACTGAAAAGTAAATAGAAGCCGCAACCGCTTATTCAGCGAGAGGCTTAGTCTGAAAATAGTTTGAAAAAGCAAATAACAGTAATAAAATTAAAATACTTGTTTGACATCTCAGATCTCATGACACGACCAGATATCATCCTACCTACTTGCTAGACTGTTGGAAACTTAATCACGGCTCAGATTCTCGTTAGATTCATTTTGCCTAAGTAACTAGTGTTGTCCCTAGACTCACACTACTTCTTTAAACAAATTCTCGTTAGATTCATTGTTTAAGCATTAATGACCTAAAGTTTGTGTTACTAATTCATCTTTAAGTTACCCGGCTCTTAAGCCATGACCAGATAATAATTCTCTCCGGTGACCACAGTGCACGTTTCCATGTCACTGGATCGCTTCTGACATTGTTAAGCATCATGTTCTATTCATCCTAATTACTATGGTTCTGGATCCCTCAGTTATAAGTGAATCGCCTTTTACATCAAGTTATAGACCGACTAGTGTGTTCCATCCTTATGTATTAATCCAGTGTATGATTATAGACCGATCATCAGAATTAAATTAATACACTCAGATATAGAACCGATATTAATATGAAGAACTAGTAAAACATGGATCTATGATAAACAGTAAAACACACTCCAACAAATCTAACAAATAAAGTAAAATAGATAAACGTCTACATGATCACATCGATCCAAACAAGTATTCAGCCTACTAGCCTAACATTATCAAAGGAATAACAAAGTCTGAAAAGATGAAAGACATTGTTTACCAACTGAAAGTATATTAAAAGAGTAGATCTAGGTAAAAGATGAAGATCGGAAGGTGTTAGAAGCTCCAAAACCTCCTTGGAATCTGCAAAGTCGACCTAGGGTTTGATGTGGGCGGCTACGGCTGCTGAATCGGCTCTCTCTAAGGGTTTTGAGGGTTGCTTCGTCTTAAATAGGTGTTAAGTCGGTTGCTGAACTGGGCCGCCCAGCGGCGCTGGGGCCTGCTGCTATTGGGCCAGCGGCGTTGGCAGCTCCTGCTGCTTCTCGTTTCGCTTCGTTCGACTCCCGAATCACCTCCTTGTGTCTTGTAACTTCATAGGCCTTCATCTTGAGTCACTTGATGCCATTTACCCTCACTCGCATCTTCCGTGAACCTGCGTAAACATAGAATCCATTAAGTACCGATAGTTCCGGAATATTAACTCATTTAAGACATTGAAATGAGGCCTTTCGATAGGGGTTTTTATCACAAAATGAACGCTCATCATATATACCCCCAAACTTAAGTCTTTGCTTGTCCTCAAGCAAATAGTCCAAGAAAATAAAATAATGATGAGCGGACAACTTAAGTGTTTAAGTTATTCTATTTTATAAAACATTTGAAAGATTAGTCATGCAAAATGATTTGAGAAAGCTTTAGACAAAATCAGTAAGCTATAGCTAGAGGCAAGATAATCAGTCAATCAAAACTAAAAATCAACCTTATATTCGTGTTAATACCTCTAAAACCGTTCTATAATTCCACATGTCTTACAGCTCAATCTTACTTCCTTCTGCTGACTAGTTAAGCACTTAGTTAAAGTTTGTATAGCAATCAGATCTACTAGCTACTAGCAAGGCATTTATATTTCATTCGTTTGTGTACTTGTGAGTTACTACTGAGACATACTCTCACACTACAGTCATGCTCGCTAGCTAAACATTAAAGCAGTTATACGATATTATCATCTTTAATAGTTGAGACAGCGGTGACAGGTCGGTGGTTCCCCACTCGCAGAGCGACATAACTCAACCAATGGTTAGAGTTTATACCTTACATCAAGACAGCGGTGACAGGTCGGTGGTTCCCCACGCGCAAAGCGACATAACTTGATGCGTATAGATTTTACTCGTTAATAGTTCTTTGAACTCTTTTTATTAATCTACTGATTGCCTTTCTTAAGATTACTACATTATTCATGCAATAGACATTATCAGAGACCCCATATGACTCATACACTTACTCCGCATGCAACTAGTTCACAATCAATAGTGTAAGAATTAAGGCGAACCATATGTCTAAACTAGTTCCTACACAAACACTTATATAATTAAGTCCAATTAATACACCTTTATGTCTAAACTTATGATTATTCAAACAATTAAACCACGGGTTTTTCCTATTCCATCCCCCCACACTTAAATTGTACAACGTCCTCGTTGTACTAATCATGACATAACAGAAAGGGTAATAGGAAAAACACGAAAAGATAAAGGATTATCGAAACTTTCCGGGCATAAATTGCATGAATGTTGTTGAAGATGGCATGTGTGGAGCGACTTGAATGATGTAAATCCTCAAAGGCTTGAGTCGTCTCCATTTGATGGCGATCCATTGTTGCTTCTCCATCTTCTTCTCTTTTTGGTATTTTCTGATTTTTTAATTTTTTTTTTGATTTTTGGGTTTTTCTGATTTTTTTTTGGATTTTTCGCGATCTGGTGTGCTGGCATACTCCGGGAGCGCGTTGGATCAGTGGGAGCGGCGCTGGCTTGTGCAGCCAGCGGCGCTGGTGGCTTCGTGGCAGTACCCGATTTTCCAATTTTGCACGATTCGGCTTCTTCATTTTCTCGTGCAGCTTTCTCTTTGCGTCTTTGATCGATATGGAATTCCTTCAATTCTTCCAAGAATTCCTTCCCCCGTATTTTCTTGTCTTTTCTTTCCGCCTCCATTTTGCTCTCTATTCGCGCATACACTTCGTTTTCAAGGAACTTAGAGGCTATGTAAACCCCAGCTTCCATAAGTCCCTTTCCTAAGATTCTCCTGATCATATCC
Organism: Erigeron breviscapus; assembly: GCA_034093135.1. Lineage (NCBI taxonomy): Eukaryota > Viridiplantae > Streptophyta > Magnoliopsida > Asterales > Asteraceae > Erigeron > Erigeron breviscapus. The sequence continues at coordinate 64,303,604 of CM067167.1, forward strand.
GCGCTTTCACTTCTCAATCCGTCGGCGAACTTCTTCAATAAGGTAGTGCGGTCGAACTCATGGATCATACAATGTTCATGGAGGGTTTTTATTCTTTTCCATGCTACCCTTACGGACTCTCCATTCCCTTGCTTGTATTCTCTTATCATATTCTTTAACGCCATTTGATGATGCATCCTCAAACAATAGGGTACTTCTTCTCCTCTCTTGACTTCTTTGACCAAAATTTGTGTTCTCTCCGATTCTTTATCTCCATCCTCCTTTTCTTCTTCGGATTCTTCAAACTCGGCTTCATAAAATGCATCATCTAAGATTTTTATTCTGAACTCAGCTGGTTGATTATGAAAGAATCCATAGGCGGCTTTATCAATGGCTCGACGGGCATAGTCTTCCATACCATAATAGAAGAAATCCTTGTACTCTAAATCGTGGCAATATGTTTTCTTCCTTACTCTTCTCACGATCTGTTTCATACGCCTCCATGCCTCGTCCACTTCTTCATACTCTTCTTGTTTAAAGTTTTGCATGTCCAAGACCGGGTCGGTAGTTTCAAAGTCAAAGTATGATTCTTCTTCCATGTACTCACTTCCTTTGCCCTTCTCTTCTTCTTTGACTTCGATGCATTTCACTTCATACTCGTGTGCGGCTTGTAAGTCTCTATCAAACCATCTCCTAAATCCGATAGGTATGCGAAACTGGTCCGAGTTCTTGAAATCCCGCGCGAAAGGCTGCTGTCCGAAACTTCCAGGAGTTCCCAGCGGCGCTGGACTGTATCCCCAGCGGCGCTGGTGGTTCCAGATGGTTCCCGATTCGTCTTCTTCTTCGTTTTTCGGTTCTTTCTTGGCCATTCTCTGCTCGGCATACCTCCAATCATACTTCTTCTCATCCGGTTTCTCTCCCAAGATGCTTTTCGTGCTTCCTTCGAACACTCCTTGCGATTTGAGCTCACTTATAAAATGATGTTTTTCCTTGTACTCGTGTTCTTCTTGATGCCACCTTTCTTTCGAGAAACTCAAAAGCCTCTTTTGTCTTGTTCAAGAATAAATTGCTTGCGGCTTCATAGCATAGTTTGGCCCTTTCTTCATCTCGTAACCCGTGATAAAACCAAGGCACATATTCCGCGGGCTTCAAGTCTTCATCCTTGAGCAAGTTGACGGTTTCCTTCATACGAAGCCATGCATTTTCCCAATTTTCAAACCATAGTTGCTCAAAACATTCCACATTATGTCTCAAGACACCTTCCCGACAGTTATCGAATGGCTCACAAGTTGTCGAAGCGTGAAACGGGGGATTTATTGATCGAGCAGTACCACCCAGCAGCGCTGGTACCCTCCCAGCGGCGCTGGCCTGGGTAGCCAGCGGCGCTGGGGCCTCCTGAACAGATCACGTTTTCGCTTTTCGCCTCCTTAAAGTCTTCTTCCATTCCTGAAACATATTCCTCAAGTCCTTTCCAATGCATTGTGCTTATCTTAACTGAAACACACTAGACGAAAATGAAAGAAAAACAAAACAAGAACGAAAACAAACACAAAACATGAAAACGATTAGTAACTTCAAGAACAAAATAAAATAAACCTAAATGCAAACAATCTAAACTTAATAACTAAAAACGATAAAATAAAAATATTTTTTTGGATTTTTGAAAATTTTTAAAGAAAATGAAAAGACTACTAATTCAACCTAACCCTAATTTTGACCTAATTACTAAACCTAAAATGATTTAACCTAAAAACTGAAAAGTAACTACTTCGTGCCGAAACACAAAGTAGGATCCAATTACACTACTAAACTAAGAATGCGTCGCGTCCCCGGCAGCGGCGCCAAAATACGTGATGGGTGTTTTCGTTGTATTTAAAATTTATAAAAGTTGTACAAGTAATTACCTCAAACTAAACACACATTAACGGGCAGAGAACCCGGTCAAGTGTAGTATAGCAAGTGATAAGTTACAGGATCGTTCGCAGGTACGCGTTGTTTTACCTAATCTAGTAATATGTATAATTCTAGCGGTTGATATGTCCATTTATATATATATCCCATATCGTTTATAAGTCGTTTTAAGCTTAATTATGTGTAATTTGCATGTATATTCGATGCTTTGATGGTATTGTTAGTGGTTTCAGGCTTAAAACAGGTATAATGGTTAGAAATGGCTTTTGGATGACTAAAAGGTGCATTAGGATGGTTCGTGGACGAGTTCGTGTGAAGTCGAGATGAAAAATACAAAGTTATGCTGAAGATTGAAGATATGCGGCGCATGGCAATTATATGCGGCGCATACTTGATGTGAAAATAAGTCAGAAGATTTGGCCATTCGTGATATGCGGCGCATGGAATCAAGGTGCGGCGCATAGCGGGTAGATGATTTTTCAGAATTGAAGAATATGCGGCGCACAAGCATTATATGCGGCGCATATCGGGCAGTTGGATTTTTGGAAAGTTGAAATATGCGGCGCATGAAATAAGCGTGCGGCGCATATTTGAGTCGGTGCTGAACCTTTTTGGAAACACTATAAATACAAATCCAAAACCCTACCATTCGGATATCATTCACTTCCAGTCGATTTTAGGGTTCTTTGAGGCATTATTTAGCAGCTTATTCGTTCTCATAGATCTAAGGGTTGCTCAAGAGTTTCAAGGCATACAAACATCGATTTTCTTAACTTTTCATTGTCTTTCACACTTTGGTACAAGATGTTTACTCTTTCTTTTACTCTTTGTGTTAAGTTTATGATTATGAGTAGCTAAATACTTCATCATCTACTGAGATGAAGTGATACAATTAAACAATGGTTGCATAGTTTTTAATTTAAGTTGATTTTCATTAACGTTGTGTCGAGATCTTAATGAATGGTTTTCTTGTCAAATGTTATTATGCTTGTTGATCATATTTGTATGCTTTGTCGATGGTGTCGAGAGTATATAGGTATTGTTTCAATTATTTGTCTATGAGTAATTGGTGCTAGTTCATGGAGTGATAGTAAACAGCATAGTAATCATAGGAAACGATTTGTTAATTGGGATTAATAGTTGATGGTGTCACATTAATTTCAAGTAGACATAATTGTTAATTCTTAACCAAAACAAATTGATTGATTAGGGTAGATTATATTAAATGTTGGTGGTGCCAGTTTTATATAATTGATCTAGTTAGTTAATGGAAATGATAGAGGTATAAGCTTGTTGGCCACCAAGTGAGTTCTTTGCTCAAATCTAGGTTACTTTGTCAACATATTTGGGTTGGGTCTTAATTCAAATGCAACCGGAGTTTAAGTATCATGGATTCAAGGTAGATGATCTTTAATTAATCTTGATATTAAATCAATCTCTTTTCTTTTAATTCTCCGGAATTACTAATTTTCAGAAATTTACTAACTATTTTCAAATCCAATATGACGGGAGTCTTTAAATTCCAACCTTTTGTAAACTACATAAAACTCACTTTCTTTTAATCGGTCTCTGTGGTTCGACCTGGACTTACTTTGAAGCTATATTGCATACGATCGGGATCACTGCCCGATAGTGTGTAGTAGTCAGTTCTGAAGTATTTCTTGTTTTTAATTTAACTCGATTTTTACACATCAAGTTTTTGGCGCCGCTGCCGGGGACTGATTATAAGAGTTTATGTAACACCCCGCCTTACCACAACACAATATTGTCCGCTTTGCCCGCAGGCTCACGGCTTTGTTTCTGGTTGCTCGGACAAACTTCCCAGAAGGGTCACCCATTTGGCATTGCTGCCGCCCGAGCACGCTTAACTGTGGAGTTCTCCTCTCATCCACAGCCAATACGCCCAAAACGCGTTGTGTTATGTAAGGCCAATGATATTACTTATAGCCAGAATCCCCCTTGTATGTTAGCGATGTATGCTTTCACACCCCTCAACACAACTCAACGTCCTCGTTGAGTTATGTATGTGCGTCATACACTCCTAACAATCTCAAGGGTTGCTCTGATATTACTTATAGCCAGAATCCCCCTTGTATGTTAGCGATGTATGCTTTCACACCTCCTCAACACAACTCAACGTCCTCGTTGAGTTATGCAAGTGCGCCATACACTCCTAACAATCCCAAGGGTTGCTCTGATATTACTTATAGCCAGGATCCCCCTTGTATGTCAGCGATGTATGCTTTCACACCCCTCAACACAACTCAACGTCCTCGTTGAGTTATGTATGTGCGTCATACACTCCTAACAATCTCAAGGGTTGCTCTGATACCACTTGTAACACCCCGCCTTACCACAACACAATATTGTCCGCTTTGCCCGCAGGCTCACGGCTTTGTTTCTGGTTGCTCGGACAAACTTCCCAGAAGGGTCACCCATTTGGCATTGCTGCCGCCCGAGCACGCCTAACTGTGGAGTTCTCCTCTCATCCACAGCCAATACGCCCAAAACGCGTTGTGTTATGTAAGGCCAATGATATTACTTATAGCCAGGATCCCCCTTGTATGTTAGCGATTCGGTATGCTTTCACACCTCCTCAACACAACTCAACGTCCTCGTTGAATTATGCAAGTGCGCCATACACTCCTAACAATCCCAAGGGTTGCTCTGATATTACTTATAGCCAGGATCCCCCTTGTATGTCAGCGATGTATGCTTTCACACCCCCTCAACACAACTCAACGTCCTCGTTGAGTTATGTATGTGCGTCATACACTCCTAACAATCTCAAGGGTTGCTCTGATACCACTTGTAACACCCCGCCTTACCATAACACAATATTGTCCGCTTTGCCCGCAGGCTCACGGCTTTGTTTCTGGTTGCTCGGACAAACTTCCCAGAAGGGTCACCCATTTGGCATTGCTGCCGCCCGAGCACGCTTAACTGTGGAGTTCTCCTCTCATCCACAGCCAATACGCCCAAAACGCGTTGTGTTATGTAAGGCCAATGATATTACTTATAGCCAGAATCCCCCTTGTATGTTAGCGATGTATGCTTTCACACCCCCTCAACAATAAAATGACAATATTGTGTTGTGGTAAGGCGGGATGTTACAGTTTAGTTTGAGATTCTGTAGTTTGATCCTTTCTTGTATTCACGCACAAGAGAGTTAATTGCTTTCTTAGATTAATTTTGATTTCAGTTTTTAATTTTCTGTTTTTATTTGATTTGTGTAACCTGGTGCGTTTGACGGGTATTTTTCTTTGTTTGTGTTTTCAGGGTTTTCTCCCCTAGTTGATGAACAGGAGGTCTTCTGGTTTACTACTAGTGTGCCCTCAATCTAATCCAGGAAAGACCAAGAGACGCGGAAAGAAATCCAACCAAATCGTTACCACTACACCAGTCAAAATAGATCCTTTAGATTTAAACCTTGAAACCGGAGACACTTCAAAAACCGGAGAACTTAAAATTACCGAAAAGAAAACCGAAGAACAACCAACTCCGGAACCATCACCACCGTCTACACCACCGTCTTCACCGGAAACAACACCTCCCACTACACCTAGGAACATGGCCGACGAAATGATTCATCCTTTTGATAGGACTATTGGGGAGAGTACTCGAATCATTGCACCAAATAGGGGTTCGATTCGTCCTCCAACTACCGCTGCAAATTTCAATGTCAAGGGTAATCATTTGACTCGGGTTGAGGAAAATCAGTTTGATGGGGTGCATAGGTGGGATCCATATGATCACATAGAGAAGTTTGAGAAGGTGTGTCGGTTGTATAAGTATGGTGAGACCCAAATGCCACATGTTAAGCTTGAATTGTTCCCTTTGTCTCTCACGGGAGAGGCTGCGAATTGGTATGATGAGCTTGAGGAGAACATATTCGAAACTTAGGATGAAATGAGAGAAGCTTTCATTGAGCGGTTCTTTCCGGCTCAATTGGTTGAAACTTTGAAGCTTGAGATAAGGGCATTTAAGCAAGAGAGGGATGAGGATTTGGTTGATGCTTGGAAACGGTTGAAGGAATTGATGAGGAAGTGTCCGGGTCATGGTATTCAGTTGAATGAGCACATTCTTATCTTCTTTAGGGGTTTAGATCGCCGTACTCAAAGGGAATTAGATTGGGCTTGTGGGGGTAATATTAATAATGTTACCTACAATGAAGCTTATAAGATTATGGAAGACATGGTTAAGACTAGTGTGACTCGAGAGGCGGGTAGGACTAAACCGGAACATAGTAAGACGGGTAAGAAGAGTGTTGCTCGGGTTGATAGTGGTGGAAGTAATGATGTCATAGCTGAAATTAAGACACTATCAAGCAATATGGACAAGAGGTTTGCTATAATGGATGGTAGATTTGGTATGCTTGAGAAAGATTTGAAGACTGCCGTTGCGGGTTGTGATTATTGTGGAGATAGCCATTATACGGAGGATTGTGAACAAGCACCGAGGAAAGAGGAAGTGGATTATGTTCAAACTCAATACCAACCTCCTATTGCAAGTCGGGGGCTGTTTCAAAGGAATGGGAACTTTCAGAACCAATACCAAGGTAATCCTAACTCTAATTTTAATTCTAATAATGGTGCAGGAAATTTCAGGTCAAGATGGCAAGGAGGAAATCAAGGAGGTAGTCAATCTCAACAAGTTGATCCAAATGCCGAGCTTAGAGATCTTTGCAAGAAGTTCATGACGGACCAAGAGAAGAAGAATGACAATTACCGCATTGATATTACAGCTTTGAATGAGAAGATGAATCAAAATATCAAGAATCAACAAGCGGCAATTAAGGATTTGGGAGTGAGGCTTGATAGGTTGGGTAATTCAAATCGTCAACAAGGTCTTTACCTAGAAATACCCAACAAAATCCTAAGCCTTCAGGTTCAAATGATGGTGGTAATAAGTATCAACCACCAAATGTTAGGAATGAGCATGTCAATGCCATTACTACTCGGTCCGGTAAAGTAGTTAATTCTCCTACTCCTACTCCTATTTCTAGTGCTACTAATGGTTCTATGCAGGTTGATAGTGAAGAAGAAGATGAGCAAGTTGATGAGGAGCTTGAAGTGGAGCTGAACCAAGCCGTGAAACACTCGGCCGTTCCACATACACCGGTTGACAAACCGGCGGTTATTGAGCCTGAAGTGAAGGCTTACAAGCCGAAGATTCCATTCCCTCAACGATTGAGGAAGGAGAAGATCAAGGAGCAATACGGTAAGTTCATTGACATGATTAAATCTGTTCATATTAATGTTCCTTTGGTTGATCTCATTTCAGGAATGCCGAACTATGCCAAGTTCATCAAGGATCTTCTAACGGACAAGAGGAAGCTAGAGGAAGCTAAGGCTACTTTCCTCAACGCGGAATGCTCGGCCATCATTAAGAATCAGATTCCTCCTAAGTTAGAGGATCCAGGGAGTTTTCTGATTACTTGTTCTTTAGATGCTAAATTTAGTTGTGATGCTTTAGCCGATTTGGGGGCTAGCATTAATTTGATGCCTTATTCAGTTTACCGTAAGCTATCTTTAGCGGCATTGAAGCCAACTCGGATGAGCATTAGGCTCGCCGATCATTCATTTGAGTATCCCATGGGGATTGCTTAAAATTTGTGTGTTAAGGTAGGCCACATTGTCTTTTTGGCCGATTTTGTTATTCTTGAGATGGAAGAGGACACCAAGGTGCCTCTTATATTAGGCCGTCCATTATTGTATACGGTCGATGCCATCACCCATGTTAAAGACAAAATCATTTCATTAGGAATTGGAAATGATAGAATTACTTTCTCTATTGATAAAGCATTGAAACATCCGTATTCACATGATGATACTTGTTTCAGGATTGATGTGATTGAAGAAGTAGATGCTTTGGAGATGGAGTTGCTGAATTTTTTGGACACGGATGAGGGTGAAGCTTTGCTTGCTTGTAGTGGAGAAGAGCAAGTGATGGTTGAAGAAATGGTGAGAGAGATCATGGCGTTAAGCATTGATGAGACACCACCGGAAGATGAAACTTTTGAGGAGATAGAACGGGATGGTTTGAAGATAGAGACCTCGGTGGAGAATCCACCAACTGATTTGGAACTCAAGCCACTTCCCGCGCACTTGGAATATGCATTCCTCGAAGGTGAGTCTCTTCTTCCTATTGTTATATCATCATCACTTTCGGATGATGAAAAAGTTAAGTTAATGGCTGTCTTTAGGTCCCATAAAAGGGCCTTTGCTTGGCGTACATCGGACATACCCGGAATAAGCCCCGAATTTCGCAAACATAAGATTAATTTAAATGAGAATTCTAAACCGGTTGTTCAAAGACAATGGAGGCTTAATCCGAATATGAAAGATGTTGTCAAGAAAGAGATAATTAAGCTTTTAGATGCGGGTATCATTTATCCTATCTCTGACAGTCCATGGGTTAGTCCGGTCCATTGTGTACCGAAGAAAGGGGGGATGACTGTTGTGACCAATGACCGTAATGAATTAGTGCCTACTAGGACGGTTACCGGGTGGCGTGTTTGTATTGACTATAGGAAGTTGAATGATGCGACCCGTAAGGATCACTTCCCTTTACCCTTTATTGACCAAATGCTCGAACGGTTAGCCGGAAATGAGTATTTTTGCTTTCTTGATGGTTTCTCCGGGTACTTTCAAATACCCATTGACACCAATGACCAAGAGAAAACGACCTTTACATGTCCTTTTGGTACTTATGCTTATCGTAGGATGCCATTTGGATTGTGTAATGCACCCGCCACCTTTCAAAGGTGTATGATCGCGATATTCCAAGACATGTTAGAGACATCCATTCAGGTTTTCATGGATGACTTTTCTGCTTTTGGTGATTCTTTTGACAAATGTCTTTTCAACTTGGATAAGATGTTAGAGCGATGCGAACGGGCACACCTTGTTCTTAATTGGGAGAAATGACACTTTATGGTTAGAGAGGGCATTGTTTTAGGACATAAGGTGTCTAGTGTGGGGATTGAGGTAGATAAAGCTAAGATTAATGTTATTGCTAAGTTACCCCCACCTACCAATGTAAAGGCCGTTAGAAGTTTCTTAGGGCATGCCGGGTTTTACCGTAGATTCATTAAGGATTTTTCTAAGATCACCCGACCTATGACCCATTTGCTTGAGAAGGATGTGCCGTTCGAGTTCAACTCGGATTGTCTTAAGGCATTTGAGCTTCTCAAAGACCGTTTGACTCACTCACTCATCATGGTTTCACCCGATTGGTCTCAACCTTTTGAATTGGTGTGTGATGCAAGTGATTTTGCCGTAGGGGCTGTTTTAGGACAAAGAGAAGGTAATCATTTTCGTCCTATTTACTTTGCTAACAAGACTCTTAATAATGCTCAACAGAATTACACTACAACTGAAAAAGAGTTGCTTGCCGTTGTTTATGCATTTGATAAGTTTAGATCCTACTTAGTGCTTAGTAAGACCGTAGTTTTTACCGACCATTCAGCCCTTAAGTACTTGTTTGCCAAACAAGATGCTAAACCTCGTCTCATTCGTTGGATTTTGCTTTTGCAAGAGTTTGACATTGAGATTAAGGATAAGAAAGGGGCTGAAAATTTAGCGGCCGAACACTTAAGTAGATTAGAGGATCCTCATCGTGAGGAATTGAGGGAAGAGGATATAGATGATACCTTCCCGGATGAGTATTTGATGAGTGTAGATTCTAATGTTCCATGGTATGCAGATTTAGCTAACTATCTTGTTGCAGGAATTCTTCCAAAAGGGTGGACAAATCAACAAAGGAAAAAGTTCTTTTCCGATGTGAAACACTACTTTTGGGAGGAACCATTTTTGTTTCGTGTTTGTGCAGATGGAATGATTAGAAGATGTGTTTCGGGAGCTGAAACTCGTTTGATTTTGGATGGATGTCACCGAGGGCCAACTGGTGGTCATTATGGACCATCTATCACCGGTAAGAAGGTTTTTGATGCAGGTTTTTATTGGCCAACTATCTTCAAAGAAGCTCAAACTTTGGTAGAGACGTGTGATGCATGTCAACGCCAAGGTACTATTTCAAAGAGAATTGGTCTAGTAAGTTAGATGATGCTTTATGGGCATTTCGAACCGCTTATAAGACTCCAATTGGGACTACACCCTATAGGTTGTTGTATGGAAAGACTTGTCACTTGCCGATAGAGATAGAGCATAAGGCATATTGGGCTCTTAAGAATTGTAATATGGATTTGATAGAGGCGGGTGAGCTAAGGTTTTTACATTGCATGAACTTGATGAATTTCGATTACAAGCTTATGACAATTCTAGGCTCTATAAGGAGAGAACTAAGGTTTGGCATGATTGTAAGCTTCGAAAGAAAGACTTTAAGGTTGGTGATAAAGTGTTGTTATTCCTCTCTAGATATAAGTTTAAACAACCTAAGTTGACCTCTAGATGGACCGGACCGTTTGTGATTAAGCATGTTTATCCTACGGGTTATGTGGAATTGTTTAGGTCGGATGGAACATCGTTTATTGTTAATGGTCAAAGGTTGAAGGTTTTTTATGAGGAATAGGATGTGAAGGGAGTTGTGGTGGATGAACTCCCTTTCTTCGAGTTCAATGAGTGATTGTAGGGACGAGTCTAGCTAACGACTCATTAATAAAGTAAGCGCTTCTCGGGAGGCAACCCGTGTGTTTTCATTTTATTTTCTTAGCTTCCTTTTAACATAAAAATCCATAAAAATTGAAAAATACAAAATACAAAAAGAATTTTGTTTTTAGTTTAGGTTGTTTTTTATGTTTATTTTTCGTTTTTATAGCCTTTTGTTGAGATGTGCAGGTCCCGAAATGTCCAGATGCGTTACGGTAAGTCAAAACGACCAAAGGTAAGTTTCAAGTGTGGGGGAGGTCATTTATGCGTCGCATGGTGTTTTTATGCGACGCATATGCAAGATGGGTAAATTTTCTGTGAAATTTTTGTATGAAATATGCGCCGCATATCGGGCTTCTTAAAAATTCTTAGATTTTGAAAACTTCAGTTTGTGCGCCGCATGGTTTAAGGATGCGCCGCATATTTCCAGATTTGACCCGTTTTGACTTTAATTTAAAATTGGATTGGATTGTGTTTAGATAAGGGGGCCCACGAAAGTCTGCCTACTCTTTAATTGGGTTTCTTTTGTTTGAGAAAACACACAAGCAAACAAACATACATTCAAGTTTTTCTTTTTCTCTCAAAATCAAACCGATTGCACCCTTTCTTTTCGAATTTTCTTCTACTTTTTCTTGATTGTTCATCATGGTTCGTACATCCAGGGTAAGTTTCTCATCTATCATCTATTTTCATTTGTTTCTTGCTTTGGTGGGTGCAAAGGTCCGAAATTTTAAAGGATTTTTCAAATTGATTTCGATTAAAACAAAATTACTTGATTCTTTGATATGGGTTATGTGTTTAATGATGATTACACTTGATTTTAACAAGTAATTTGTGTTTAATTTGAAATTTTCGGATCTAGGGTTTATAAGGAATTCGAATTTGATTTGGGACTTTTGTTATTATTGCTTGAGGATGGTTTGAATATGCTTTAATTGCTTGTATCCAGTTTCAATTTGGATTAATTGTATGTTTTAGGTCCGAATTTGAAATTAGGGTTCATGAGTATGAATTTAATTTGGGGGAAATTGTTGTGATGATTATATGATGTAGATAAAGGCTTGGGTTGATTTAATTTGTGTTTAATTTGTGTTTAACATGATCAAATTTGTTGAATTGAGTCTACATTGCTTAAATTTGTCATGTTGACTTTTATTGACCTGAGTTGTTCTTGAAGATGATTGAATAGTGTTTGAATTTTGGTGGGAAGTAGTTTAATTGATTTTAAAAAAGGAAATTTTTTCTGAAAATCGAATATATGCGCCGCACATATCATATGTGCGCCGCATATCGGGGGTATTTTGCTATAGTGCAGTTTTGGGGTACAAATATGCGCCGCATAAAATATTGGTGCGCCGCATATTCTGTTCTGTTGGGATTTTTCGTGTTTTAACTTTTAGTTTTGGTTTGTGTGAGGTATGTTTGATGATTTTACTGTGTTTTTATGATTGTTTGATGTGTTTTTGCAGAGAGGAAAGGAGATTGCTTCAACTAGTAAACCCGAGTTTGTTCCGGGGATTCCAGAAGGATATAAGTTTACCGACCCAGAACCCAGTGATCCATTCAAGTACAAGGATGTCTCTTTGGATGGTGATTGATCAAATAATCGCACTATGGCTCAACCGAAGGTGTGAGTGGGGTTTCAGGTGTTTATTGGCGATTCCCTTCCGGTCAGAGGGTCGTAGGCCGCTTTACGCCTATGATTGTTTACTCTCAGCCGTTAAGGAGGCTGAGGATTTGTTTATGAAGGTTGAATGATGATTAGGGTTTATTGTATCGGATGTCGAGTGTTGAATAGATGATCCTGTGCCGTATAATTCCTCCTCTATTTATATAGAGGGTAAAAGCCTTGGAGAGAAAGATAGGGATTTAGGGTAAATCTCTTCTTCTTATTCGTGATATCTTCTAAGTATGAAAGATATATCTAGGACTCTTTAAACCGTGTCCTAGTTTATAGGAACATCTGATTTCATTCCCTTATAGGGAGGTCGGATAAGTATGGAATAGATTTATATGTATCCGTTCCTTATTGCCTCGAGAGCTCCGGATTTACGGAGGTATGCATCGTAGCTTCAGCTACGGATAGGTCTGCTTGATACAATATATTAGTACCTTCGCTGTTTACGAAGGGTCCTTCGTATCCAGTCTTTTATACGGAGGTAAAGCTCCGTATATGGTATATCATCAAGCCCCCCAGTCTGATGGGAGAGTCTATCTGTAGAGTATCGCATTAGACTTCAAAAATATTCTAAAAATAGAATAAAATAAAAGTGTACCTTCGTAACCGGGCTTCAAAAAGAGCTTCGGTGTTCAGAATGCATCGTATCTTCTCCGGAGCTCGGTTTAAGGGTAATTTCGACATTTCACCGTGCCGCGTATATATCCCATCAAAAGTTTTAATTTGTGCGCGCTTATCCCAAATAGAAAACCAATCGACGGTTTTAGTGGGTTATGCGCCGGTTTTTCAAACCATTCATTCTGTCCCCTATTTAATTTCGACGGCTCCGAAGATTTCTTTTCCACTTCTTTTTACTGTTACGCTTCCTTTTCATCATCAATCATCACATTCCTTGTTCGATCTTCATCGTCACTATGGATCGTAATCACTTCCGTATCATTAGCACCACGTATTCGGAGATGACTCATGATGATGTCGCGTGGTTCCGCCAATGTTTCTGCTGCCCTGACGACCCAGAAATTAGGGTTCCGGGGCGATCAGAATCAATTCTTGATGCGCCTCCTGGATTCGTAGGTATGTATACCGCTCCCTTCTCCGGTGGTAATCTTAGGTTTCCCTTATCCCCTTGGTTTTTAGGGTTACTTGATTACCATAATCTGCATTTATCTATGGTTCACCCCTTAGCGATTACTATGATAGTGTCGTTTATCATTGTTTGTCGGGCATTCGATATAGAGCCCAGGATTAGTTTGTTTGGGTATTTTTTCAAATTTGGCATTCGTGATGGTTGGGTTATGGTTGAGGAGAGGCCTGGTAGGTTGTTTATTGATATAGGGGATTCTAATATGTTGAATTGGAGGCCGGGGTTTTTGTTTTTCAGTGAGGAATATATTCACCCGCTGTTCAGGGGTATATTGGATAGGAATAGGTTGGTGCCAAGGTTATCGTTTGAAGATAATGAGCGTGCTTGGGATTCTCTTGACAATGAATTGATTCGTCAAGTGCACAGGTCTCCGTTTGCGTTGGTTACCTATCCCTCTGTGATTCTGTATCTTGCCGGGATTACCATGTCATGGGAGGGTTCTCCTGATCATCCTGTCTTGATATGGTGTTGTGAAGGTTAGCATTCTTCTTTGCTGCTTGTTTCTGCTATTATGTTACTTTCTTTTTTCTTTGACATTCTCGCATTACATTTGCAGAGTTGACACTCAGGGAGGCTGTGACCATGAATCCTCAAGGCATGGTTGTTGGTAGGAGGCCTTTGTCTCCTTCGGATGAGGAGGGTCCCCTTTTGGCTGGTAATAGGGAGAGGCTTCTTGGTACTGAGGAGAGGATCGTTGCTGCTGAAGAGGCCTTAAGGAGGACTTATTTTCCTTATATCCAGCAGATTTCTTCAAATCCTGATGCTTCAGTGACTGATCTTTATAATATTAGGCCTCAGGGGATGTAAACTGTTTGATCCTCTGCACTTTGTACATATTTTTTGATGCCTTGGACATTTGAATTGTAAATGACTTGCTCTTTTTCTCTCTCTATTTTTTTTGTTGTCTCTGCTTGTGCCACCATTGCAGAGCTTATCATTCACATTCTCCATTGGGGGAGTGACATCTATTGTTCTGTTGTACTTATACATTCTTAAGATAATGTCTTATGCACTAATGCTTATGCACTTCAATCATAAGGAAGGAGTGACTTATGCATTAGATTCATGGGTTATTACCTCATGATTAGTGTTTGAAAAGTCTTATGGTTGTCCCCTTAACAATTCAAAATTAGGAATTTTTTATGCGCATTTATGATATTATTACGATCGTTTATTTATTTGGGAGCTTGTAAGTACATGGCAGGAGGAAGTTACAAAATTTTGTATTTTTCCTAGCTGCTACTTTTATGTTGCCCTATTTGCCCGTTAGTTTGGGTTATCCCGAGGGCAAATTATGCTCCACCCGGTCTTGATGTCTTTCGGAGTCTTTTGTGAGCTGATGTCGGCTTCCTCCGTTTGTCCGGAGCTTTCTACTCTTTCTTCTTTGAAGGATCCTTCTGCCGCGCCTTCCAGTTGTCCTCTGGGTCCTTTTTGGATTATTCTTCTGTTGCGTTTGTACCATGGAACGGAGCTCCCACCTTTTGTATCCTTGGTGAATGAGAGAGCAGTGTTTGCATTCCTCCGTGAGATTTGTACTGAACGCAACCGTGTATCGTGGATGCTATCATGTGGAACTTCCTCATTCCTTCTCTGCCCAGAAGCATGTCATAGGGCGAGTTTGCCTTTATTACGACTGCCAAAATCTTTGCGGTTCTTCGCCAAGGGAATCCTCCAATGGTGGCATCCAGCCATATTTCTCCCAAAGGGCGGATGCGCTCACTAGCAAATCCTACCACTTCTGTATCTAGTGGCATAATTGTTTCTCGCAGTTTCTTTGGTAGTCGGAGGAAACTTTTCTCGTAGATGATGTCTCGTCCACTTCCTGTATCCACCTGTGTGTTCTTTAGGCATACGCTGCCTATATTTACTCTTATTAGCACGGGGTCTATCGATACCTTGTCGTCCAACTCACCGAAGTGGTAGTGTTGTGGTCCTTTTCGGATCAAGGTATTTGATAGTATTCTCCTCCGGTGCTCATCTGGTCCTGCTTCCTTGAAGCTTGGTCTGCTTCTTTTCACCAGGTGTGTTAGCTTGTTTTCTCTTGCTGCGTTGTCTATCTGCCTTAGCAACTCTCTACAATAATCCGTACTATGCCCATATCCGTTGTGGAAACAACAGAATTTATCTAAATTTCTGGTTCCTCTTCCGGATAGCGGTAGTGGCCTAACAAACGTTTTTGCTATCTCCTCGGACGACAGGATTTCCGATGGAGTTTTCCGGAGGTTGCTAATTGTTCTTTTGTAGTTGTTGGTCCTGCTGTAAGCAGGGTAGGGTTCATCGATTGCTACATCCTCGGTTGCCTTGGTTGGCTTTCCATTTTTCTTTATCATCGTTTTCCACTTAGCCATGGCTTTATCTGCTATTTCTTCTGCACTTTTCCATTCATGGAATGTATCCACCAGTTCTGTATAGCTTTTCGGCTTGTTGAGGCATAGATGCCGTATTAATTCCTTTGATCGGAGTCCATGTATGGCTCCAGATATCCTTTCTTCTTCCGATATACGCACCAGGTTCCGAGTGCTGTCTCCGTATCGCTTCAAAAAATCTTCCGCTTCTTCGTTCTCCTCCTGTTTTATATCATTTGCCCATGAGTGAGGGCCAAGTTCCACTCTTAACTTGGTTTTGAAATCTTTGATATCATGTATACTTTCTTCGGCTAGGCTTTCAAGCCATCTCCTTGTTTTTCCATGCAGGAGGTAAAGGATGACATGGCAGGTCGCTGGGCTGCTCCATCCTTCTATCTTTGCCGCTTCGTCGATATTCCGGAGGAACTCATCAACATCAGAGGTACCATCGTACCAGGGCAGTTCTTGGATTTCCAGTATCTTCACCGGAGGCACATGCAGGCGTAAATCTCTTACGAACTGCAGGCATGACCCTTTGTATTTAGGCTCTGCCTCTTTTTCTTCAACCTTGTCCCTTTCGGCTCCAGTTGTTGGGATTGCCTTAAAATACTGGGGGGTCATAATACCGTAAGGGTAATACCACGATGCCTGTATATTTTCTGGATAGTTTGCCCCAAAGGGTGGCGTTCCCAGATGTTGGGTCTGCGGCCCTCCGTACGGGTAAAAATATCCTCCGTAATACCACGATGGATGTGTTCCCGGCGACAGGTACATCCCTGGTCCAGGCATTGTCTGCATGGCACCCGCCGTTACCGTCCCGATGGAATTCCCTTGATAAATCGGGTATAGCGGGTATGCTTGTGTCGGACCTTTTATCATTCTGGGATCTCCTTTTTTGCCTTCTATTTCCTTCGTTCTGCCCAGATCCTTTCCAGCTGTTTCATGTCCGCCTTTGTCTGCTGTTATGGGACCGTCTCCGCTTCTCTGAGCCTGGTCCCGGTAGTGGGTCACTTTGTGCGGTGCACACAAGGTGCGGTACAACGTTCTCCCTCGGATCTGGGGATGGACTTCTTTCGGTGTTACCCTCTTTTACGTCGAGGATGTCGTTCGCTGCCTTGCTTAATGCCATTATTTGGCAGGCCGACTGACCTCCCATCTGGTCATCTTGCAATTGGTGGTTGCTTTCGGTTTCCTGCTCGTCTGGGGAGCTAATCTTCCCGACCAAGAGGGTCTCATCACCATCTTTTCCTTGGTCACAGGCGATGTCTGACTTGTGTTGTTTTCGGAAGGGGATTAAGGTCTGACATAATGCTTCTTGTTTTGATCGTGGTTGGATTCGGTTTTTAGAGTAGAGGTCCCACGGATGGCGCCAATTTGATTGATCAAATAATCGCACTATGGCTCAACCGAAGGTGTGAGTGAAGTTTCGGGTGTTTATTGGCGATTCCCTTCCGGTCAGAGGGCCGTAGGCCGCTTTACGCCTATGATTGTTTACTCTCAGCCGTTAAGGAGGCTGAGGATTTGTTTATGAAGGTCGAATGATGATTAGGGTTTATTGTATCGGATGTCGAGTGTTGAATAGATGATCATGTGCCGTATAATTCCTCCTCTATTTATATAGAGGGTAAAAGCCTTGGAGAGGAAGATAGGGATTTAGGGTAAATCTCTTCTTCTTATTCGTGATATCTTCTAAGTATGGAAGATATATATATAGGACTCTTTAAACCGTGTCCTAGTTTATAGGAACGTATGATTTCATTCCCTTATAGGGAGGTCGGATAAGTATGGAATAGATTTATATGTATCCGTTCCTTATTGCCTCGAGAGCTCCGGATTTACGGAGGTATGCATCGTAGCTTCAGCTACGGATAGGTCTGCTTGATACAATATATTAGTACCTTCGCTGTTTACGAAGGGTCCTTCGTATCCAGTCTTTTATACGGAGGTAAAGCTCTGTATATGGTATATCATCAGATGGGAACGCGAAGAATTTGACTGTAGAGCCTCATGATTGGTTGAAATTCCCAGGGGTAACGGGTCATGAACAGATCCATTATTTGAATAAGTTGCAGGAAATTCGCTATGATCATGTTATGCAACCGAAGATAGTTTGTTGGAGTGATTTTGCACGGGTTAGTATTGATGAGCAGGTTAAGGCAAAGCTGTTGTGCAAGTATAGAAATGATAATGGGCGGATTAAAACTTTCAAGATGTGGGAAAACATTTTTGGGATTCAGCATGCACCGGTTCGTGAGTGGGTTTTAGAGTTTCTTAGTACTTTAAGGCTTGATTCTAGGTTGAAGAGAAATGAGTTTAATACTAAGAAGGTTATTCATTTCCGGGCTGGGGGAGTTCAGAGGCATTGTTCAGTGCCTGAGTTTGCATATTTGATTGGGGTGTTTGATGAGGATGAGATGGAGGATATTGACACTTATGATTTTTTGTGCTCGGGGGTATTGGATAAGAAGAATTCTGGTTTTGATGATGACAAATCTCTTCAGGCATATTGGCATGAGATTGGGGGCACTGAAGTGTTGCAAATGTACTCGAGTAAGCATGTGGAGATTGATTCATCATTGTTGAGAGTGTTGCATAAGATGATCACTAATTGTTTCTTGGTTGGGGTGATCATACAGATAAGGTTTCACCGATAGATGTGTGGTTGTTGCGTTTGTTTCATGAGGGAGCTCCCTACAGGTATGCATGTGCTCCATTTGTGTTAGCTAAGTACATGGCTACACATAAGGATCAGCACTTGTTTTGTGGGCAATATATTACACAGATTTATTTGATGTTGGAGTTGGATACTGCACGGTGTAATCGGGGGATTAATAGAGTCCCTTTGTTGATTTTGGTTTAGATGACTTGAGGAGGGCAGGTTTGGTTGTGATGGTGAATAACAGTGATGTATTTGTTGGTACTTTGGGTGATGAGCAGAGGTCGGATCGTAGGAGGAGACGTGAGGATGGTACTAGTGAGCCTAGGTTCACCGGGGGTGCTTCATCATCTTCTTCTACTCCCTTTGATTTTTATTCTATGCAGGATTCGATTTTTGGTTTGCAAGGGACGACGGACATGATTCTGGATCAGCAGAGGACTATGTCTAGTATGCTTTATCGGGCTTTGGAGACTCAGGAGCATTTTTCTCCATTTTGGCAGAGGCAGATGGAGCATGAGTATGATCATTTACCCGAGACTTCCCGACCTGCTGTTCCTGCATATGATCCACCACCGGTGATACCTCCTAGTGCGGCTTCTTTCAGTTTCTTCTTTCCTTAGTCGGATTATCAGCAGGAGCAATAACGATATCAGCCTGCGGCGTATGACCCTACTACTCAGCCTACAGGTTATGGGATGTATACAGGTGCAGATAGGTACAGTGGTAACTATTTTAGTTACTACACGCCGGTAGGTGATGAGGCTGGTGGTAGGGCGACTATGGGTACGCCTAACATTGTTCC
Source organism: Erigeron breviscapus (assembly GCA_034093135.1). Taxonomy (NCBI): domain Eukaryota; kingdom Viridiplantae; phylum Streptophyta; class Magnoliopsida; order Asterales; family Asteraceae; genus Erigeron; species Erigeron breviscapus. Next base: position 64,322,731 of record CM067167.1, read on the forward strand.
TGGTGGTATTCTATTTTCTGAGACGCATGATACTCACGAGGGAGGTGGTACTCCTTCGATTTTTCCTAGAGATGATCCTCCTTTTTAGAGTTTGTTGTTGATTTGATGGGTTTGTTGTTGGTTCTTGGTGATTGTTGGTTGTTGAAGGTTGAGAGTTGGTAGATGGCGGTGACGGTAACGTGGGCATTGAGTCATCATTGTTGATTTGAGTTCATCTTGGTTCTAGATGCTTTGGAGGTCTTCATGATTGCACTATCTCATTTGTTTTACTTTTATTTGATCTGTACTACGCCTTTGTTGGCGCCTAAACAATTTCCTTTCTGTTTTTAGCTTTATTTTTCTTTTTCTTCGGATGGTAAGACAATTTGGGGGGTTTGGTTATTTTCACTAATGTTAATGTTGGAAGTTCTCTTTTTGGTGTTGTTTTATGCATTTTAGAAGGTAGCAATTCATGTGCATATGCTGGCAGTAAGTTCAACGCCCATTCATTTTAGGCGATTCTACCGAGCATAAGAACATTTACCAACATCCGGCAAGTTCTCATGATCTTTTATCTTATTTTTCTTTTTGCTTTTCCCTATTTCCCTTAGATTGTCTTTAGTTCATTGTACATTGAGGGCATTGTACAACTCAAGTGTGGGGGGAGAGGTAAATAGGAAAAACCGGGTGAAAAATGTTAAGTTTTTCAAGTTTCTATCTTTACATGCATATTTAGCTTAAATTTTAAATTTTTGAGTTAGCTTAGTTAAAGACGAAAAGTGATGAATTTGTGGGTTTCAGAAATGTTAGAAAAATAACATAAACATGAAGTTGGTTATAATTAGCTTTCATATATCTATTACCCGTGACATTTCATCTTTCCAAATAATAGTAGGTTTGTCTTGAACTTCAACACAATTTAGGAAATTACAAATGCATGCGCTAATTGTACTTAATTGAAATATGAATTAGTTAATGACTCCATCATATGATGTACCGGTAGGCACAAAGCACCAAGGTTCCACTCTTGTGGGGAACGTAACTAGTTATATGGCCTTGAATGCCTGCTCTTCATTTATGAATCGAGTCTCGTCCTTAAATCTTGCGAAAGAGCTAGTGTTGTTACTTCATGTATTAGGGGTTTATGCGGGAAATGTCTACAAATTAAAAAGCATAAAAGGCCACGAAGCCATCACAAGGGTGAAATAAATTCAAATTCAAAGTTGTAAAGCGTACAAAATCAAAAAGTACAAATGAAAGCAGTGAAGTTGAATAATAGCAAGTGTTCTTTAGTTTGTTTAAGGACATTTTCCGTATAGATTCTTAGTATTTGTTGTTTTGACGTTAGTCTCGATTGTGAGAGTATGACTAGTTATGGGACACATAAGTGAGCCAAAAACTTAAGTGCGTTATAAATCTACAAAGTAGAAAGTACTTATGGATACCCGGAAGTGCCGAGTGTTTAAGTGGACAACAATATCGGTAATCGTCTTGGATTGTTAATTAAGTCGCCCATAATAATCAAGTATGCGAATAAGTTGTGAGCTTAGTAGGTATGAGCTTAATATTAATTGGAAAGATAGAAATGGTAGAGGTTTTGCACGGGTATGGATTTGATTCTAATTATGATTGATTGATTGTTTGCATACGGTATTTCTGATTTCGTCTTAAGCTATCTAAAGAATATTTCATATAAATGCATGTGGAATTCAAGACCGATTGATAGAAATTTTGTGAAGTTCCCTTAGACTAATTTTGAATAATTTTGTTAATTGGAGATTGTAGTTATGATTTAAAAGTTTGAATTTGCTTGAGGACAAGCAAGGCTTAAGTGTGGGGGAATTTGATATGTCCATTTATATATATATTCCCATATCGTTTATAAGTCGTTTTAAGCTTAATTATGTGTAATTTGCATGTATATTCGATGCTTTGATGGTATTGTTAGTGGTTTCAGGCTTAAAACAGGTATAATGGTTAGAAATGACTTTTGGATGACTAAAAGGTGCATTAGGATGGTTCGTGGACGAGTTCGTGTGAAATCAAGATGAAAAATACAAAGTTATGTTGAAGATTGAATATATGCGGCGCATATCGGGTAGATGATTTTTCAGAATTGAAGAATATGCGGCGCATATCGGGTAGATGATTTTTCAGAATTGAAGAATATGCGGCGCATATCGGGTAGATGATTTTTCAGAATTGAAGAATATGCGGCGCATATCGGGTAGATGATTTTTCGAATTGAAGAATATGCGGCGCATATCGGGCAGATTGGATTTTTCAGAATTGAAGAATATGCGGCGCATGAATTATATGCGGCGCATATCGGGTAGATGATTTTTCAGAATTGAACAAGGTGCGGCGCATATCGGGTAGATGATTTTTCAGAATTGAAGAATATGCGGCGCATATCGGGCAGTTGGATTTTTGGAAAGTTGAAATATGTGGCGCATATCGGGCAGTTGGATTTTTGAATTGATATATGCGGCGCATGGCAATTATATGCGGCGCATACTTGATGTGAAAATAAGTCAGAAGATTTGGCCATTCGTGATATGCGGCGCATGGAATCAAGGTGCGGCGCATATCGGGTAGATGATTTTTCAGAATTGAAGAATATGCGGCGCATATCGGGCAGTTGGATTTTTGGAAAGTTGAAATATGTGGCGCATGAAATAAGCGTGCGGCGCATATTTGAGTCGGTGTTGAACCTTTTTGGAAACACTATAAATACAAAGCCAAAACCCTACCATTCGGATATCTTTCACTTCCAGTCGATTTTAGGGTTCTTTGAGGCATTATTTAGCAGCTTATTCGTTCTCATAGATCTAAGGGTTGCTCAAGAGTTTCAAGGCATACAAACATCGATTTTCTTAGCTTTTCATTGTCTTTCACACTTTGGTACAAGATGTTTACTCTTTCTTTTACTCTTTGTGTTAAGTTTATGATTATGAGTAGCTAAATACTTCATCATCTACTGAGATGAAGTGATACAATTAAACAATGGTTGCATAGTTTTTAATCCAAGTTGATTTTCATTAACGTTGTGTCGAGATCTTAATGAATGGTTTTCTTGTCAAATGTTATTATGCTTGTTGATCATATTTGTATGCTTTGTCGATGGTGTCGAGAGTATATAGGTATTGTTTCAATTATTTGTCTATGAGTAATTGGTGCTAGTTCATGGAGTGATAGTAAACAGCATAGTAATCATAGGAAACGATTTGTTAATTGGGATTAATAGTTGATGGTGTCACATTAATTTCAAGTAGACATAATTGTTAATTCTTAACCAAAACAAATTGATTGATTAGGGTAGATTATATTAAATGTTGGTGGTGCCAGTTTTATATAATTGATCTAGTTAGTTAATGGAAATGAATAGAGGTTGATGATATACCCCATACGGAGCCCTGCCTCCGTATGTGAATCTGCTATTACGAAGGCTGCCTAAGGATGTTTTCCGCCAGAAATACGGAGCTCACCTCCGTCAGAACGGAGCTCCGACAAATATGAAGGAAATCTCTAATTTCTTCCTCCTAAAGAAAAGGGATCTGCCCAAATCCCTTCCTAAACACTAGAGAAAAACCCTAAACCTAACTTATTCCCCAAGATGAGTTCCCCTTATAAATAGAGGTCCTCATCATGGGATGGAGACATGTTCTCTACACACACATAACCTTCATCTCTTAAATACCTAAGGTGGCCGGCTTCTCTATCATGGAGAAGTCCCCACCGCCAACACAAACACCTCCGATACAATGACGTTAAGCTTCTCAAAGCTTTACACCAGTAGGGAATCGCCAATAAATCGAAGAAAACCCCTCCTTGTTCCTGATCGAAGCTCCGTGCGATTCTTGGATAAAATAAATTGGCGCCATCCGTGGGACCATATACTATGCGTTCCCATCTCTACCGTCCGGCTAGATTTACAACTATCGACGACCATACAATCATCACCTTTTTTCTAGATCTCACAAAAACCAATATCATAAGCATATCAATATCACAAAAATATAAAGTAAATAATACCTTTTATTTACTTTCCTGCACAAATTTTGAGCACATAATAACATCAAAAATCACTACCATATGATGAATAAAAAATTACGTGGCTCAAAAACTTATTCCAAAATTATGAACACCACAGATTCACCATCACTCCTGCAGATAAACAAAACAACAGCCGCAAACAGAAAGAAGATCGATCGTGATAAAGAAGAACGCCTCGAATGACAATCAAAAAATCACATGACGATAGCCTTGGTTCGCGAGAAAATAAAAGGGGGACTGGAAGCTGCCCCCTTTTGTATGCTAGTTCGTTTGAAAAATCGGTCAAACCCAAAAAGATCTACAAGGAAACAATTCGCGTAATCGCCAACCCATGAAGAAGTTCCCAAGATGCCGATTATTGAAGAAAAAATTCCTAGGGACCATGAAGAGAGCGCTGGAAACAGATCATGCAAGTGATCGTATCGAAAACTGAGAATATGGATCTTCGATCGTTTGACATAAATAATAATAATAATAATAATAATAAATAATAATAATAATAATAATAATAATAATAAGCAACATGGGGGAATGTGGCCATCCACAATCAACTAAAAAATATTGTCGGCAAAGATCCAGATCAAAAGTCAATGAAAGAAAGGAAAAACTGCAACACCAACGCTCCCCGGCGTCATAAATATCAATCTACTGATTTTGCTCAAATCTAGGTTACTTTGTCAACATATTTGGGTTGGGTCTTAATTTAAATGCAACCGGAGTTTAAGTATCATGGATTCAAGGTAGATGATCTTTAATTAATCTTGATATTAAATCAATCTCTTTTCTTTTAATTCTCCGGAATTACTAATTTTCAGAAATTTACTAACTATTTTCAAATCCAATATGACGGGAGTCTTTAAATTCCAACCTTTTGTAAACTACATAAAACTCGCTTTCTTTTAATCGGTCTCTGTGGTTCGACCTGGACTTACTTTGAAGCTATATTGCATACGATCGGGATCACTGCCCGATAGTGTGTAGTAGTCAGTTCTGAAGTATTTCTTGTTTTTAATTTAACTCGATTTTTACACATCAGCGGTTGTGGGTTGTCACGATTTCCTATTAAACTAATTAAAATACTGAAAAGTAAATAGAAGCCGCAACCTCTTATTCAGCGAGAGGCTTAGTCTGAAAATAGTTTGAAAAAGCAAATAACAGTAATAAAATTAAAATACTTGTTTGGCATCTCAGATCTCATGACACGACCAGATATCATCCTACCTACTTGCTAGACTGTTGGAAACTTAATCACTGCTCAGATTCTCGTTAGATTCACTTTGCCTAAGTAACTAGTGTTGTCCCTAGACTCACACTACTTCTTTAAACAAATTCTCGTTAGATTCATTGTTTAAGCATTAATGACCTAAAGTTTATGTTACTAATTCATCTTTAAGTTACCCGACTCTTAAGCCATGACCAGATAATAATTATCTTCCGGTGACCACAGTGCACGTTTCCATGTCACTGGATCGCGTCTGACATTGTTAAGCATCATGTTCTATTCATCATAATTACTATGGTTCTGGATCCCTCAGTTATAAGTGAATCACCTTTTACATCAAGTTATAGACCGACTAGTGTTTTCCATCCTTATGTATTAATCCTAGTGTATGATTATAGACCGGCCATCAGAATTAAACTAATACACTCAGATATAGAACCGATATTAATATGAAGATCTAGTAAAACATGGATCTACGATAAACAGTAAAACACACTCCAACAGATCTAACAAATAAAGTAAAATAGATAAACGTCTACATGATCACATCGATCCAAACAAGTATTCAGCCTACTAGCCTAACATTATTAAAGGAATAACAAAGTCTGAAAAGATGAAAGACATTGTTTACCAACTGAAAGTAAATTAAAAGAGTAGATCTAGGTAGAAGATGAAGATCGGAAGGTGTTAGAAGCTCCAAAACCTCCTTGGAATCTGCAAAGTCGACCTAGGGTTTGATGTGGGCGGCTAGGGCTGCTGAATCGGCTCTCTCTTAGGGTTTTGAGGGTTGTTTCGGCTTAAATAGGTGTTTAAGTCGGTTGCTGAACTGGGTCGCCCAGCGGCGCTAGGGCCTGCTGCTATTGGGCCAATGGCGCTGGCAAGGTGCCAGCGGTGCTGGCAGCTCCTGCTGCTTCTCGTTTCGCTTCGTTCGACTTCCGAATCACCTCCTTGTGTCTTGTAACTTCATAGGCCTTCATCTTGAGTCACTTGATGCCATTTACCCTCACTCGCATCTTTCGTGAACCTGCGTAAACATAGAATCCATTAAGTACCGATAGTTCCGGAATATTAACTCATTTAAGACATTGAAATGAGACCTTTCGATAGGGGTTTTTATCACAAAATGAACGCTCATCATGCATATAATTACTTCAACTTTAAACGTCATCATATCATAATCAACTACTCCAACATACATACATTCCCATATAACCTCCCGCATAACCCGGAACACCCAACACACATAAGATAATCCGATTAAGAGGTTAATTATAGAAAACCACATTTTGTTGTGCCTCCAGCGTGAGAAAAGTCATGTATCTTACCTTATTGCAGCGCACAACACAATGATAACAAATGTTACCGAGCCTTGCAAATATTCTCGACTACCTATAACAAATAAAGTAAAATAGATAAACGTCTACATGATCACATCGATCCAAACAAGTATTCAGCCTACTAGCCTAACATTATTAAAGGAATAACAAAGTCTGAAAGACACTTTATGAGTCTCATGAATCACACATGAGTCGCATATTTGCAAACAGTAGCAAGCATAAATCGACGATGATCAGTTTATGAGTCTCATACCCTTTTATGAGTCTCATATTAGCAAACAGTGAGAAAACATAATCGACAATTATCAGTATATGAGTCTCATACCCCTTGTATGAGTCGCATATACTGTACATACGAGTAAAACTTGCGTTTTTGCAACTTCTTACGACCTTTAAACGTTTTCTTGACAACTCCAGGCCTTATAAACACTTTAAACTATCAAATTAAGACCAAATAGAACCTTTGAAAACATCAATTGATCCTTGAATCATTTACAACAAAGACTCACACTTTAAATCACCCGAAAGACGCAAAATCGGTAACGTTTTGATCAAAAACATAATTGAACACTTATGGATCTAATTAATCACTTGGGATTTACTCATATACATATAATCAACATAATTCATCATTAAAGTTAGCAACTTGATGTTGTTAATCAACTCAATTAACGATTTTTTACTCACGAAAACGTCGTTTTTACCCGAAAACATCAACATTAAGCAACCCCAACCCTCATGGCCGAATCTACACGGACAAAACCTAATTGAAAACTTAATCAACATTCAATAGATGATATTATACCTGTAGGGATGATTAACATTTAACAAATCGAAAAGCAAGCAAAAACCCTTCCGAAAAGCCAAGAAATCAACTAGAACTTGAGAAATTGACCTAGGGTTTCGTATGTGAGAGTTTCTTAGGGTTTTGATCAGATTATATGGCATTAGGGTCGTGACTTATGCCCTATATATGTTGGAACAACTTTCAAAACTTTACATCTAGGCCCTCGCACTTCCTTATAACTCGTTCCGTCACTTAACTGCTCGTTTAACGCATACGAGAACACTTAACGGCTCTTATATCCTATCGGGAACACTAAATGACTTTATTAATCATTATCAACTTTATTTTCATTACTTTAATCACTTTAACACATATCCCACGTTAATCATTTAATTCACACAAACACACGTAAATCACATATTAACTAACGGTCACTAACGACAAGTTAACGGTCAACGTCAAAAAGTTTTGGGGTGTTACACCTTTCCTCCTGATGGACACACATGCACAGAGAAACACACATACACAAAAACACACACTCTCCCTCTCTTTCCCTCTCCTCTACTCCGGCGATGGCAACCACCACCACCGCTGCCTCCATCATCTCACGCTCTCCCCTGTCTAGATCTCCACCTCAAACCACTAGCAGCAACAACTAATGGATGATGATCTTTTAGATTTTATTAGTGAGATTTTATGTATTTAATTTTTTTATATGTAAAAAGTAGATAAGCAAACCATTTTTATCCATGATTTATAGTTTTTTTCTGTTATTTTTGTTTTTTCATATAATAAGAAGTTGTATCCTTGGTTGTTATTGTATAAAATTTCTTTAAAGAGTTTTGCCCACAAAGTGTTTGATGAAATGTTTAAACCAAAATGTATGTAATAAATAAAATTTGATTATATACGTATTTACTGATTATACAACCAATCATACTTGATTGTATATAGATCTATTCTAATATTTGAATTTGTTAAATTTTGTTAGTTATTTAATTGACTATGTTGTTTGGTACAATATTGCCTACAAGGTGTTTGATAAAATATCTAAACCAAAGTTTCTTATATATGATTTAGAATCAAATCACATTTGATTGAGTATTGCATACAAGGTGTTTGATGGAATGTCTAAACCAAAGTTTGATAATATGATTTAATCACCTTTATGATTCTGAATAAAATCAAATTTGATTGGCTAAATCAATCAAACTTGATTGGTCAAGACAAACACATATGATTCGAAATACAACAGATTCAAGCATACAATCAAATTTGATTGTGTATAGGTTTGTTGATATAAACTCCAATTATTGTGTAAATGTATGAATAAAATTGTAAAGTCCCTCACACGATGGTTTAACCCACAAGTGTAAAATAACAAGTCAAGTATGAACTAGATTGGACTAGTATTACTTTAAATACAAATGCAAGAATATAGATAAAGTAATAAAGACTTAAAGCAATATTTAACAAGTAAATAAATGATGGAACACAAATGTAATTTTCAAGTGTATTTTATTTATTGATGATAAACAAAATACAAGATTGTTGCGGAACCTAGATATTACAAGTATGTAACTATCTAAACAATCTTTGAATTACAAGTGATCTATACTTGCTAAATAATTTCCTTGGATCGATATACTTAAAGTTGTGAAGTATAACTATTTTGATCGAGAGTATTTTAGCAAGTTCACCAAATTGCAAAAAAGTAATTTGTACGAGGTATATGACTTTGTATTTATAGGCAAATAAATTCAACAGTGAATTTATTATGCCGTACAAATATGGTTGCATGCATTTAAGGCAACTACTTTAATTCCTTAAATGCATTGGTTAAAGTACAAGGATAAAGTCATGTTGATGTGACTTGTCATCCTTTTAACCAACCACCTTTACACACGTATTGTACTTTTATCAATAGACAAATGAGTTGTCCGTGTAAAAGTGTGTAAAGGCATAAAGTCAATTCCTCGTAATCAGTGTTCAGACTTGTAAGGTCTAGAACACTGATAAAGTCTCCAGTCGGGAGATCTGGTAAGACTGTCAGTAGGCTCCACTGCTTGTCAGTCTTCTTTCTTCATACTTCAGTCTTTGACTTCAGTAAGAATGTCTTCAGTAGAAACGATCTTGACTGGAGTGAAGTCCAGTGAGCTAATCTGGAGGATTCCAGATTTCCTGTACAAGTAAATAGCTCACCGGTCTTCTATTATTTCTGGACAAATCTTCAGTGACGCTCCAGTCTTCAAGTCTGGAGCGAGTCCAGTAAATCTGGACCTAACAAATTCCCCCTATTTGTTCAGAAATAATGCAAGGTTTTTCAAGCTTCTATCTATACAATTGTATGCTTGAAAAACACTTGATTTTTGACTAAGTCTAAAAATTTAAGTTACTGGAGAACACCTTATAGATCATCAGTGTTCCAGTTTTCATTTTTTAGTTCTAACTTAGACTTAATCTGATCACTTACTTATGAATCAAAATATGTAACTATATTTACAGCCATCAACAGAAAATAAGTTACAATTTTGGGAAATAAAATACAATACAAGTAAATGATGAAGAGTCATGCCCTTCTCTTTGAAGTCTGTCCAGGAGCATCTTCAGTGGCCTTTCTCTTTGGAGATGGTGAGGATGGTACAGAAACTGGTGCTCGCATACCCAGAGCAGCTTCCATCTGTTGTATTCTCTTTCAGACCTTCTCAATCCTCTTCATAAATGCTTTGACATCAGAAGTTAAATCAGTTTTCCCCCTGAAAGTCAAGCCTATCTCCTTCAGTTCAGTCCATCCAAATGACTGGACTGAAGCATTCTTCCTTTCATCCACGAAGTTACCTTCTCTGGTCAACTTCACTTGAAACCTGGTCATCTATTCATGATTTTCAGCAAACTTAATCTCAGCACTTATGATCTTTCTGGCATCAGCCCTGAACGTCATCAGTTCATTATACTTATCTTTCAATTTGGCAGCCTGAATCAATGCTTCAGTTTCCCTGGATACCTTTTCTTGTTCCAAGGCAGACTGGATTTCTTCACGATTTATTCTTAATGAAGTATCCAAGGGAATGAAGGTACTGAGGTCTGCATCTCTGGCTGCCTTCATCTGTTTGGCAATAAGTTTGGGTATACCCATTATTTTCTTTCGATATTCAATCTCCAGAGCTGCAGCATTTTGTCTGACCTTCTTTTGGAGGTTCACCAGTTCCTCTGTTCTTTGTCTGATCAGCTCAACTATGCTGACACCATAAGTCACTGCATCATATGTTTGTTCTTCTAAAGAGTACCTGGAGCGAACATAAACATCATCCATTGCATCCAGACATTGATGAACTCTGGGGTCTTCCTTCATTCTTTTATATACATCAACATGTATGCCCAACCTGCCAGCATTATAAGAATCAAGAGTCCCCATCTTTGCCATTTCCATTTTGTGAGCCTGCAGTTCATCCTTTTGCCTTTTCTTAAAAATTTCAATCATTATGCACTCCTGCTCCAGTCTCTTTGAAGTGTCATCATCAGCAGTAGGAAATTCTGATGAACTCCCAGTGGTTTCAATTTCTCCTCCAGATACCACATGTTGCTTTCTTTTTACTGACTTCAGAGAAGTTGTGATATCTGGGAATGCTTCAAACTGGGGCTCACTGGCATCAGTACCAGCAACCTCTTTTTCCTGCACAATGGCTTCAGTGCCAAGTGCTTCTTGTGCACTGGCATCAGTACCAGTCACTTTTTCTTGTTGCACGATGGCTTCAGTGCCAAAGGCCTTTTCAATTTCACTAGCCATCACCTCTTTCTTTTTCAACACCAACCCTTCTGGAACAGACTCAGTGGCAGCAGACTTTTCCCCCTTGGAATGTCCACCAGTTTGAGACTTGTGGGCATTCTATAACTGTTCAAGCATGTGTCTGTCTGAAGCACCAAATGTTCTTCCTGCCACTGGAGTTGTGATATTCACAGTCTTCCTTAGCTCAGTCACTTCCTTCTTGATAATTTGAATTTCTGAAGACAAGTGTTTTGGAATTTCATTTTCAATCATATGTACCACCTGAGGCAACAACCCATCTTGAATGGTTCTAAGAACTGACCCAGAAATTTCCGAAGTAATTTCTTTCAGCATATCACCTCTAAATTTGCGTACAACTTCATCACTGAGGGTGCTTACAACAGAATTCTGGTCAAGGGTTGGCCTGCTTTCCAGATTACTGGTCCTGGTAGTCAACTTCTGAACCTCATCTATCAGACCTGCCAGTGGTTGAACAATTTCAGCTTTCACTGCAGTCTGAACAGAATTCACTAACTTTTCCTCCAAGCCCTGGACTGCCACTTTGATGTTTTCAGAGTTTTGATTGGTGGCCAGTACAAGCTCATTCAACTTCTCAAAAACAATTTTTTCATTACCAGCAAAGAGGTTCATTTCTGATGAAAGATTATTTGATAAAAGAGATTTAAAATCAGAAACAACCTGAGAAGATGACTGGAGTGATCTCTCCAGGTCCGCCACCTTACTTAAAAGGCCTTGGACCTCGGTGGAAGAAGAAGTAGAGAGACCATCAGGAGGAGTAAGTTCAGATTCTCTTCTGAGTACCAATGGAACTTGTGTCTGGACTGCTTCAGTAGATGTTTCAGTTGTTGTAACAGTCGAGTCCAGCACACGAGGAAAGTCTAGTGGTGCTTCAAGTGGTGGGGGTTGATTTTGTGAAATTTGAAGTGAGGGTGGATTGAAATAAGGAGTGTTTCGCGGTATTGAAAGTGGTGGTGGTGGTGGTGGTGCAATAATGGATTCTGGTGGTGGTGGCATTTCTGTAGAGACAAGTGGTGGGTGACTGAAGCAATAACAGAAGTAACAACGTTTTCTACTTCATCACCCAGAAAATTCATATTAACATCAAACATATTACCTTCAGACATTGGGGAATCTACCTCATCCCAATCTGGAGCCGTCCCAACTGTCTGATCATCCACTTCTCTATTTAAATCCAACTGAGCATCTTGCTCACCAATCACCTGCTCATCAACCTGTACAACATTTTCTACTTGCTCAACAATAAGAGACCCATCTTCATTCATGATATCACCTGGATGGCTCGATTCGGCTCTATTAGGATTGACCTGAACTCCATCCTTCCTAAGACGTCTGGAAGTTCTTGGTCGAGTGGGGAGTTCTTGAGGTACAACAATTTGGTTCCCACCTGGAGCCACCTGGGTTACTGGTTGCACTATTTCAGCATTGAGGACTCCAGAGGGTCCTTCACCAATTTGGTTCCCACCTGGAGCCTCTTCATGCTCATCTGATGATGATGTGTCGGTTGCATCATTTCTAAAATGGTTTAGCATATTTACAGGAATTTCAACCTCACCAGCTATTGATTTTAATGAAGTCAGCTCCCTCAGAAAGTCACACATAGAAAAATGGTTTGTATCGAAATCATACTGATCACCTAGAGCTCTTTGAAAAACAAGTGACAGAAAACGAATATATGGAATATGAGGTTTTCTACCTTTCACTTTTAGACGCTCAACAAGGTCATCGAAGAAAATCTAAGCAAAGTCGACCCTGTATCCAAACCATAGGCAGTAAGCAATCTGGAGTTGCATTTGATTTATCTGGTCCAACCCTCCAGAACTGCCACCCAAACACTCAACAAGATGAGTGAAGAAGTATCTCCATGAGTCTGAAAGCCTGCTCATGTAGATGGTACCTTTTCTTGATAACTGGCCATGCTCATCCAGTATATCAGTATGTCCCATCAGTCTACACACATCCCTGTAATTTAGACCGGTAGGGAGAGTAATGGCCATCTCATTTTCAGCCAAATAATTCATCTGAAGGATATCTCTAAGAGAGTCAACTGTGAGAGTTAAGGCCCTGGTGCCTTGTTTCAATGTGTAGTTGATGGATTGAGTGTTTTCAACATACACAGCAGTGTACCAAAACTCACATAAGTAATCGTGATACATTTTTCCGGGATTGAGAGTAAGAGCACCGTATAGTGGACAACTGAGGAAAAAGGCATTCAGTCATCCAATGAGAGAAGTGGGAGCATGAGTGGTGCTAGTTAATCTAGCCATCCAATCATTCATATTTATTCTGATCGCCTTTGCCTCTAAAGTAATATGAGGTGCCTTTACTATGTTTGCAACGGGAGCATATTCAGCAGCGAGAAGATTTTTGACAGAAGTTGTTTGTCGAGGAGCCATTTTATTTGGTAGATAGATGATATGAAACTGAAAATTTAGGGTTTATGAAGATTTTATGAAGTAAATATGAGAGAGATTGATGATTGGAAATTGAATGAAAAATGGAGTAAATGAAGGAATTTGAAGAATTGGGAGTAAATGATTTTCGAAGTAAATGAAAATAAAAGTGAATGAGGGTATTTATATAGGAGAGAGAGTGTGGAACTCAAACGGTTATTTTTGAATTTATCAAATATAATTTTGATCGGATTTTGAAATCCGCATTAAATACATCACATCACACATAAATGTGTGATGGTTTACAGCCCACAAACATTACCCACTAGTTCCTTTTGTCTTCCCAAGGTAAAAATTTCATCATTAGGTTTGAAAAATTACATGCCACGTAGGATAATAAGATAAATATCTTTTCAAAGAGTTTGCATACGTGGCACGCACAAAGACCAAGTATTAAAATATTATGACTGACATACCATGACTCATTTCAGTGCAACTGGAGGTTGACTGGACACTCCAGTATCACTGGTGGATTAGGCCAGTGATGCATGCATTGATGGTACACTGGAGGGACACTCCAGTAAAGTACCAACAAAAACCATTTGAAAGACTGGCAACCTCAAACATGCACATCAACTAATACAGACAAGTGAGAGGGACACATTTACAAGGAGACAAAAGTTACCTCAAACATGCACTTCAACCTATCTAATTACCAGTGAGAGAGACACATTTACAAGGTACCAGTAATATTTTCCATAAAATTTTGTCCAGTGAGAAAATAAATTAATAAATTCCCCCTGAAATTAAAACATTTTAAGGACAAGAAAATATATGGCCTGAGTCTTCCCCCTGGAATGTTGATCCAGAAATCTATTAATGCAAAGATAGTACACAAAGGCGTTCGATATCTAAGCAGTCATAGATGTATAAATCTTTAAATCAAGGATCCCTGATAGTACACAAAGGCGTTCAATACCAAGGTTCCAGATTTAAGGGTTTAACATTCCCAACTCACCAACAAGATATTCAAATGTTTTAACATCCAGTGGTTTAGTAAAAATGTCAGCGAGTTGTTTGTCAGTGGGAATAAAATGGAGTTCAATGTTACCTTTCATAATATTGTCACGAATGAAGTGATACCTGAAATCGATGTGCTTTGTCTTTGAGTGCATGACTGGATTGTTTGAGATAGCAATGGCACTGGTATTATGACAAAATATAGGAGTTTTCGAATATTTAATACCATAATCAAGCAACTGGTTCTTCATCCAGAGTATCTGAGCATAACAACTGGCTGCAGACACGTATTCAGCTTCAGCAGTGAACAATGAAACTGAAGTTTGCTTCTTACTGGTCCAGCTGACCAGTTTGCCACCAAGGAAATGACATCCACCAGTAGTAGATTTCCTGTCTATCTTACAACATGCATGATCTGAATCTGAATAACCCATTAGATCCATGCCTGAGCCTTTGGGATACCAAAGACCCAAACTGGGGACACCCTTAAGGTATTTCAGTATGCGCTTTACAACAAGCATATGAGATTCTTTTGGATTAGACTGATATCTGGCACATAAACATGTTGAAAACATTATGTCTGGTCTACTGGCAGTTAAATACATCAGTGAACCAATCATGCCTCTATAGACAGTGATGTTTACTGGTTTTCCATCAGGATCTGAGTCCAGTGTCAGTGGTGCAGAAATTAGAGTGGGTTTAGATGGTGAAGAGTTCATATCATATTTCTTTAAAAGATCTCTAACATATTTTTCCTGATTAATAAAAATACCATCTCTGGTTTGTTTAATCTGGAGTCCTAGAAAATATGTTAATTCACCCATTAAACTCATTTCATATTCAGAGGACATGATTTTAGAAAATTTGTTGCACATGTTTTCATCAGTAGACCCAAAAATAATATCATCAACATAAATTTGTACCAGCAGAATATTACCTTTTTCACGAAGAATAAATAAGGTATTGTCAATTGCACCTCTTTTAAAACCATTTTTCAATAAGTGTCTAGTCAGAGTATCATACCAGGCACGTGGGGCTTGTCTGAGACCATAAAGAGCTTTGTCCAGACGATATACCAGTGAGGATGCTTTTCATCAACGAAACCTGGTGGTTGTCTGACATACACTTCTTCTTCTAATTTTCCATTCAAAAAGGCACTTTTTACATCCATCTGGTAGACCTTGAATTGATGATGAGCAGCGAATGCTAAGAATATTCTGATCGCTTCAAGTCTAGCCACTGGAGCAAATGATTCATCAAAATCAACATCTGACTGGCAGTACCCTTGTGCTACCAGTCTGGCCTTATTTCTGATTACGTGGCCATCTTCATCTACCTTGTTCCTGAAGACCCATCTTGTTCCAATTGGTTCTTTCTTGCCAACTGGGAAAGGGACCAGGTACCAAACCTTGTTCCTTTCAAACTGGTGAAGCTCTTCTTGCATAGCAGTCACCCAACTTGGATCTTCCATAGCCTCGTCAATCTTCTTTGGTTCAATAAGTGATAAGAAACTGACATATAAGCATTGATCACTGGAGGCTCTTCTGGTCAGAACCCATCTACTGGAGTCACCTATGATCTGATCTATAGGATGAGCTTTTGTCCATCTGGAGTATTGACCAGGATTGTTACTGACAACAATATCAGTGCAAGAGTTCAATTGAGTTTCAGGATGAGGATCCTGCCAGACTATTTCAACATCTTCATCTGAATCAGTAAGATCACGATTTGCATCATGAAATTCTTCATTTGAAGGCATTTCTGGTATAATATCAACTGATACTGATACTGGGGGAGTAGTACGAACATCTGATCCAATAACAAGTTCAGAGGGTAGTTTGAAACTTATTGAAGGATAGAAAGGTGTACTACTGGGGGTTTTCTTCTTTTGAGCTGGTTCCAAGTCAGAATGACTGGAAGCTTCTTCAGGTGAATCTTTCCAGTTGATAGGATCAGATTCACAGAAGATAATTGGATTTTCTGGGGGAGAATCAAGGACTGGCTTTTTATTAATTGATTATTCAATTCATCAAATGTAACGTGTATTGACTCATGGACCTTCTCCAGTCTCTTGTTGTAGACTCTGAAGGCCTTGTGAATGGCTGAATAGCCTAAGAAATACCCTTCATCAGCTTTGGCATTGAATTTGCCTAACTGACTGGAGTCGTTCAGAATGTACAATGGACATCCAAAAACGTGAAAATAACCAATATTTGGTTTTCTATTTCTTTAGACTTCATAGGCTGTCTTCTTGTGTCTTTTGATGTAAACAGACCTGTTCTGGTGTGGCAAGCAGTAGCAATTGCTTCAGCCCAGAAACTGGTAGGAAGACCAGATTCAGCCAACATACTCCTGGCAGCTTCTATCAGCGTTCGATTCTTTCTTTCTACAACTCCATTCTGTTCTGGAGTTCTTGCTGAGGAGAAGTTCTGGGAGATGACAGTGTCAGTACAGAATGACTCCAGAGTTGCATTCTGGAATTCTGTTCCATTGTCACTTCTTAACTGACACACTTTTCGCCTATGCTTGAGTTCAATCTGCTTGATAAGAGTGATGATTTTAGCAGCAAGCTTCACTTTTAGACCTGAGAAAGATCACCCAACAATATCTGGAGAATTCATCTACGATCACCAGGGTGAATCTTTTACCAGCACGAGTCTGAACATTCACTGGACCAAAGAGATCCATATGAAGCATGTGAAGTGGTTCAATTATGCTAAAGTTCTGTCTGGTCTTGA
The DNA here is from genome assembly GCA_034093135.1 of Erigeron breviscapus. Lineage (NCBI taxonomy): Eukaryota > Viridiplantae > Streptophyta > Magnoliopsida > Asterales > Asteraceae > Erigeron > Erigeron breviscapus. The sequence continues at coordinate 64,340,068 of CM067167.1, forward strand.
AACTGGCACGTTTCTGCTTTCCCATCTCACATCCTGGACATGGCCTTTTCTTTTTGAAGGAAACTGAAGGTATCCCATCTGCCAGTTGTTTTCTAGACAACTTGTTAATATTTTTGAAATTTAAATGGGATAACCTTTTATGCTATAACCAGTTTGTGTCTTCATCAGCTTGAGTATAGAAACACTGCTCTGATGGAGAGCTTTCCATATCCATCACATACACATTCCCTCTTCTGGGAGCAATCAATACCACCTTCCAGTCTTTGTTAAATACAATGCCCTGAGCAATATTGAACAGAACTTGATAGCCATCATCACACAGTTGACTGACACTGATCAGGTTATATTTCAAACCATTCACAAATGCAACTCGTCTGAATTTGACTTGTCCATTGTTCAGAACACCATACCCCTCAGTTTTTCCACAACCATCATTTCCAAAAGTAATGGAGGGTCCATCAGAAATTATGAACTCCTCCAGCAGGGTCTTACATCTGGTCATTGTCCTGCCAGCTGCACTGTCAAGATACCAGATAAACTTCTTTCGATCGCCCTGCACATCCACCAGATATATCAGTTAGATTTGGGAACCCATCGACTGATGGGTTCACTGGATCCTCCCTTATGGATCCCTGGGGGTATCTGGTTAAGTTCACTTTCTTCAACAGTAGTCTTAGTTGAAAAGACCACTGGGGTTGATAGTTTAGAAACCTTTTTCTTTTTCTCAATTAAAGGAATATTTTTCTCTTTCTTAGAAAAAGGTTTGGGATTTTGTTTAGGGCCAGATGAAGTACCCTCAAAATTGTTTAATCTTGCATTACAACTTTGAACTTGACGAGCCAGTAGTTGAAACTGGCTCTCCAACCTTAACAAAATAGATTCTTCAGATGATACCTGAGCCTTTCCAGATGACTGGACTTTAGGCTTAGGAAGGGAACTGGACTTTTTCTTTTGAACCTGGGGTTCTTTAGAAGCAGTCTGAGGCAAAGGTTTATTTTGATTAACCTTTTTAACTGGAGCAGTCATCTGAAATGCTCCAGTCTTAACCTCTGGAAGTTGAGCTGGGATAATACAAGTTTTTGGGGTAGAAGGTTCATCATAAATAGTACTTGGTCTAGCCTCCTTCGGTAACCGGTCAATAACTGGTATTAATGCTGCAATATGAGTATTTCCATCCAGATAAGCACGTATTTGGGATGGAAATTGGTTTATTCCAGCATCATATGGCTTTCTTGTTTCTAGCCATGATTTAATGACCTGTTTTTCTTTTTGCAAAATCATTTCCAGGTCATGTTTTTCTTGAACCAGTTGTTCAGTTACCAAAACTTGTGCTTGAAATGCCAGTTCAATATCTTGAAGTTCTTTTAATTTTGATTTTAAAGCAACGATTTCATAGGAATCTGTTTCTAAGCCATTAAGACTGTCAAATCTAACAGTTTCCACAAAAATTAAATCAGAATTTAGAGCTTCAGCAATGTCCAATTTTAATTCAGGATCGGTTTCATTATCGTATTCACTAACCTTTTTAATTACAATGTCCACCCATCGACCAGATGTGACATCATCCTTCACCAGATGCTCTTGGTCTGCCAGAGCCATAAAACAACAGTCTCTTTCCTCTTCTTCATCAACTGATGAATCATCAGAGGGAACCCATGCTTCTTCAGTGGTTGCAATCATGCATTTATTATTTTCTATCTGTTGAGACAAGAGAGCAATTTGAGCCTTAAGCTTTTTGTACTTGGACTTATAGCTATCATCAGGCTTGTTATAAGAAGTAGATGGACCAGACTAAGAGACAAACTGACTGGACTTGCACTCCTTCATGAAATGACCTTTTCTGCCACACTTAAAGCATGTCAGATTGGTCTTGTCAGTAGAGGAACTGGGTGCATGTTGTCCAGTAGGCCTATTTGCTCTTGCTTTAAAACGATTAAATGTTTTAGCAATCATTGCAACCAGGTCATCACTGTCAGTTTCATCACAGTCTGGAGAGATATCATTAGTGACTCCATAATCCATTAGTTCAGACATCATCTTTTTCATAGAAAATACATTCTCGGAAGATATTAATGCATGACAAGGTGGTGCAGTATTACTGACCAATGTGGAACTACTGGAAGCATGATTTAAAGCATCTTTTTCAGCCTCAATCCTCTGGGCTTGATTCTCTTCAGTGAATCTGAAGGCTCCATACAATGTTGACAGAGTATGGGTGTGCAAGGTTTTACCTTGTCTCAAGACCAGAATCATGTGAGACCATTTAGTGGGAAGAATATCACAAAATTTCTCCAAAAGTATATCCTTGTCTTTCTCAACCCCCAGTCCTCTTAACTGGTTTATAGAGCTCATAAATCTGGTGTAAGTACCAGTTAGAGACTCATTGGGGAGAGCAAAAAATGACTCATACTTTTTGTTTAGGGAGACCTTTCTGGTAACAACAGTGTCATCACCTCCCTCATGCTGGTTCACTAGTTCATTCCACATGGTTTTAGCACTGGGATAAAGAACTAGTGTGGGAATTAGGGTTTATGGAACAGCCCCGAGGATCATGTTTTTAAGGATGGTATCAAGATTTACCAATCTCCTCTCCTCTTCAGACCAGTGTTCCTCCCTCTTTTCCCTTCCACTTCTTGATCCAGTAGGGTCAAGGAGTGCATTGATAGGAAGTCTAGGCACATAGGGTCCTTCATTTAAAATTTTCATCATATTCCTTTCAATACCAGTAACATGTAATATCATCCTAGCTTTCCACGTACCAAATTCATCACTGCTCCATTGAATTTAGGAACAGGATTATTCGAGTAGTGCACATGAACATGTGGAGAAGCAGGAGGAGGAGGAGGAGGAGGAGGTGGAGGATTATTATTTTGAACGGGTGGTGGTTCATTAAAATTAGGTTCGGGATTACCTTGTGTATTTTCTGGGTTGGCCATCGTGAAACATATCTAGGCAAGTATATTAGCCTTCTGCTCTGATACCAATGTAAAGTCCCTCACACGATGGTTTAACCCACGAGTGTAAAATAACAAGTCAAGTATGAACTAGATTGGACTAGTATTACTTTAAATACAAATGCAAGAATATAGATAAAGTAATAAAGACTTAAAGCAATATTTAACAAGTAAATAAATGATGGAACACAAATGTAATTTTCAAGTGTATTTTATTTATTGATGATAAACAAAATACAAGATTGTTGCGGAACCTAGATATTACAAGTATGCAATTATCTAAACAATCTTTGAATTACAAGTGATCTATACTTGCTAAATAATCTCCTTGGATCGATATACTTAAAGTTGTGAAGTATAACTATTTTGATCGAGAGTATTTTAGCAAGTTCACCAAATTGCAAAAAAGTAATTTGTACGAGGTATATGACTTTGTATTTATAGGCAAATAAATTCAACAGTGAATTTATTATGCCGTACAAATATGGTTGCATGCATTTAAGGCAACTACTTTAATTCCTTAAATGCATTGGTTAAAATACAAGGATAAAGTCATGTTGATGTGACTTGTCATCCTTTTAACCAACCACCTTTACACACGTATTGTACTTTTATCAATAGACAAATGAGTTGTCCGTGTAAAAGTGTGTAAAGGCATAAAGTCAATTCCTCGTAATCAGTGTTCAGACTTGTAAGGTCTAGAACACTGATAAAGTCTCCAGTCGGGAGATCTGGCAAGACTGTCAGTGGGCTCCACTGCTTGTCAGTCTTCTTTCTTCATACTTCAGTCTTTGACTTCAGTAAGAATGTCTTCAGTAGAAACGATCTTGACTGGAGTGAAGTCCAGTGAGCAAATCTGGAGGATTCCAGATTTCCTGTACAAGTAAATAGCTCACCGGTCTTCTATTATTTCTGGACAAATCTTCAGTGACGCTCCAGTCTTCAAGTCTGGAGCGAGTCCAGTAAATCTGGACCTAACAAAAATCAAATTTAATTTTGTATATCTTTTTGAAACTGTATATATTCAATCAAATTTGATTGTGTATACGTTTGTTGATATAAAGTCCATTTGTTTGTGTAAATGTATGAATAAAATCAAATTTGATTTTGTATAGCTTTTTGAAAATGTATGTATAAAATCAAATTTGATTGTGTATAGGTTTGTTGATATAAACCTCATTTGTTTGTGTAATGTATGAATAAAATCAAATTTGATTTTGTATATCTTTTTGAAACTGTATATATACAATCAAATTTGATTGTGTATACGTTTGTTGATATAAAGTCCATTTGTTTGTGTAAATGTATGAATAAAATCAAATTTGATTTTGTATAGCTTTTTGAAACTGTATATACAATCAAATTTGATTGTGTATAGGTTTGTTGATATAAACTCCATTAGTTTGTGTAAATGTATGAATAAAATCAAATTTGATTTAGTATTAAATCAAAATTTTCAAATTTGTATTATTCTGTATTCAATCAAATTTGATTGTATATGGAATTGAAGAATATGCAAAACAGGTGATATGTGATACTGTATTCAATCAAATTTGATTATGTATTGATGCCAATCAAATTTGATTTAGAATCATAAAGATGATTAAATCATATTATCAAACTTTGGTTTAGACATTTCATCAAACACCTTGTATGCAATACTCAATCAAATGTGATTTGATACTAAATCATATATAAGAAACTTTGGTTTAGACATTTCATCAAACACCTTGTAGGCAATATTGTACCAAACAACAAAGTCAATTAAATAACCAATAAAAATTTACAAATTCAAATGTTAAAATAGATCTAATCACATGTTATCTAATTACATTTGATTATCACATGACAATTTCGAATTTACACAACAAAAAGCCATATATTCGTATTCAATAGATCCTCCATTGTTATTAACATCTTCAAGATCAATTGATGATGAATGATGGAGATGATGACGACGACGGAGGCAACGTGGCTGTGCCATTGGTGGTGGTGGTGGTGGTCGCCGGATGCCGAAGGAGAGAGAGAAAGTCGATGTGTGTGTGTGTGTTTTAATGTGTGTTTGTGTGTGTTTTACCGTGTGTTTGTGTGTGTTTTTTGGATCTGAGAAGAAGAAGTGTGAGAGGGAGGGGTGGTTTTCTTTTTGTGTGCAATTTACTATAATATCCATCCCTATGTATTTTTTCATATTAATTTTGACCATAGATGATGGTTGATCCAAGGGCTGAGATGTGACCCTTGGATCTCACGAATTTTTAGGGATTATAGGGAATACAACTCTATAATATATTATTTCATAATTGAGTATTTAAATGTTTATATTTTTTTAATTTGAAGGTATTTCTATTATAGAAGTTTAAATTTAGATTTGTTTGAATCATTTAATTATTAAGTTGGATGGAAATGTGTTTAGTATTTATATGTAATGTAATAGATATATACTTTCATATTTTGAATACATAAACATAAAGTAAGTTAGTAATTTAAATTCACACGTCGCGTGATCTCAACTGTCTTGTCTGTGTTTGCTTGATGCGATTTCGTTATATTATTTGTTGGGGATATGTTAGAATGCGTACTTATTTGATCCCGTAAATGTTGTATACAAACCTGTTCATGTGACTCCCGTAATCCGATCAACAAAATAAATAAATAACTTGGATTGGAACCAGAATCGTGTAATCACTTTCAGGACAAACTATTTGGAGGTACACCCAAATGTTTGAACGGATAAGACTGGTTTCCCATTCAAGAACTAGATTTTGATCCATTGAGAAATCTTGTACCAAGTAAAAATTCGATGGTATCTGCCTTGCGTATCAATCCAGAAAACATAAAGTTTTCTTTTTCATTTTCGTATTCAGAAGAGACACATAGGACAGTTTTCTAAGAAAATTCGTGTATGTCTTTCTCGGTGAAAAATGGACGGTTTCTCCAAAAAACTTTGTATTTGTGTCCCTATTAAACGAATTAAGGAACGGCCATATATATGTCTCCATGAAATTGGACATTTCATACATATATATATTTTAATATTAATTATTACATAATATTAAAATTAAACTTATAATATTAATTTAATAATATTAAACCAAACCGTCAATACGCAATCATCTTAATATATTCGACCGAGTTCGCACTCCCGCATCACCTAACTCGATTAACTGTATATTAAGATCAACCATTCGATAAGTTAACCCAATACCACTATGGAACATTGATATCGCTAAAATATCCAACATTATTAATAAACTAAAGTGACAATGAGTCTGTCAAAAAAATAAATGTAAAAGACGAAAAACAAAACTTTGTTTTTCGTACATTGTATATATATATATATATCATAGTGGATTTTGTTAGAAAACATTATTATGAAGTTGAAAATGTTTGAAAATCATTATTATTAAAGTAACTATTTACTAAATATAACTCCTAAAGTCTTAAGGGAGATTTAAAAACAAAATTTATACATTTTCAGTATGCTAATTTGATTGCGGTAACTCCATAAGACCACAACTGCTTAATTAAAAATTACTCAATGACATATATTTTCTTAAAATTTTGTCATATGAAATATATATTTATTTAATAATTTTATCACAACGACACTTAAAAATATTTTGTATTGTAGTGTAACATACAAATTTGACACCCTTTTTTTTCTTCGTTTTGTTAATAAAAAATATTTAATAGATTGTTAGGACCAGTTCACCTGGAACTATAGTTTTGTGGAAAAAAAATTTAAACATTTTTTAATAAATAACTTAACCATTTGGAGGTGTTTTAATTATTATTAAACTATTTTATATAGTAATTTTAAAATAAGACAAAGTATTTGTGTGTATGAAGCTTTCATCGCAATCCATCCGGCATCCAATAATTTGAATTTGACATTTGCCAATTTTGGGGCGGGAAACCTCCAATTTATAAAATGCTCCCGCGATACGTTTCGATTTTCAAACTCCAAATTCACCTTCAATTCACAAATCCACTCCATACCCTCATAATATTCCTTCTCACACCAAATGGAGACCAATTCTTCTTCATCATCACACCTCCAACGAATGGCTGAAGAACTCAAATGCCCTATCTGGTACTATATCTATCTCTATATTGCTTTATTTATATATAATTTTTTATAAATGTATCTATTCTTATTAGTATTATTATGTATGATTTTGTAGTTTAAGTCTTCTGAAATCTGCTGTTTCGCTTCCGTGTAACCACATCTTTTGCAAGTAAGCTGTTTTTATTTATTTTATTCACTTCTATTAATAATCATCTAATCAAAGAAATATATAATTACAATTATAATTATTTATATGTATATGTTTTATGATTTTATATACAGTGTATGTATTGATAAATCGATGAAGTCCGATTCAACATGTCCTGTTTGCAAAATACCGTATCACCGAAGAGGTATTTATTTTGTTAGATCTATAACTATAATTCATTAGGATTTAACATATAAAGTGTACTAATTTTATTTATAATAAGTGTGAAATTTATACAAGAACGTGTACCTATTTGTTTTTATTTTTTAAAAAATATATTTTTTCTATAGAGGTTCGTCTGGCACCACACATGGATACTTTGGTGAACATTTTCAAGAGCATGGAGGTTTCTTCTGGTGTTCACATACTTGGCACTCAATCGGAGCGTCAACCATCGGGTATTATTTCCGCTTTCAAATGTAATATATAGGACATGGAACAATGTTAGTTTGCATATTTAATTGTTTATATATTACTTGCTGAATGCCACATGAATTGATATTTCCTCTCAAGCTGAGATCAACATGACTGGTCATGTTGTTCTAAAAAAAGGGATCTAGTCTTTTAAAGAAAAAGCTGGTCCATTTGCTGGCCCAATGTGTTTTGATGTATGATCAACACTACAAGCCTGTTGATTTCAACTTGAGAGCGTTTTAAACGGTATATAACTTGCATCATTTTACATGATAATAAAGTCGATGAATTTGTCTATCTGGTATACGTTGTTAGGTGATTAGGATATTTAACATGCCTTGTAGTATTTGTTACGGCGTTGTTTTGAACTCTGTGACTTTTTTTTTGGTATGATCAAACACAAAATTTTGTAATGAGTAGAATGTATTTTCTGGTAAAATCGAGTATATAGAAAGAAAATGAACCGCTTCTATTCTGAATAGAGACGTTTCTTTCCTCTCGACATGGCTAAAAATGGCAAACCGCAAATTATGTAGAGGCACACTTTACCTCGACTTTGTTGAGACTTTTTTCCCCCTTTGGATGTTTAGGTCACGAGATGCAAGTAGAAAATGCGATCGTTGATAAAAGCAAGAAAACCAGCAAAGCTTGCAATGAAACAACGAAATCACAGAATCAGAGAAAAACCAAAGGGAAAACCTTGAAAGAATCGTCAAAAAAGCTAAAAAGATGTAATTCAGATATTGAGAGACCATCTTTTCCCACAAAGAAAAGGATTCAGGTGCCACTGCATCATCCCCAAGAGACACCAACAAGGCCTGCAAATTCTGAAGGTGGGACTGAGCTTTTAAAAGATAGAGTTCAAGTTAATGTCTCAGAACCAGAAGGCACATCCGACTTACATGAGAATGGAGAAAGGTTGTTTACCCCTTTCTTTTGGCTGAGAAATGAGGAAGATGCTGAGAAACCAACACAACTTACGCCTTTAGATCCTGTAAGTGATTCACCTCTGGATGGTCCGTGCTTCAGCGATATCAAGGATTCTGAAGATGATCCTTCTTGTCACGTGACTTCAAAGGTATTGAAAACTGTTAAGTAATAATTTGATTATTGGTACATGATTGTGGTTATGTTGATCTATCTTATTCTATGACCATTTATTTTTGATAGTGTATATTGATCTTATTCCCTTACTTTTCTATCATAGTAAAATTCTGAAGTTTGTCAAAAACTATTTAAGTAACTCCTTGAACTGTTAATGAACCTGCTAATATTTTCCACAGATGTCTTTGTTTTCAGCTAATTTAATGATGTTTTATTGTCTAACTAAGGTGAATTACAGAAACTATTAGCATATGTTCTGACCGTGTTTATCATTGCAGGATGTCAACATGTTTGACAGTGAAATGTTTGAATGGACACAAAGACCTTGCTCTCCTGAGCTCTGTGCAACTCCAATGAAGATGCAGGTATTGTTTTGCTATTGCATGCTAACTCAAAATTTCACATGCTATGTTTATTCATCCCTCTTTCATAAGTAATAATCATGTCACTGATATATGGAATTGGGTCACAGGAAAAAGAATCTGATGGCAGAGTCCAATTGTGTGAAAATGAGAATGCAGAGAACTTGAATGTAGAGCAGGCTACTGATAAGTTTGAAGTTGTTCTGCCTGCTTTATCCCCTCTTCAAACAAAAGAGGCTGACCATGAAGCTAAAGTCAAAAGGTCTAAGAAAAGAACTAAAAAGACTGAACAGAGCATTCAAAAAAAGAGAGTTAAGAGAGATGCAGGTAAAGTTGTTGGAAGCTGTACCGTGTCACTGAAAGCCAATCAAGATAAAGGCAGTAACACTAGTGAGATGGTGAAACCTAACAAACAGACTCGTGGAAGAGGCAAGAAGGTTTATGTTGATAGTTCATCTAGCGAGGCTTTGATATCAAATAATGAAACTGCATTTGGTGGAGAAAGTAGTGGCAACAATCACAGTTTGAACAGAAAGGAAACCACTAATCAGCAAATTAGTAGTAGAACTAGAAGGTTAAAAAAAGATGAACCAAGAAATAGTGATAATAGCGTAACTAAAATCAACAATACTTTCAACCCGGTGTTGCCCAATGGGCCTTCAACTGTTGATAGTGAGATAAAAGCTCATGCTTGCAGAAAACAAACTGAAAAAGGTCATGTTTCCAAGGGATTGAAAACTTCTAAAAAGGTGACATTTTCTAGAAATGAAAGCTCAAAGGATAAATCAGTTGATGGCATTCTACCAACTTCAGAAAAAGTAGCTACAAAGGCCAGGCAACCCTTGGGAGACTGCAACCCTACATTTAAGTCGAGTACAATGTTCTTACACAAATGTGACAATTTGTCTAATATGTGTTGTGCTTTCTGCCAGTCGACAGAAGAATCAAATGTATGTGTTATTTTTGTATCCTGTCAAATACAAATTGCTTTGCATGTTGAGCTCTAATTAGAAGCATATGTAATGCAGATTTCTGGATGCATTTCACACTATTTAAAAGGGAGGCCTATAACTTTGGATCATGAAGATGTACAGAGTGCCATACGTGCACATAGGAACTGCACAGAATGGTAAGTATGTGGAAATATCATCGTACTCTTTCTTTTGTTTATAGACTGAACTTTAACTTATATGCAGGGCTCCTAATGTGTACTTTGAAGATGATATTGCTATCAACCTAGAAGCAGAATTGGCCAGAAGCAAGAGAATTAAGTGCTCATGCTGTGGATTAAAGGGGGCAGCTCTTGGTTGTTATGAAAAGAGTTGTCGTAAGAGCTTTCATTTCACTTGTGCAAAGTTGACACCACAATGCCGATGGGATGATGTATGTATCAATTTCTTATGTTTAGAATTGAAAAACTTGTATGGTAAACATTGTTTAATTCTTTTTATTCTCCTATTCTATAGGATAATTTTGTCATGTTATGTCCACTTCATGTCTCGCATAAGCTGCCCAATGAAATATGTGGTTCTCAACTAAAAGAGAAGAAGAAATGTGCTCCAAAAAGGTATAAAGTTATTTTTGCCTAATGAGCTTTTTGAACTTGGAAATATTCTAATATTTATTGTTGGATTTTATGCAACAGACAAGCTGCTGTCAAACCTTCTCAAGTTTTTAGTGATACAGTCACCCCAACTTCTCGTTGGGATTCACATGGACTATTCACAAAAGTTGTTCTTTGTTGCTCTGCTCTTACAAATATTGAGAAGGTAAGAAAATACCGTTGTATATAGAAATTGAATTAAATATCATATTTTTACTCACTAGCATGCTAACTATGGTACAGGAAACAGTTGTGAAGTTTGAGAAGTTATCTGGAGTTACAGTATTGAAGACATGGGATTCCAGGGTTACCCATGTTGTTGCATCTGTGGATGAGAATGGAGCATGCAGAAGAACCCTCAAATATCTGATGGGTATAATAGAGGGGAAGTGGATTCTCAATATCGAATGTAAACATGCTTATGAAAATTTGTATCCACATATCAGCTATTAAGATTATATGATAACTATTTTCTGAAACCTTCTTCATTTTGTATGTTAAAGGGATTAAGGCTTGCATGGAGGTCAAGAAACCTGTTGACGAACAGCTTTATGAAATTAAACTTGACATTCATGGATTCAAGAGTGGACCTGAACTTGGCCGGTCTAGGTTCTTGAACAAGGTTATTTTCTTTCTAAATTCTGAGTGAAGCTTTTGTTTTTAATAAATACTACCCTTTCTGTTCCAGTATTATATATCTAACTTGGCAATTATTTTGCAGGAACCAAGACTTTTTTATGGTTTGAAGTTCTACTTTAGTGGAGATTTTGTGGCTTCTTACAAGGGATACTTACATGACCTTATAACAGCTGCTGGAGGTACAGTTCTACATAGGAAGCCAATACCAATAAAAGGTGAACAACAATTTATAATTTACAGCCGTGAGCTTCCTGTTAAGTTAAAAGCAAATGAGGAAAATCTGATTCTAAGTCGAAGAAAGTCCGAGGCAGAAGCGTTGGCAAAATCAAGTGGTGCTGTAGTTGTAAGCAACTCTTGGGTTTTGAACTCCATTGCCTCCTGCAAGTTGCAAAATCATTGCTAGATAATTACCACTTGGCTACTAATTTCTGCTGAACTTAATGTATAGAATAAAGTTATGTTTGAACTTAATATATTTTAACAAGGGTTATTTGAAAGACATAGATTTGTTTCTTCTGTTTAAACTTGTTTTTGTGCTAGTCATTAGAAAAAGAATAAGTGAGTTTTCATGTTATACTTTACAAGAGACGGTACACAGACTACAAAACTGATCATTCTCTATACAAACCTTACAAATGATTCTCTTTTGTTGAATACATGTTTGTATGGTATTGTCTATGACTGTATATCTGCATTTTTAACAGGTTCACCGCCTTTTTTGCCCTGCTTTTTTTCATTCAGCTCAAAACACTTGAACATGTGCTCTATTTCCATAATTCCTTCTTCAATATCTACAATTTCATCACTTTCTGATGTCGAATGCTGTCTATAGTTTCGAATCTTTTCTAAACTTCCGCTAACTTTGACTCCCATTTCTTCCATTGTTGCCTGCATTATCATATTCTCTTCATGCATTTCTTTTAACTTTCTCTTCATAGACCTATATCCATCTAACGATTTTAAAAGTTGCTTTGAAAGTGACTTGTTACGGTCTTGTAGTTCAACGGTTCCTTGTGTTTCTTTCTCTTTCTCTCCATCTTTATGTACTTCCACACATTCCTGCACTTTTTCCAATAACGTCTCGTTTTGTGCTTTAAGGTCGTTTATATGTTCCTCCATTTCTGCCAATTCATGTGCTTTTTTAGCCAATTCTCCCATCATTATTTCCTTTTCTTTTCCCAAACCTGAACACATGATCTCAAGACTCTTGCGTGCAGCCACATTTGCATTAAGCTCTCTTTTTAGATTCTCTTTCTCATCAAGCACCATTGACTCGCTTAGCCGTCTATCCTTTGGGCTCTGAATAGGACTCATCCTTGCCAAATCAGCTTTTTTGGTTCCAAAAGATTGACATTTTTGAATCCTGGTCCGAACCATGTCAAGAATGGTCATCATTCCAGCCACTCTTAACATCCTTCTTCCATCGTTTCTTTGCGT
>CM067167.1:64357857-64362601 GCA_034093135.1 Erigeron breviscapus
TCAGCTCTTCCTTCAGCAGGTGGTGCTCGGCCTCGACTCTCTTTGTGGTGTGGTTATGATAGTTGAGATGTTCATCGACCCAACATGACACAAACTGCTCTCGGTACGGGGACAACCAATTCTCGTTCAGGTACCTGTAGACACCTGGAAAATCTGCCAATTTTTTCTTTAACTCTTTCTCGTATGATTTAAACTCGTCAATTGTCCGAGATTCATAGACTCTTCTCCACCAGACGCGAAGCTTTTCAATGTTTACATCTTTCAGCCGCAATGCCGGTTCGCAGTGTTTGATTATGTTTTGCCATATGTGGAACCTACATAGCAGGTGTTTCGCTTCCGGCATAACAACCTTCAATGCTCTCATCAGGGCCTGCTCCCTGTCAGTTAGAACGACACGAACGACAAAGCCTTCAACAAGGGTGGACTTCAGAGATTGTAACACCCATTGATAATTCGCCTCCTGCTCGTTTACGATAAAAGCGTATGCTAAACTGAAGGTCCTGCCCGTTGAAGTCACGCCGACAATCTCAACAAGCGGCATGTTGTACACGTTGGTTTTGTACGTGGCGTCTATTTCAATAACCCAGGGAAATGCGCGCCATAGGGTCATTGAGGTTGGATGCATGAAAAAGAGGTTCTCCAACCGTCCATTTTTACTATTTGTAGTAAACTGGTAAATGTAGTTTTTCTCCTGCAGCAGTGAGAACATAACCTGCGACATGTGAACAAGATATAGTAAATAAGTCACTTCCAACAACTTACTACATAATCACTAATATGATGTTTGTACTTGCATTGGAGTATGCCCTTGTGACAACCGCCAAAATTTCAGGTTGATTAAATTACTATTACGTGTACTATTTAAATTTTTGTTGATCAAACAATATGAACAAACATTTTATGGCATAATGAACTGAACAAATATTTTTTTGATAAACTATGGATAATTATTGCCAAGAACTCAAATAGTTATTTGAGAGTTGTTTGTAAATACTTTTTCATAATTATACTATCAATAACTGTATTTATGAATAGTACCGTATTCATGAATAGTAATGTATACATGAATAGTACCGTATCCGTGAATAGTAATCGTATCTAGAAATTATATTTATGAATAGTGACTGGGAATAGTAACGGTAAATAGTAAAGGTAAAAAGTAAATTTTAAATAGTAAAGGTAAAAAGTAAATTTTAAATAGTAAAGGTAAAAAGTAAATTTTAAATAGTAAAGGTAAAAAGTAAATTGTAAATAGTAAAGGTAGTAAGTAAATTGAAAAAAAAGGGTAATAAGTAAATTTTAAATAATAAAGGTAAAAAGTAAATTTTAAATAGTAAAGGTAAAAAGTAAATTTAAATAGTAAAGGTAAAAAGTAAATTTTAAATAGTAAAGGTAAAAAGTAAATTTTAAATAGTAAAGGTAAAAAGTAAATTTTAAATAGTAAAGGTAAAAAGTAAATTTTAAATAGTAAAGGTAAAAAGTAAATTTTAAATAGTAAAGGTAAAAAGTAAATTGTAAATAGTAAAGGTAAAAAGTAAATTGTAAAAAGTAAAGGTAAAAGTAAATTGTAAATAGTAAAGGTAAAAAGTAAATTTTAAATAGTAAAGGTAAAAAGTAAATTTTAAATAGTAAAGGTAGAAAGTAAATTGTAAATAGTAAAGGTAAAAAGTAAATTTTAAATAGTAAAGGTAAAAAGTAAATTTTAAATAGTAAAGGTAAAAAGTAAATTGTAAATAGTAAAGGTAAAAAGTAAATTATAAATAGTAAAGGTAAAAAGTAAATTTTAAATAGTAAAGGTAAAAAGTAAATTTTAAATAGTAAAGGTAAAAAGTAAATTGTAAATAGTAAAGGTAAAAGTAAATGTAAATAGTAAAGGTAAAAGTAAATTTTAAATAGTAAATGTAAAAAGTAAATTGTAAATAGTAAAGGTAAAAGTAAATTGTAAAAAGGGTAATAAAATAAAATAATATAAAGGTGGGACCCACGTCAAATAATTTAAACTCAACGTTGAATCTGATTTCCGAATAAATTCAAAAGTGAATAGTGCTGAATAGTAAACATCGCTTTCATACTTTATTCTTATAATATAAACGTCCAAAACCCACTCACAGGGGTTAGTTGAGTAAACATTATTAAAATGAAAGTTGTAGATCTTAATTTTCTGATCTTATAGAAACTTGAATTTTCTCAATAGGAGCCCGTATGCATAATTTAGGATTAATATAATGTATAAATATATACTACTAGTATAAAAGATTCTATCATTAGAAACGTCCAAGAAGTAGTGGGAAACACACTTTTATCTACTTTATAATTTAAAATTTATAAATTATGAATCACGGGTTTAGTTCACTAGATATATAGACAAAAAGAATACTATATATATACATACCCCTTATTCATGATTAACAATTTAATATAATAATAATAATAAACAGCATTTAAACGTTTTAAATCCTTCTTTTTGACTAACATCGATTCGTTTTCTGAATTCCATTTTGGTGAGTTAAGTTATAATTTAAAATAATAATAACAAACGTACGCTGAACGAATTCTCAACAATAACGCGGTGGTTTCTTCTTTTTCTAAATTGGTATGTAGGAATAATATTAAATATTCAAACCAACGAATTCGTTCGTCTATAAATAGCAGACGATATTAAACTTTAAAACACACTACTACATAATCTCTTCTACATACTCTCTGGTATAACTATACAAGGCTTATTTCATCTACTTGATTTCTGCTATTATCACTAAGGTGAGTTTCCATATTCCCCTTTTTAATTCTTTTATATGATTTATTCCGGGGACTGAGATACATGCATAATAATTATTTTATGTTATATATATACGAAACTTTGAAGAACAATTGCAAAACTATATGATATATAATATACTATGTGAGTCTCCATATTCCCCTTTTCAGTTATTTATACATTTATTTGGGGACTGAGATACATGCAATAAAACTATTTGTTATACTTATATGTATATTTTCAAAGTTATATTATATGTAATATACTTATATGCATATTTACAAATTTATATATTATATATATTTTGTAACTCCACTTTATTTATTTTACCTTCGGGGTAAAATACAAACTTTTTACTGTTATGATGAACACAAGTATTCCAGAAATGTATATATGGTTGATTCTAAGTTGCTCTGTTCACTCAAAGTCCTCACTATCATGAACGATTAATTATGGAAACATAAACGTGGGTATATTGAATAGTACTATTGGGGTAGGCACCCCCATCCGTGTTGGTCATACCAACTGGATACGGATGCATTATGTCTGGAAAGCTTAGGGTACCCTGAACAAGGTACCTACTCTGGAGGCAAATAAACACACACTTGTCTAGTTTCGGTTCATGAGCTTAGAACTTGATATATACAGTATCTACTCTTATATTCTATTTGATCCATTGTGTGATCAAATAGTTACTTTAAATCTTGTGGTTCATACTCTATATTTTAATTAAAAACATATGATACTCTTTACTGATATTGTATCATAACTATTTGACATTGCGGTAAGGCAATGGTCACACTGAACTCTGGCATTTTGTGAAACTATATTTTCTATATGAAAAACTTATGGAACTCACCAACTTTATGTTGACGTATTTTAGCATGTATTATCAGGTAACTAGACGATACTCTATACATGGGACATTTTTCCGCTGCATACAACATACTGGACTATGGCCTACCCTCAGACTCTAGTAAAGACAAGTCAATTTGCTAAAGTCTCTGTCTACTGTTTAATATTGTTTAATATTAAATAAATGTTTTCAAGAATTATATCTTTCATAAATTGTAATATAAATTTGTGAACAATGCTTTTATATAAATGTATTTTAAAACGACAACGTTTTGTGTCGTTCAATATATCTTGTGTTGTGAATCCATGTAAGTCATACCCCGTTTAGGGCGGGTGTGACAGATTGGTATCAGAGCCCAAGTTATAGTGAACTAGGTAGCAAATTGATGGACCTAGACTATAACCCCATATAGAACAAAACCCACATACATGCATAATTTTATGAATAATCCCTACTTGATTATATATGTTTAGAATATATAATTTAATGTATATTATATGTAACACCCCAAGCCGAGGCTCGGAATATCACGGAAATCATACAGCACCAGGTGGAATTACAATAGAACAAACTAAATGCAATTAGAGGATTCAGTGAATCCACACGAAAAGATAAACAAGTAACAAAATACCTAAGGCACAAGTCATCAACAGGAATTACAAAAGAGCATCAACAGAAGGTTAACGGTTCTAAGTACAATGCAAAGAAGTCAGATGGATCCTTGATCCACATAGTCCAAGTCCGGGTTCAACAGCAAGCTAACAAATCAGTCAAACTCCATGCCTTGGAATAACTTGGATACCTGAAAAGTGTACTAAGCATAGTCAACACAAGGTTGGTGAGTTCGTAGCAATGGTTCGTAAAGAACCAACATCAATAATCGACATATAAGAATAGAGGCTAGACATGACTTACAGTGAGCCTCTACATAACACAACATCGCCCAACAACAAGATTACACAAGACAAGTAAATGTGTAAATAAGGAATGCATAAATGATATGAGTATCAATGCAAATGTCGGAATGCATGAATAAGCCAATATGCCTATCCTATGCGTGAACGCCGGTCACCAATGCAACGATACCCTTCTGCCATCGCTATGGACAAGGCTGTATCTCAAAAACATCG
>CM067167.1:64363601-64512538 GCA_034093135.1 Erigeron breviscapus
CAAGAATGCTTGAAAGATGCGAAAAAGCACATTTGGTGCTTAATTGGGAAAAATGTCATTTTATGGTCAAAGAAGGTATTGTGTTGGGCCACAAAGTGTCAAGGGCGGGTCTTGAGGTTGACAAATCCAAAATTGATGTCATGACTAAATTGTAACAACCCTCAAAATCCGACTAGGACAATCTACTTGGACTTATCTAGGTATCTATCCCTAGAGGTTTATTAAGAGAATTGACCTTCTAGACATTTAGACATAGTGATATTTACCTTCTAGTTCAATGGAATGCTCAAAGATAGCTAGCCATTTTAGAAATGCCTAAAAAAAAAAAACTATAATCATTCAAGCCAATCTCAAGGAAAATAAATTAATGACCACTTAATAAACATATATATTTAACAAGCATGTATCGATGTAACCAAAATATAACCAACGACTCAAATAATATAATGTACACTATCAATTTCTATGTTGTTTAGTACCAATATATATATATATATATATATACGCGATCAAAATACATACATATGGAAAACAAAATGAACAAGGAACTCCCAAACTTATTTAAATTAAATCACAACACTCTTATAAAAGTATATATATGTATATATGCATCCAAGTAATTATATACTTCCAATGAAGTAAACACACTCAACTACAGTTAAAATTGAGACAATTATAATATACATATGCACTTATGCTAGCTAATAAATATGTAGGATGCAACTAGGACTTATTTTTACAAAATGTAAGACTTTTATATAAATTTGCTTTTAAAATTTGTGCCCTTTTCTTGAAATTTTTGGCCAAACACCCCCTTTCCACACACACACCACCCAAATACATCACCAAACACCACCCCACATGAGTTAACCAATCCATGCATCCCCAATACTCCTCTTGACCAATAAACAAGCACATAACCCACTACACAAACCCTAGCCACGTTTTTATGACCCCAAGACCTCACCCACTCTTGCATTTTACACAAAACAAACACACACACATCTTAAAACTTTCTCTCAACTTCTCTTCACACTTTCTTCACCATTTTCGGATTTTGCAAGGAAAAATGGAGCTTAAATCTAATCTAAACTATTGTAATAATAACTTTTCTTGTTAATTCATCATCTAAGGTCAAGTATGGAGTCATTTGGTGGTCTTGAATGTCACGAAAATCAGCCCCTTCTTCACATATAATCGAGTCTTTGAAGGTAGTTAGAAACACTCTTTTCTTGTTCATCAACTTGTTTTAATCATGTTTCTTCAAAAAGCTTTTCATGAAACTTGTATTTTATTCTTATTTTCTTGTTAATCTTGAGGAGGGAGTCTTGATGTTGGTAGAATCACTCACTAAGACACATGCATGTCGAGATCTATGAGGAGATTCGATGATCCAACCCATGTCAAGACCAAAAGTGTGTCTTTTCGATTTAGCTTTTAAAATGATGAAAGGATCTTGTTAAAAATCTGATTTTTGATGAAAGGTATATGTTCATATTCTGTGATTTTTGAATATAAAGGAGTTTTCAAAAGGTATATGAAAGATTATAACTTATTTGTATGTAAAATGGTTAGATCTTAACATGCATGTATAGATTCAAGTAGTTTTGAGATAGTTTTTGTTATGGAATTTGAGATGGATCTTTGATTTATCATTTAGTATGATTTTTCATGTTAAATAAAGGTTAATATTCTGGATTTTATACATATGTTGCAAGAAATATGAATCTTACATGAATCAATCCAAAACTATGTCCAAAATCTCTAACCGAAAAACACAAGAACACATATATATACATCCTCACTTTAATCAAGTAATTTGTCCATAAAATATGAAATGAAATCTGGAGAAACACTAATGAAAGTGTAAGAGATGAATTAAGATGAATAAAATGTATTGGGGTTACCAAAATGAGTGTTGGATGAAGCCATAAAGTAAAGGCATGCATTGGGTAAACAAAATAAGCTGGCAGAATCAATCTTCTGTCTTGGAACGGGTAAACCGAACATGTGAGGGTCGTTTCAAGCAAAACTTTCAAAATAAAAGTTGTATATAGACAAGTTAACTTTAACCACCAACTGGAATTACTCAAAAATACTGAACCAAACAAAAGATATGATTTTTCTACTAAAATGGGTCAAAACTGTATTTTTGTCTGAATATTTTACCAACTTTAACAATTTTTATATCCTAATCCATAAAGTTCCAGGAGGCCATACTTGGTGGAAAGTAGGTTCAATGTGTCCTAAACTTAAAATAAAATCATGGAATTTTTATTAAGAGCAAAACCCAAAGAACTTTTATAAAACTTTCGAGTATGCAAAACAGCGACTGTTTTGACCACTTCCATTTATAAAAAATATTTAGAGGTAGTAAACATTCTTTATAAATTAATCCAAAATTCACAAAATAAGTGGACACATATAGGTTGTTGTATAAAAATCAGGAGGGTCCAAATAATTAGCTTTAACCCCGAATTAGTGGCCAACATCTCATAAATCTGTTGTATAAAAACATAAAATTTGTAAGTAATCTTATAACTTGTGTGATGGGCTATGTAATGAACTAAGGAGTTAATGGGCTAGCCCGGCCCAATTAGTGAACCCACAAGGAACATAAATCAGTAGGCCCACTTGGCCCAATAAACCATATAGCCCAATAACCAATATAACTCATTAAGCACATAACCCAAATAAGGTCAAGCCCAATAACTAAATTAAGCCCAAGTCACTTAAAAGCCCATAACACTTAGGCCCAATTGGTGATGGCCCATAACACCTAAGCGAATTTCATAAACCCGAATAATCATAAGACATATTGAGGAATATGTGAGTAAAAGATAAGCATAATCAAAGTAAAACAAAAAGGATGATTAAGTAGAATGGACATAAGTAATTACGTTAACCAAACTATAAATTGATATCACAAATGCTATTTAGTATAAAATTGGTTACACATCCAATGATGTTTAAAAGAACATAACTTAATATGGCATTCCCATATGATAACCTAAGATGCCAAACGAAACCACAAATGAAGGCAAGTTACCGAAATTCTAACAACTTATAACTACATGTATATTGAAAGTGACCTTTTTCACCATCAATCCCTACAACCAAAAAGATGCGAATATTAGCAATACACTTGGATCCCAAAATTGATGACAACATAATGAAAGTGGCATTTCTAAGTGATGGCTTAAGATAGGAACTTACGTATATTAGTACTATCGTAGGGATAGTCTTGGCATTGAAATGTGACCGAGGACCATAAGGAATACATGATCAAGGAAGCGATAGATGGGAAGTACCCATTTTGGATAAGTGGTTATGATGTGCGTCATATCAAGGTGAGTCATAGCCCCCTTTCAAACTCTTTTATATGTTTTACTTACGGGGTGAAAAGCATGATAAATAAAATTGATTTCTTTTATGAAATGATATTCGAAAGAATGATTATGATATGGGAATTATATTGTATGTTCAACGTGTTATATGTTATATGATGAGCTTGAGTACTGTCAAACGGTGGTCCCCTGTACACTACTATTAACTCATTGAGGCCTGTAGTTAGAGGGTTGCGCAACTAGGATTCGTCCCCTCACTCACATCAGTGGCGACAGGTTGATTGGCCGCCTACGTGGCCGCCTTCAACGGTGTCGGTCATGGGGTGCTCTAATCTACTTTATATATTATTGGTCGTCTCCATGGCACGACCCCTTTATTATTATTATTGCACGTGATTGACAGCATGTGCTACTGTTATCATATCTTCGGGACATATCATCATTATTATTATTTGGACGTGAAAGGGTCTTAGTAGTGGCTCAAGACAAACTCATCGAATTATGCCTTTGGCTAAATATTATTGATTATTACTTATGGTTGGATATTATGGATTGAACATACGGTTTGAGTATTGGACCTTATATGGAATCTCGAAAGTTGTTGAAATTGGCGATATTGAAGTATTGATGACCGAATGGTTTTGGTATGATGAATGATTAATCGATCGATATATTTTTCTCTCACGATAAATGTGACAAATGAGAACTTTATAATTTACCATGGATTTCTCAACTCCTTGAAATGACGTTATGGTATTTTGAAAACTTGATGGTTTGATATGGGAATTTTTGTCGGTCATGTGGTTTGGGTGAATTGACATGAAATAATATATTTTCTAAGTTCGTTTTGAAATGGATATGTAACGAGGTTTACTTGCAAACCTATGCACTCACCAACTACGTTTTCGTAGTTAACACTTTTTCTTCATGCTTTTCAGGATTTAGCCTTGAGGAAATGTATGCACCATGATTGTTTGCATTACACTTTGGAGTCAAAGATCAAACCTTGTGATGGGCAATGGAATCCGCCTTGATCATTGTAGAATATCGTTTCACGTATTTGTTAATTGTCTCGTGGACTTAATATCCAAGTGCGGTGGACGCATTGTACTTGGGGATTGGTTCACATGCTTGTGCATTTGTAAAATTCTTTTATTAAAAAAAAAAGCTATGGTGAATGTTATTTATAACCCTTTGTTTTGAATACTCGACTTTCTGTACATCTCATTGTTCCGCCTTAGTTGGGGTGTTACAGAAAATGGTATCAGAGACTAAGGTTATAGAGAACATTGGGGTTCCTCTGGGAATCTCAAAACTATAGCCACTTTTCAAAACGAATTTTTATAGTCGAGTCAAGCATAAGGTTAAGCGGACTAGTTTGAGCTTTACATGGTAGGACCCTAATTAAACGTAGGTCATGAACTACGTTTAATTATGGGAGGACCATGTAAAACTCAAACGGCCACTTGGACTCATGTTCAAAAGGATTCCTTTTCAAAAAAAAAAAAGATCTTTAATAAATCCTTTTTTTGCAATGTGAAAGTTGTAATGTGAAATGTGAAAGTTTATAATGTGCAATGTGAAAGTTGTAATGTGCAATGTGAAAGTTGTAATGTCAATGTGAAAGTTGTAATGTGCAATGTGAAAGTTGTAATGTGAATGTGAAAGTTGTAATGTGAAATGTGAAAGTTTATAATGTGCAATGTGAAAGTTATAGTGTGCAATGTGAAAGTTGTAATGTGCAATGTGAAAGTTGTAATGTGAAATGTGAAAGTTGTAATGTGCAATGTGAAAGTTGTAATATGCAATGTGAAAGTTGTAATGTCAATGTGAAAGTTGTAATGTGCAATGTGAAAGTTGTAATGTGCAATGTGAAAGTTGTAATGTGCAATGTGAAAGTTGTAATATGCAATGTGAAAGCTTATAGTGTGCAATGTGAAAGTTGTAATGTGAAATGTGAAAGTTTTAATGTGCAATGTGAAAGTTGTAATGTGCAATGTGAAAGTTGTAATGTCAAATGTGAAAGTTGTAATGTGCAAATGTGAAAGTTGTAATGTGAATGTGAAAGTTATAGTGTGCAATGTGAAAGTTGTAATGTGCAATGTGAAAGTTGTAATGTGAAATGTGAAAGTTGTAATGTGCAATGTGAAAGTTGTAATGTGAAATGTGAAAGTTGTAATGTGCAATGTGAAAGTTGTAATGTGCAATGTGAAAGTTGTAATGTCAATGTGAAAGTTGTAATATGCAATGTGAAAGCTTATAGTGTGCAATGTGAAAGTTGTAATGTGAAATGTGAAAGTTTATAATGTGCAATGTGAAAGTTGTAATGTGCAATGTGAAAGTTGTAATGTGCAATGTGAAAGTTATAGTGTGCAATGTGAAAGTTGTAATGTGCAATGTGAAAGTTGTAATGTGAAATGTGAAAGTTGTAATGTGCAATGTGAAAGTTGTAATATGCAATGTGAAAGTTGTAATGTCAATGTGAAAGTTGTAATGTGCAAATGTGAAAGTTGTAATGTGCAATGTGAAAGTTGTAATGTGCAATGTGAAAGTTGTAATGTGCAATGTGAAAGTTGTAATGTGAAATGTGAAAGTTGTAATGTGAATGTGAAAGTTGTAATGTGCAAATGTGAAAGTTGTAATGTGCAATGTGAAAGTTGTAATGTGCAAATGTGAAAGTTGTAATGTGAAATGTGAAAGTTGTAATGTGAAATGTGAAAGTTGTAATGTGAAATGTGAAAGTTGTAATGTGAAATGTGAAAGTTTTAATGTGAAATGTGAAAGTTTTAATGTGCAATGTGAAAGTTGTAATGTGAAATGTGAAAGTTTATAATGTGCAATGTGAAAGTTGTAATGTGCAATGTGAAAGTTGTAATGTCAATGTGAAAGTTGTAATGTGAAATGTGAAAGTTGTAATGTGAATGTGAAAGTTGTAATGTGAAATGTGAAAGTTTATAATGTGCAATGTGAAAGTTGTAATGTGCAATGTGAAAGTTGTAGTGTGCAATGTGAAAGTTGTAATGTGCAATGTGAAAGTTGTAATGTGCAATGTGAAAGTTGTAATGTGCAAATGTGAAAGTTGTAATGTGAAATGTGAAAGTTGTAATGTGCAAATGTGAAAGTTGTAATGTGAATGTGAAAGTTGTAATGTGCAATGTGAAAGTTGTAATGTGAAATGTGAAAGTTGTAATGTGAATGTGAAAGTTGTAATGTGCAATGTGAAAGTTGAATGTGCAATGTGAAAGCTTATAATGTGCAATGTGAAAGTTGTAATATGCAATGTGAAAGCTTATAGTGTGCAATGTGAAAGTTGTAATGTGAAATGTGAAAGTTGTAATGTGCAATGTGAAAGTTTGAAATATCAATGTGTGAGTTTGGAATGTGCAATGTGGAAATTATGAGAGAAATGCATGCGTAAAAGCTTTATGACTTATGATGAACTTTAAGTAGCTTATGCACTTTAAAATAATTACTATGAGGCATGAAATCATTTTGGGATATGACTTGTTTAAATTATTGGTAATGAGGTTGATTATTTATGATTGATTTGAAAGAGAATATGAGCATGACAAGTTGATAGGAAATTTTATGGACAATAGAGATACGAAAGCTTTTACTCCCTAAGATTGAGCTATCTGAAAACTAGCGCGTGAATATAGTGATGATTATGTAGTTATGCCTTGCTATTGAGATAATTATTGCGTCCTAAGGTTGAGCTATTTGAGGTCTAGTGCATGAATGATGTAATGATTATATAGTTGTGCCTTACTATTGAGATAGTTATTATGCTCTAAGATTTGACTATTGGGAACTAGTATTTGCATGATATGATGATAATGTGGTTAGTCCTTACTATTAAGATAGATATTGCGTGTTGAGATTTGACCGCTTGAGAACTAGTGATTGCCCCTGGGAAATTCGTTATAAATTAGCAATTTTCTAAGTACGAAAGTTGTCATTAAGTACCCCTCCGTTATTCGTTCACTCGTGCTCTTTTGAAATTATCCAACATCTTATTGCTTATGACACCACTATTCATTATGGACATACGACAACGCGATATCATCGGTGGAGCATCTTCTCACGAACGTCAGACGATATACTCTAAGAATTATAGTCCCAAGATATGACGCGACTCTATCCCCTTAGATACTACGCATAACCTTTGTATTCGATTTGAGATGGTGCGAAACACATGGAAACATCGGTTGAAGTTGGAGGCTTGTGAAGGGTGAGTGGTATTAAAGCCAAATTACGATTCGAGGACGCCGGTAGAACACATTCTGATATACATTCTAGACGACACATTCTGGGGATTGTAGCTCCAAAATTTGGTGGGATACCTCTATTCTGACACGTATACGCGAACATCTATCTATATTATCTAAGTCGGTGCGACATATATTGACGTCATTGAAAGTTGGAGTCCAATGGGCAACGTAACACATAGAAGTGATTTCTTTAACTCGCGCAAAGAGTCTGATTCGAGCCTTAATAATTCTTTTGTTTTTGTATTTCCTATTTCATTCATTCGAACCAAATTCTATATCCTTGATATTCTTGATTATTCAAAGTAATGATCACCATCGCCTCTCTTCAAGGGTTAGTGACCTAACAACATATAACTCACCTACGCAACACTCAAAAATGGCAAAATCGAGTAAGTGATACCCTGCTCTCGCTGCGACATCAAGGGATCCGGAAGACGTTGAGACATCAGTTGTCCATAAGTGAAATACTTGGGATAACTATATAGCATAGAAGATGCTATTGGATCACGAACATAACATAAGACGTGGAAGATATGTTGTGAGTCAGTCAAAGTACAAGGAAGCACAATTGAAGAGTATACTAAGCCTTAACTTGGAGAAAGAATCGAAGGCCTTTCCTATCTATGTTAATCGACCAAAAGGAAAGATTGAGCGCCCAACAAAAGGGAGGTTGTGTGACATGAAGGTCACCTTTGGTTAAGTATAAGGACTCCCCTAGAACTTGCGGGATATCACTAGCAAGGTTGGAAAACGAAAGTAGTTGGAAGGAGAAAACCGAGGACAATAAGATAATTAAGATGTGTCGAGTAACCCTCCAGATGAAAGAGTAACAAAAAGGATTCCGAGCTATCCTTTTCTTTTTCAAAACACCCGAGCAGATGGATATTTGTTACATGAAGGGATAAGGAATTTGGCGAATTGAAGATCGTCAAGGATGGTGAGATGAAGTGAAGAGCAAGAAATCCCTTGCATTTTTCTAGAGGAAAAATGTTAAGGGGGTAATCATAGCAAAGGTAGATGCTCGAACAAGGAGTATGAAGTGCATGATTATACTTTATCTTTCAAGAAGAGTTACTCACTAGCGTCATTGAAAGAGATATGAAGTAGAAAGTAAAGTAAAGGAAGGCGATTAACCCAAACAGAAAGTGAAGGTATTGACGTCATCTACAAGATGTAGTTCTGAAGGTGTTCATCTTTATGGCGCTCCACGCGTTATACTTTAAATACCTATTTGAAAACCTTTATCGAAAGACAAACTATTAGTAGAGCATATCAACTAAGCTGAGAGGAAGCGGTATACGCCCAACACCCGATGGAGGCAAGCTTTGCTAAAGAAGGGGAGTATGGTCGATAAGTGGAGGAAGCACGATGACCTGTGATGGATATTCCCTCAAGGTCAACGGTCGTATGGAAGTACGCTAAAATAAGATGAACTTGGGTGAGAAATATGTGGCAACACATGGTGAATCATCAAGGACCATCGACCCACGGAGTAGTGCGCCCAAGAAAAGTGAAGAAGGAAAATAACATGGGATCGCTAAAGTTAGTAGTGAAAGCAAATAAGAAATACGACACTAGAATTCAAGGCACATACTACCGCAACGATCAAGGAAGTTGATCGCTGACCTAAGTCCCAAACAACTACAAACTTTGGAAAGAGCTAGTCATGGAACGTTTGAATGAAAGTGTGATAATGATAACTCGCTTATGTGATAAGTCAGGACTAAAGACGAGTACCCCTGAGATAAACTCCAAGGACTAGCGATTGCGCGTGTGTCATCCAAGATGACAATTACTCTAGTAAGAGATGGACCCGAGTGGCGAAATGGTAAGGAGTATGGTGATCCAGAAGAACACGAAAGAAAAATGGAGAAAACTAAATGGTTGAGAAAAGGACGAGGTGTGAAGTTTCACCTAAATTATGTTACATTACAATTCCTAAGAACATTAGGCTAGTGTACTTGAAAAGAAGCTTAGCTTAGAAAACTAAAAATAGATATGAGGCTTTAGAAAGCAAGGTCATTGGAAGTTTTGTAGAGGTCTGAAGGGACCTAAGAAGGATTGTAGTCCTTGAGAAGGGATCCATACTAAAAAGGGCTTGAAGTGTTAGTCTTTCCAAGATGGTGGTGATATGATTATTTGTGAGTATAAGGATTTTGTAAATCCCATCGCGAGCAATGCGTAGGAAGAGAAGAGAAATGGAAAAGGTTATATGTGCAATGTCAAAAAGGAGTTTAGTCGGCAATATGTCATAGATGGTAGTACTTCTACATTAAAAAGGAAAAATTTAAGGTGCCATTAAACGATTTGAAAGCCAATATCGGCAAGAGCCAGAAAAATTAGTAACGATGTGACTTAGCAAATAACGAAAAAGGCGACTTTGGGAAATTAAGGACGAAGTTGAAAGACAAAGGTGAGTATGAGGAGTAAGATGGAACTATCATCAACCAATTCATGACTTCCTTTCACGCCATAAAATAACAAAGACAACACTAGAAAACCCTAAAGTGAGGTACTACGAAGATGTACCATCGCAATTTTAATGCAACTTGACATATTGGGTTAGTATCACTCTTGTTAAGGGGGTAATCCCTTAACAAGTGATTAGTCACAAACGAAGTCAATATATTCACGTAGCGGCAAACGTGTCTAACTTCAGTCTGAAGAAAGATGAAAATGGGCGAGAAGCCATTGAGACGTTTCTTTAATTGAGAAAGAAAACGATAAAGGAAGGTACACCAAGTGACAATGAGAATGAGTAGCCACCAACGAGCGATAACCCAACGTCTCTCACTACTTTATTGTAACTCACGTTACGAACCGTTTGTTCATTTTACACCTCCGTGTTGATAACCTAATCATCATCTCATTCATCACTATTGCTCTATGTGACATTACATACGATTAATCTCTAGTCGTCTCATGAAGTGAGCGACATTTGTAACCTTTTTCAAAGTTTCTAGTCACGAGAAATGTTAGGGCACCAAGCAAGAGATGCCCTCAACTACGGAGATCAAAAGCTTGTAAGTAACCAAAAAGGTCAGGATGAAACCTAGATGAACTCTCACATTCTATACGTCTCTATGAAGCTATCCTTATCGTCAATCTATTCAATCTTACTACCGTGTGACCGATCAAACTTCGAGGACGAAGTTACTGTTAAGGGGGTAATGATGTAACAACCCTCAAAATCCGACTAGGACAATCTACTTGGACTTATCTAGGTATCTATCCCTAGAGGTTTATTAAGAGAATTGACCTTCTAGACATTTAGACATAGTGATATTTACCTTCTAGTTCAATGGAATGCTCAAAGATAGCTAGCCATTTTAGAAATGCCTAAAAAAAAAAAAAACTATAATCATTCAAGCCAATCTCAAGGAAAATAAATTAATGACCACTTAATAAACATATATATTTAACAAGCATGTATCGATGTAACCAAAATATAACCAACGACTCAAATAATATAATGTACACTATCAATTTCTATGTTGTTTAGTACCAATATATATATATATATAATATATATATATATATATACGCGATCAAAATACATACATATGGAAAACAAAATGAACAAGGAACTCCCAAACTTATTTAAATTAAATCACAACACTCTTATAAAAGTATATATATGTATATATGCATCCAAGTAATTATATACTTCCAATGAAGTAAACACACTCAACTACAGTTAAAATTGAGACAATTATAATATACATATGCACTTATGCTAGCTAATAAATATGTAGGATGCAACTAGGACTTATTTTTACAAAATGTAAGACTTTTATATAAATTTGCTTTTAAAATTTGTGCCCTTTTCTTGAAATTTTCGGCCAAACACCCCCTTTCCACACACACACCACCCAAATACATCACCAAACACCACCCCACATGAGTTAACCAATCCATGCATCCCCAATACTCCTCTTGACCAATAAACAAGCACATAACCCACTACACAAACCCTAGCCACGTTTTTATGACCCCAAGACCTCACCCACTCTTGCATTTTACACAAAACAAACACACACACATCTTAAAACTTTCTCTCAACTTCTCTTCACACTTTCTTCACCATTTTCGGATTTTGCAAGGAAAAATGGAGCTTAAATCTAATCTAAACTATTGTAATAATAACTTTTCTTGTTAATTCATCATCTAAGGTCAAGTATGGAGTCATTTGGTGGTCTTGAATGTCCCGAAAATCAGCCCCTTCTTCACATATAATCGAGTCTTTGAAGGTAGTTAAAAACATTCTTTTCTTGTTCAACAACTTGTTTTAATCATGTTTCTTCAAAAAGCTTTTCATGAAACTTGTATGCGGGATTCTATTGGCCCACAATTTTTAAGGAAGCACAAACACTAGTTGAGACATGTGATGCGTGTCAAAGACAAGGAACCATAACCAAAAGGGATGAGATGCCTCAACAATCCATCCAAGTTTGTGAAGTCTTTGACGTGTGGGGAATTGACTTCATGGGTCCCTTCCCACCATCAAACAAATGTCTCTATATCTTGGTTGCGGTCGATTATGTCTCAAAGTGGGCTGAAGCAAAAGCTTTACCAACCAATGATGGCAAGGTGGTGATTGATTTCTTAAAGGCTTTGTTTAGCCGGTTTGGTATGCCAAGGGCTTTGATAAGTGACCGGGGAACTCATTTCGCCAATCATCAATTGGCAAAAGTCTTGAAGAGATATGGTGTCACTCATCGTTTTTCAACTTCCTATCACCCACAAACTAGTGGGCAAGTTGAGAACACCAACCGTGCTTTGAAAAGAATATTGGAGAAAACCGTTGATGGGAATCCTAAATCATGGTCAAAGAAGTTAGATGATGCCCTATGGGCATTCCGAACGGCGTTCAAGACTCCCATTGGAACTACTCCATATCGATTTCTCTATGGCAAGACTTGCCATTTGCCGGTGGAAATTGAGCACAAGGAATATTGGGCCTTGAAACATTGCAACATGGACTTGATTGAAGCCGGTGAAACGAGAATGTTGCAACTCCATGAGCTCGATGAGCTTAGACATGGTGCCTACGACAATTCGTTGTTGTACAAGGAAAGAACAAAGGTATGGCACGACAAGAAGCTCAAGAGAAAGGATTTTAAGGTGGGAGATAAGGTGTTGTTGTTTCTCTCCAAGTTCAAAATCCACCAACCAAAGCTCACATCGAGGTGGAATGGACCGTTTGTCATCAAGCATGTATATCCTTCGGGATATGTTGAGTTGTTTAGAGAGGATGGGAGTTCGTTCATTGTAAATGGACATCGGTTAAAGCTCTACCATGAGGAAGAAGTTGGGGAGGCAGCCTTGGTCGAGAAGCTCCAGCTTTTTGCTTGAGAAACGAGGTTTGATCGAGTCAAGCTAATGACTCGTAAATAAATAAAGCGCTTCTCGGGAGGCAACCCGTGTGTTTTTATCATTTTTAGTTATTTTCAGTAGTTTTGTTCTATTTTTATGTTTTTCGTTGAGATTCACAGGTGAGAAATGATTTTGGGTGAACCGTTGTGTGCGAAAGTGTGTCAAAGAGCCAAAAATCTGGAAAACTGCAGAAACTCGCGGCGCGACCTCACCCTCTCGCGGCGCGAGATTGGGTGGCTTTGGAACCATGTTGGACAGAACTTTTTCTCGCGGCGCGAGTTTGGCATCTCGCGACGCGAGGGGCCGTTTTAACGTGATCGCGGCGCGACCATAACCACTCGCGGCGCGAGGGTGCGCGTTCAGGTAAGTTTCCTTTCTTTTAAAAATAAAAATCGAAAAATAAAAAAGAAGGCACTTATTAGAAACAGCTGCACGATCTCTTTTCCTTTTCTCACTCTCTTTTCTTTTTCCTTTCTTACTTTCTCTCAAAACACACACACTCTTAGATTTGTGATTCTTCATCTCTTTTCTTCCTCTTACTCTCTTCTCCTCCATTCCATCTTCATCATCATCATGTCAAGAGGGGTATGTGATTCTCAACTCTTTCTCTTTTCTTTTCAATTTTATTTCAATTTAATTAGGATTTATTTATTTTCTTTGATTTTCTCTCAACTAATGTTTGTTAATTACTTAGATAAGTTAGTATTGTTGTTTATTGTACTTAGAGGTGATTAATTTTGCAAGAATCTTAGAAAAACCTAATTAGGGTTCTTAATTTTAAATTTGGGGGTTTTTAAGATTTAGTCATCCTTAATTTATTTTAATTCAAATCAGTTAAAGCATTGTTAATTAGACATAAAACCCATTCAGAAAATCCAAAAAAACCCAGAATCGCGACGCGAGTGGGGGGCCTCGCGTCGCGAGAATTTACCCTGTTTGACCGTTTTTGCCGTTTGTCTGTCTTAGCCTTTCGTGAGTGCCTCAATTCGTTTCCTCTAACTTATTTAGCACATTTTGAATGTTTTTGCAGAAACAACCTGTTGGACAAAAATACGAGGGGTGGGTGTGGCCGAATAACTACCAATTTGATTATGTTGACGATAGCTACACTCCACCAACCGCCCCTGCTAGCAAAACATTCAGGTTACTTAAAACACACACACATCCTTGGCTGCAATTCAGGGATGTTCCAAAGGCGGAACGCCAAGTGTTTTTGAATAGGTTAGCGGAAATCCAAGACTATGAGTTGATTCCCGCTCGTACAATGGACTGGCAGTTAATTCGCGATGCGCTCCTGGATGACTACTTTGCAAACAGGTTTAGGACTGAGTATACTGATGAGGAAACGGGTTGGGTAGCAAACATTGATATGTGGAGCAGGGTTTTTGAGCTGAATAAACCGGCTAAATTGGAATGGTGCCAGGAATTCTACTCATCTCTTAGAGTGGGATTCTTACCTATTGAGGACATTAGTGAGGATCGGGTGATCCACTTTCGATTAGGTGGCAAGCAACGCCATTGCACTATTCCCGAGTTTGGTTATCTTTGTGGCATGTTTGAGAAGAACGAGTTCAATGATGGGTTGGTTCATTCGTTTTTGGAGAGTAGCATATTGGATACCTCCCATTTTGATGATGGGGTTAGTTTTCATGAGTATTGGAATCGGATTTCAGGGAAGCCTACGTTTAGCTCAGGGGTGAGCAAAGTGTCGGACATTCGGTCCAAGAAGTTGAGGCTATTGCATAAACTGATAACATACTCTTTCATCCATCGGGGAAATGCTAATGACAAAGTGTGTAGCGATGATCTGTGGTTACTGAGGCAGTTCCAAGACTTCACCCCCACCCGATATGGTTGTGCTCCTTACATCCTTGCTCGTCACATGCAGAAGCACCGGGAGCGTCGGTATCTATGTGGTCATTTTGTTACCTCGATCATGGAGAGGTTGGGCATGGCAAACACTAGTGAGGGGAGGAGAGTGTCGGATATTGAGCCTACCATTATCATTGATGCCACAGAGTTAAAGAAGGCAAGGTTGATGACTTCAGCGAGAGATTTGGGGGATGAAACGGAGGATGAGCAGGAACCGCCGGCTCAGAGACAGAGGGTGGAGCCGCCACCCCAGATGGAGCAGCAGCCTAACCCTTACCCGGCTTATGATTTTGCAGGTTGGGGAACGAAGCTTGATGAGATCCTGGGTAATCAGAGGGAGTTTAGGGACACTCAGGACATGATGATGGATGGGCAGAGGACGATGTGGAGCCAAGTGAACCGCCTGGGCTTCCAAAACGAGTATTGGTCTCCCTACATCAACCATTGGATCCAACCGGACTCTCCACCTCCACCACCGCCCACTCAGGCATTCAGTCCTCCGCCCATTTTTATGCCGGCCAGCACCACTTATGGATTTTTCTGTCCTCATCCTGATCAGCAGCAGCCCGGTTGGGCAGGCCCGAGTTCGAGCGCAGCAGGTACTAGTGGGACCACAGGGGGCGCTCAGGATATTCCCCAATTTGGGACATATAGACATACCACTGGTGAGCGCTATTCGGGGCCTGGCTTTGACTTCTACCGTGGCATATTTGGTGAGCCTGCCGATCCTGATGCTGGTGACGGTGTTCCCTCTTCTCATGACATGGAGGATGATTGATCTATCCTATTTTCTTTTCAAATTCCTGAAACTTTGAACTTTATTTCTTTTCGATTTGGTTGTAATTCCGCCGTTTAGGCGATGATACATTTGTAGTATTTTCCGTATTTCCATTATTATGAACTATGTAGTTGTGTGGGTATTTTTGCTTTTGGTGATTGTCAGGTGATTATTTCGTATTTGCAAGTTGAATCGTGAGAGAATGCTTTTGGATTTTTGGAACAAACAAGCGGGTTTATGCTGGCAGTCAGTTCAGCACCCACTTCAATTTTGGCTTCAACTTTGCATTGGTGAATTCTTGCTTTCACCCGGAGGTTTTTCATTGTTCCTTTCTACATTTTGCATTTTTTCCTTTTCCCAATTGTCTGCCTTAGTTATTCGTCCATTGGGGACAATGTACAACTTAAGTGTGGGGAGGGGGATTGGTAAATTGGAAAAATGAAAAATTTTGAAGTTTCTTTCCTTTACTAGCATTTTGGTTATGTTTTTTTTTTAAATTTTTGAGGCTATAGGTTTTGTGCAAAGACGAGAAATAAGGACTTTGAATTTTGCTAATCTAGGATAAAACTTGAGATTGTTTACCTTTAGCTTTCCTTTCCTAGTGCTTGTGGCATTTCATCGTTCCAAGGGGTCATAGGCTTGTTCCGAACTTCAAATAATCTAGGTTGCTTGCGAATTATACCTTAATGATAAACCTAATATGAATAATAGCTTCACTAGATGATGTATTGGTAGGCACCGCTTGAGGTTTTCCATTTGAATTTTGCAACTCGTGTGCATGAAAAGCTCGAAATGTATTAAATATGCTTGTGGTAATTTGACTTAACATATGGTTTGCACACCGGATGTCCGGTCCTTAATTCTTATGTTATAGGTTGTAACTCTAGTCATTATGTTTGGTCTTTATATCGGGGTGTCTGGGGTGACGGGTGGCACATGTGGGAATGCGCATAATCTTTTTCCAATAGTCTAATGCTAATGTGGTCTTTGAGATTCGAACAAGTAAGTCCTTGGGGTAACTTCGTTTTACCTAGCTCACCTAAAGCTTCCAACTTGGGATGGGCTGTCAGAAAGTTCGTTACACGGGTCTCATCGAAAATCACGGGTGTTAAATTATAAAACTTTTTATTCTCACATGTGTTTGTGTTTAGAGCATGGTCTCTGGATATGTAACCCAACCTTGAGTTCTGGCGTATGTCTCTTAACGATACTCACGTATCCGTAGCGAACCGCTGGCCGGACACTTAAAGTACACTTTCGTATGATCACCTGATGTGTGGATAGAGTTGCAATTCTAGACCGTAGGAGTATGTTTTGTCAAGGGACTCATAAGTATAACGTAATGAAAACCTTATGGAAAACCAATGGCGTGAGTGTTTAAGTGGACAATTATACCGATAATCATTGTGGAATATTGCTTATGTTGCCAATAATAATGTTGATGCTTGCTAGTAGATTATAGCTTAGTAAGAACGAGCCTAAGGTAAATTGGAATGATAGAAATGTTCAAGAGGTGTTAACACAAGCATAGGGAGGATTCTAATTGTAACCGAAAGATGGTTTTGCTCTAGATTAGTCGAATTTTCTGATTTCGTCTTAAACTTTGCTCATTAGTTTTTAAATGCATTTGCTTTTGGTATTCGACACCGCTTGGTAGGAAACTTCTCTTATAACTATGTTTTGTTTTATGAAATCGTGAATTGTTGGGTTAATTGGAATGATAGAAATGTTCAAGAGGTGTTAACACAAGCATAGGGAGGATTCTAATTGTAACCGAAAGATGGTTTTGCTCTAGATTAGTCGAATTTTCTGATTTCGTCTTAAACTTTGCTCATTAGTTTTTAAATGCATTTGCTTTTGGTATTCGACACCGCTTGGTAGGAAACTTCTCTTATAACTATGTTTTGTTTTATGAAATCGTGAATTGTTGGGTTATTGAGAATTGATTAAAGTGCATACTTGCTTGAGGGCAAGCAAGGTTTAAGTGTGGGGAGGTTTGATGTATCTCAATATATACATATTTCCCACATCTTATTTGGACGTTTTAGGCATGTTTGATAGCCGTTTATACATGTTTTGTGGTGCTTTATGGTATTTGCTAGTGATTTCAGGTCTACAGCAGGTACATCGCTCATAATTGGTAGAAAATAGCTTAAGAACGGTCCATATGCACTAACGATGAAGAACGAAGCTGAATTGGCAAAAACTACCATTCCTCGCGTCGCGACCAAGATACCTCGCGGCGCGAAATCTTTCTGACAAGTCGACTTTCTCTCTCCTGGGGTATAAATACCAAACCCCATTCAACCCTAAACCTAATCTTGGACACTCCAGCCTCCACACTCTTTCTCCAGCCGATTTTAAGGGTTTTTCATCATCAAAACTATTGTGAAGACTTGAAGATTAATTTTGGCTCTTGATTAGTGATTGTAGCTCAGTTGTAACCTCGATTTGGATTATTACTTCATATTTGGTACACTATGTTCTCCTTTTTATTTAAATCTTTAGCTCTTTTCATTATGAGTAGCTAAATCTCTATACATCTATGAAGATGAAGTGAAACAATTAGTTATGGTTGCATTATATTTTGAATTCAAGTTGGTTTTACTTAACATTTTGTCAAGATCTTAATGAAGTGATTTCTTCTACTTAATCTTGTGTCCTTGGTGATATTTGTGTTTTTCGATAGTGGTACTAGTTGAATACAAGTATTGTTTTAGTTGTTTGTCTATGAACAACTCTTGCTAGGTCATGGTATGATAGTAATTGATACAAGTTGAATAGAAATTACTTTGTTAAGTGGATTTAACGGTTGGTGGTACCACTTGTTGCAAGAAATTGTATTGATTAGGTGATTGAGTCGATTTTACAAACGGAGTGCACGCCGGTTGTGTTTTTGTCTTGTCACGATTATTATCACCAACATATATGAATTTTGGGCTTAACCTATATGCAACCTAGACTTTTTGTGTAGCGGATTCGACATAGATGGCTTTTTAATTATTTGTTTACAACTCAAATCTTTTAGCGTGCTCTCGATTGACACCGGTTGAGTACTTTATTTTACTTGTCGTTTACGTAGTTTTCAGAATCGCAAAGTGACAATTCGGTCACACCAAACCTTTTACTTGTTTCACATTTTTACAACCTTTAGTACAACAATCAGTCCTTGTGTTCGATCCTGTTCTTGCCAGTTAGCTATATTACATACGAACGGGTACACTGCCCGTAAGTGTGTCGTAGTCAGTTAGCGGTAGATCTTGTTATAAATTATAAACTAGATTTCACACATAACTCTCCAACCACCATCATACCCGAGGCGGCCTTCCAGAGTAAAGGGACAACCTATCTTGTTGGACCGTTTGGGTGCCCCAGTTAACCTTTTATCGCGTGGTCCACCGTGGTGACATATTAGTGTCACTTTATTGACCACCTTTAACGAGTTGGTGTTCGATCGCCGTCTGACTAGAACATAACCCAACTCCTGTGCTGTTCTTTGAGCCCACTCCGTCAATTCTTCGAAGGAAGCGAACACCTCCTCAGTTTCTAAGTCTCCAGCTTCGCAGTCAAATTCACCGTCTGCATCAGGTGTCTCAAACTCATCATCCGGCACTTCAATACGTACGTTTTCTGGGTCTGCCCAAATATCCTCCAAACTATCCATCTGAAACAATTCAAGTAAACAAGTCAACATCTAGTTCAGTAACTATTGATGGTATCCATACTATATATCTAGTTAGTACAATAACTATATATATAATTGGGAGAAAATGATCCCAAGATGCCACGTGGAGCATTAGCGGCGACGTCGCCGCTAATACTCCGACATGGATCATGTCTGCCCCTTTACGTCATATCATATAATTGGGAGAAAATGATCCCAAGATGCCACGTGGCAGCATTAGCGGCGACGTCGCCGCTAATACTCCGACATGGATCATGTCTGCCCCTTTACGTCATATCATATAATTGGGAGAAAATGATCCCAAGATGCCACGTGGCAGCATTAGCGGCGACGTCGCCGCTAATACTCCGACATGGATCATGTCTGCCCCTTTACGTCATATCATATAATTGGGAGAAAATGATCCCAAGATGCCACGTGGCAGCATTAGCGGCGACGTCGCCGCTAATGCCTGTGACGTGGCATCTTGGGATCGGACGTCGTCAGTCATTATTGCAGGGATGTCGGGTATGCCACGTGGCAGCATTAGCGGCGACGTCGCCGTTAATGCCCTGGTCGGGTTACCCGTCTTCTGGTCGTGTTACAATCAAAAGTATGTCATTAGATCCATCTATATGTTAACAATCCGTATCTGTCGGATATGGGGTTTGGGTCAACCCAAATACAAGTATAAGTATTAAGCATTTAACCACAAAATAATTGCAATAGGTTAAATGACAAGTAGTTCTGTAGAGGTGTAATCTAATCTTTCTAACAGGTTACTCGAAATTTGACTTGTAAAAAATTGGAATTGATCTGGACTTAGTTGAGTCAAGCTCGAGCTATTGAAATATCATACCACCGCGGTCCTAAATTCAATGAACTAACAAAAGCGGATATGGGTCCCGATTTAACTTGAGATTTGGTATCACTTTCCAGTACAAGTATTGGAACGGTATCTGTATATAACCAGGATTTTGAAAATTTATGTTGATCACAAACATGAAAATCTTAAAATAGTAACAACTTAGTAAACTTAATAATTAAAAACTTAATTATTCAGACAATTTTATGTTTCTTTTTTAACTTAATAAACAAAAATAAATGTCAATTATTTATATTTTACTTAATACATACAAATATTATTTATATATTCAGCCAATTAATACACTCACACTTAAATTAAAAAAAAAACGGGTCAGTTACTTTTCAAAGGACTTTAAATACAAAACACGAAAGTCTAGGTCAGCTTTGCATCTCACTCTGTCAAAATAGAAAAGCAATAACCTAAAAAATCAACAACAACAAAAAAAAAGCACCAAAGATAAAATAAAAATGGCGTCGACTTCCACCGCAGTTCCTCCGCCGCAGACGACGGCGGACACAACACCAAACTGGCTAGAGATGCCACATGAACTGATGTCAGTTATACTTCAAAAACTAGGTGCAGTAGAGATACTAAACAACGCACAAAAAGTATGCACAAATTGGCGCCTAGTTTGTAAGGATCCGGCGATGTGGAAAGTGATAAATTTTCCGACAGATTCACTTGAATTGAATGATTGGGATATGCTCTTGAATCTAACTAAACAGGCGGTTTTTCGGAGCTCTGGTGAATTAATTGATATAAAACTCGAGTCTCTTTGCAACGATGATTTACTCGATTTTATTTCTCAACGGTACGCTCGCTCTCTATCTCTCTGTGTATATATATATATATATATATATATGTGTGTGTGTGTGTTGATATATTATGTGTTTGATTATTAGTAGAATTATATAATTAGCTTTTTAATAGATTTTAGAGGAAGGTTAGATGCTTGATTTACTGATTTACGGTGAACCCAACTTGATTCCTAAGTAGTAATCATGATGTAATCTATACATCGTATGTCATAACCATGTCTTTTTTAATTAATAGAAAAATGTAAAACAATTCTGTCTGAAAAGCGTCTAATGCCTAAAAGAATCGAGAAAATTCAACTCTTGGAGTAACCACAAACTTTGGATGTTGCCATATAATGACATAAAAACTGAGTGTATTGAAACCTAGACTTTAAGAAGGCAAAGTAAGTTGAAACAAAGTATATTTAAGTGTGAAGCTGTAACACCTAAGGCGACCAATTCGTTGTGTTGGACTACTATATAATGTTAGGTTGTGCCTCTAAGGCTTAACAAGACATGGCTCAGATGAAAACTGATTCCAATTGCCATTCCCCTTTTTTAGTCGCCCTTTCTAGCACCAGACTGACGTTCTCATTTTAAGTTTTACTAGTTTCTGTAAGACAAAAAACGAACAATGATGCACTTGTTTGGCTAGCATCTAAGTACTTTACAGTAAACTCTATATATAAATATATAATATAGTCTCATATATTTAAGATTTACAAATAATTTAAAGATCATTAGGGAAAACGACATGGTAGGGTAGTTAACCTTATGAAACTGTTAGCAGTTAGACAGTCTCCTTAAAAAAAAAAAATTGTGCCAAACTTTAAGATATGTCAGTGTGTCCAACCTCAGTTTGATATCTAGCTTTTGCATAGTCCATTTTATCAAGAAAATATGTGTGCAAGATAAGTCACGGGATATTCTCATATTCCACTTTTTTAATGAGATTTATATTATCATTTGGAAATTTGTTTCTAAACACTATTGTGTGCTTGAAGAGCATTAATCATATAAAGTTGGTACTTCACACTGACATAACCAAAAGTAGATATAACAAAAGCTTCAACTCTGGGTTTCAATGGGATGATACATATGGCTATGAAATATCTGGAATTCTTCACTCACTCAACTGAGAAGCAGAAGATGTGATGTCAATTGATGAAGACCAATGTGTGCCAAATAGCGGAGATGTCTTATAGTCCTGAACTCCTGATAAGTGTAGTGATTGGGAAAGAAAGCTGTAGAGATAGGATACTATATGTTAAAGTTTCTGATTCAGTGCCACCTAGAAATGCTAGAGTATTGGAAATTCTTCAAAAGGGATATGTAAAAAATGGACACATCTCACACGAGAGCACATGTACTGAGGAACAAAGAAAGCCCACTGCTATAGATTTATAAATTTCTGCACTAGTAATAAAACCAGAGAAATATGCAAGGCCCAACGCTCCTAAATATATTTTAATATCCATAAGGGGAATTAAACACCAAATTAACAACATGTGAGATTTTTTCCTGTTCAAGTTACTCGGGAGAGGCAAGTGTGTTGACTCTAGTGTACGGAGCCTAATCCAGGGTATTCAGGCTGTTCCAATTTCGAACCCTTTCCTTGGGCACCACTAAGATGTTACCCAAGAGATTCGAACTTGAGCCTCTTGTTGTGATGACATCAAGTCCCTTGTCGAATAGGCCACGTTAAAGTAGCTGGTTGACTAAGTATTATTTTTTCTGCTTGGTGTTGGTCTGTGTGTTACTGTGTTTAGCTTGAATATGCACTTTGACTTTATCATTTTTCTTCTCGCAAATCTGTTCTGGCAGCCCTTTCGTTTTTAGAGGAGATGTATAAAAAGCAAAGTAAAACTGAAAGCTACAAAGAAACATAAAATTTAATCAGTTCTTTTTGTTTATTGATTATCTTATGCACAGATCAAGTAAACTAAAATGTCTAAGCCTTTCAAGCTGCTATGATGTTACAAGTAGTGGATTGAGTCACGCAGCCAAAAGGCTACCACATTTGGAGCAACTTCACCTTTTCTATACCTCTATTGACGCAGAAGACATTGAAGTGATTGGAACCAATTGTCCTCAGCTGAAATCTTTCAAATTGAACAAAGAGTTCAGACGCCCACATATCGAATGTGATGGTGATGCCCTTGCCATTGCTAATAGCATGCCTGAGTTACGCCATTTGCAGCTTTTTGGTAATAAAATGACCAATGCAGGTCTCGAAGCCATTTTACTTGGCTGCCCTCACCTTGAATTTCTTGATGTACGTCGGTGTTTTAACCTCGATCTTGGTGGGAGCTTAGGAAAACTATGCATGGAACGGGTCAGATTTTTTATGTGCCCTAATGACTCAACAGAAAACTGTGGGTTTAATCCTCGAGCTCATGCGTATGATGATTTTGATGATATGTATTCATCTGGGTATTCTGATGTGGATGATTTTTCCGAGGATGATTTATATAACGACTATGAATTCTCCGGTGGTAGTGTCATTTCTGATGAGGATGATTATGATTACTACGATTGAAAACGGAAACATGACGGCTTTGTTGGTTAACCGAATTCATTACCGGCAAAGAAATCTATTATGTGTTAGTAATGCTTACGTCTTTGGGTGGTTGTATTGGTTTGATATGTGTGACGTTTGCAACCCCGCTAAGTGTTAGTTGGTCTGGAGATTATATGCACAGATATTTCTCTAGGTGTGTTCGTAATTCAGGTCAAGGGAAATATCAGTCCCTTTCTTTTATTCCAATTAATTTGATCTATAATTATATAATAATTTTACTTGTTTGGGATCGAGTTTGTGCGGGTCTAGTCAGTAAGTTGAAGAAGCATGTATTGTCATCCTTTTTTTTAAGAAGCATGTACTGTTGAATAACTCAGTCCAGATAACTCATCCAAATCCAGATAAGAACTATATCATGGTATTAAGGTAATCCGAATAACATTGCAATAAATCTCGCACAAGTGTTTTGATCTGGCAATTAAGGTAATCTGAAAAACATCGTGTATCTCCAATGAATTAATATCGGCCTAAATTAGTATGCTTGTTAATTTGTTATGATCGAAATTTTCTTGCGAATAATTGATCTTGTTTTTGTTCATGGATATTTTTAGTTCTTGGTTGATTTGAAAGAACTTTCGCAAGTCAAACATGAAGAAGGAAATTTCTGTTTATATTTGACTAGTTTTTTGTTTCAAAAATTTGGATCGTGAAGACATATGTCATATGTGGGCTTGGGCTTAGCTTTGACTTGTAACTCGCTAATGTTAGAAAACTAAGCCATTTTTTAGTGATGCCAACATGACTTAAATAGACCGATTAGTTAAATTATGTCATACATCCTTGCAAGCCTTTTTCTCATGCAATTACAAGATCTAGTTGAGCAGTTCATCTTATTCACCAGGCTTGTTTGTTTTGAATGTTGAGGTAGCCTTTTTAAATAATTATCAAAACAAATTTTCTTTTTCAAGTATTATCGCAAATAAAATCATTATAACGTTTTTTCCAATGTATTTTTAGTGAGTAAAGCTTATCTTTTTTAAAAGTATATATAAAAAAATTATCACAAATTACTTAATTAATGATTAAGAAACTTTTTAATCTAAAGTATAATATTACAAAATGTAAAATATGTAAGAAATATTTTAGTACTATTAAGTATACACTGGATTTAAATCAACCGGTATAAGAATTTTTTTTACATATTGACCATATGTGGGAGTATAGAGATTTGAATTACTTTCTCTTGGAATCAAACTAAAAGATATGAGTAACTGACAGAGTAATTTTAAGCAAATCTATACATCATAGTCAAGGAGTTAACTTACTTAATGGTGAGAGATCAGATTTGTTTAATAGTCGCAAACAAATTTATGAGTTCCACCCAAGTATGATAACAGACAATATCTTATTTTTATAAAAACTTGGTCAACCTCTAAAATATATACTAATTTAAGTTGTTTAATGAAAACTAATGATTCATAATGACAATATAAATCAAATACTGTATTAGTTTTCAATGATTAATAAATTATTTATTTATAATATATAGTACGGAGTATTATTATTATTTCCTGTCATGTGTTAGAAAACTGATCATAAAAAAATAATATATAAATACTTGAGATTAAAAATTAAACGACAAAAAATAAATATTAATGACTAGTTGAAAATAGTAAAATTGGGTGCAGAAGCATCGCTGAACGTCTTTGGGGACATTTTATTTATTTTTTGATTCATCCAACAAAAATCCCAAATAAAATATTTGTAGATTTCAACTCTTTATATTTTATTTGTTGATTAACTTCATTCAATATTTGGTAGTGTATTCTTCTATAGATCTTGTATATAGTAAGTATGACGATCATGATTTTAATATTTTCTTTTTTATCATCATTTTGTGTATACATATAACTTTTAAGCAAATACGTTATGTAGACACTCGTGCATGGAGTAACGAAAAAATGTAATTTATCTAGTGAATGTAAAATTACAATATACAGATTTCAAATAACGATCTCTATCAAGTAAGTTAATTTTATATTGTCCGATAATACTCCCTCCGTCCCAATTTAAATGTCCAAGTTTGACTTGCTGAGTCTTTCTTCTCTAAGTTTAACCGTAAATATTTTTGTTTGTATAATATAATACCTAATGAAAGTTATATCAGTGAAAAATATATCCAAAGCTTAATCTATCCATATATTTTACATCAATTATTGTATAACACACACGAAACAATTTACGGTCAAAGTTGCGAAAGAAAGACTTCCAAAGTCAAAATAGGACATTTAAATTGGGACGGAGGGAGTATATAGTTTTTGTTCCTTCCTCGATCCATTACCATCTTCTTCATTATACATTTAATTTTTTGTAATTATTGACACTTAAAAGTGAATTGTTTTATAATTATTATGGTAAATAATATTGCAAAAACTTCAATGGAAATCTAAATAAAATAAAGTATAAATAAATAGATACAGGTTTTTGTGTGGTGTGGGGACATAGTAAAAGAAAAGATTCGATGTGTATAGGCATAGGGTGGTAAACTGGAAATTGGTTGATGTGACAGCAGATTTTGTCCGTT
Organism: Erigeron breviscapus; assembly: GCA_034093135.1. Taxonomy (NCBI): domain Eukaryota; kingdom Viridiplantae; phylum Streptophyta; class Magnoliopsida; order Asterales; family Asteraceae; genus Erigeron; species Erigeron breviscapus. Next base: position 64,389,680 of record CM067167.1, read on the forward strand.
TGTCCACCCATCTATACACCGAGAATATTGCCACCATGCCCCCCTCTACATTTCTATTTTATTCAATCCTTACCATATTGTTTTTTAATTCAAAATGTAAATGTATTAACATTAACAATACTCCATCACTATCTTTCGTTTATTAATTAAAAAAAAAAAGAAAAGGATATTGCTAGTTGTTTGATGAATTTATCATAGCAAACTAGATTTTTCTCATAGTGTATTTTAGCTATAGATGAAAAATCATTTTATTTTTAAGGTAATTCACAAATCATAAAAAAAATTTATGAACGAGAAGGCTAACACGACCAGGGCAAAAAAGGTCAAACCCCGACCAGGGCATTAGCGGCGACGTCGCCGTTAATGCTGCGGGCCCCCCATGTCAGTTATGGCTAATCTGGCAGAGTAAAAGTGGCCCCCCGTCAGTAACAGAGTATTAGCGGCGACGTCGCCGCTAATACATGTGACGGCGCTGTCAGTAATTATTGCTGGCATGTGGGGTCCGCCACGTCACCAGCATTAGCGGCGACGTCGCCGCTAATGCCCTGGTCGGGTTGACTTTTTCCTGGTGGTGTTACCCTTGGCGTTTATGAAAGTGATGTCGATTACAACTTTGCAATGCTAAATTAACAACTTAGCGGATATTGTTTGTCTATTTTCATGAAATCTACCTCAAATACAACGTAAGATGTTGAATCACTGAAGTAGATCACTCAATGGGCTCATGTGGCCCCAAAAATATCATGTCATGTTCTGGATTAGTTTTGATGCTTTTACTTATTTTCTCATCAATCATATAATCATGGCACATTATAAATTGAAAAAACAAATTGTATAAAAAATAGGCATAGGGTAACACGACCAGGAAAAGGTCAACCCGACCAGGGGCATTAGCGGCGACGTCGTCGCTAATACTCTGTTACTGACGGGGGGCCCGCTAATATTCTGTCAGATTAGCCGTTACTGACATGGGGGCCCGCAGTATTAGCGGCGACGTCGCCGCTAATGCTGCCTGGTCGGGGTTTGACTTTTTTGGCCTGGTGGGCTTACGCTCCTCGTAAATATATGATACTCCGATTATACAGATTGTTTATTGTTGGTATTTTTTCTTTCAATTATGCACACAAACTATACGTTAAAGATATGGAAAAAATTACATCTTTCATTGCGCTATTTTATTATTATTATTATTATTTTATTATTATTATTATTATTTTATTATTATTATTATAAAAATCACTTTCATTAGAAAATTGTAGGATTTACAAGAAATTAGTGGGAAGCCGAGATACTATCTGGGCCCCCACCCCTCTAGCAATAGCAAAACTAATCCTACAAAAAAATGTATAAAGTATAAACATAGACTAAAAAGAATACCATAATTGTCAATACATGCATAAGTCAACAATCAAAGGACGGGGCTTAAAACTAGTGACAAGAAACGAATAAACATAAATGTCATGGTTCAAGCTCATTCACATTATTACTAGTCTAGATAGGTTAAGTTTATCAATAAAAATGAAAAATAAATATCTCCCAACACAAAAAAGGTAAAAAATATATAAAAAAAGTAACTAATATAAGTTAAACAAAAAGGAAAAATCTTGTAGGTATTACCCAATCCTGTAATTATTGACACTCAAAAGAGTAAGGAACTATTACGGGTTTTGTGAGTATTTAAACAATAAGTCGAAACAATACTTTAATACTCGTATTGTTTATATTTCTATGTATGGGTTAAGCAGATACACATATCCACAAAGTTACGGATGAAAATGATTTGTTTATTGAATATAACTTTTGCGCACAGTATGTTTTCTATTCTCTATGATTCAATGACTTGAAAAATAGGAGTACGCATTTATGCATTTTAGCCAACAACTTGACTTGGTCAACGAACATCTTTACAGTGCTGAATCTATAAGGTTATCTTTCACTACGTTGAAAAATTGTCAAAAGAGGACTTTCATGGAAGCACATATATTTAATGTAACCAATAATCGTGATCTAGTGGTAAAAAGTTATGTCTTTCTCATAAAATGTCTCATTTTGAAATCTTATTTTAAGCAAGCATGTTTGAGGTGATAAAAATTGGTAAAATAATAACTTGGATAGGGTGTTACATTTTTTTTTTCTTTTATTTTTGAACGGCAAATTTGGGCTCAGCGACATGCCTCTTCATATACCCAACTCCAATTCCAGAGGAAACTCATGCTGGGAAACCCCTATCTCCATTCCTGGAAGCATTTTGCTCACACCAAGATTTGAACCCAAGACCTCTCAGTCTCAGGCTCCACCATATACCAATCCATCTATTGATGATTGGTCTGGATAGGGTGTTACATATAATATAAATTAAAATATGGTTCGCTACTCCCGGATAATACGAACAAATAAATTGCTCCGATTACTTGTTACACAATTATTCATGTACATTGTTACTGTGAATTTGTATCAAGATTCAAGATATACTTTTTGGATCACTTTTAAGCTATGAAATATTTATATTCCAACAAAGGAAAAGGGAAAATATTTGTTAATATATAGAAGCTACAATACACATTTAAGATTTTAATAATTAGTGTTGGAAAAGTTTCTAAAATCCCCCTTCAAGAAATATTTATGCAATATAATATTATCTCTACAAACATTTTATATAATCTCTCTTATATCCTATCCAAATATAGATTGTAAGATCCCACAAACTGCTCAAAAAAATAAGTTGGTTAATAGTTTATAGGTAGAAAGAAAAATAATTCCCACAAAGGTGAGTAAAAGGGAAAATATTTGTTAATATATAGAAGCTACAATACACATTTAAGATTTTAATAATTAGTGTTGGAAAAGTTTCTAAAATCCCCCTTCAAGAAATATTTATGCAATATAATATTATCTCTACAAACATTTTATATAATCTCTCTTATATCCTATCCAAATATAGATTGTAAGATCCCACAAACTGCTCAAAAAAATAAGTTGGTTAATAGTTTATAGGTAGAAAGAAAAATAATTCCCACAAAGGTGAGTACAAGATCCCTTGAGTTCTAAAGTGAGATTTCCCATTTGCATCAATATTAAGTGTGTAACTTATGCTTCATATTTTATGTGATATTTTCTTGATTTTGTAGCCAATTATTTTTACTTGTTACTTAGATTTTAGTGTCTATTTGACATAATTGACTTTTAATAGTATAATATTATGCTCTATTTATACAAGTTTATGTAGTTGTTTGCATGTACTAACATCGAACAAAGTAAGGGGTTAAATATGGTAAAAGAAAACCCGAATAGATGAAAAAGAAAAAAGACAGAAACTCTTAAAAGTAGTACGAAACCTTTAAAAAACCGTTAAAAAATCATATCAATCTAGTGCTCATCGTGACTTTGCGATGATACAAAGTTAAATAAACTTATGTTATTATTGACTTATTTCTGGCACTCATTAAATGAGTTTGGTTTCTTTAGGTTACATGTGGTTTAAGTTTGGATGTTTGATGAACATGGACAAGCCAAGTTTAAACACGTATTCATAGTGATTAAGATAATTTACATGCTTAGACTTGAAAACTCATAATTAAAACTAAAACGTAATAAAACGATATAAAACTAAAAAGGGGTTTCATGTGAGTCAATAGTAAAACATGTTACTTGCAAGGTTTTATGGGGCTCAAAATTTTTGGACGATGAACATGAAGATAAATAAACAAATTAAATATTGGGGATTGGGAGGTGGCTTCACTTTTTTGAGGAATTCCAGTTTCTCTCTTACATGCTACTTTTTGGCTGCCTTTTTCTCGACATTTATTTGTATTCATTACTATATGGACCCGTTTTCTTGTACAAAATATAAAGAGTTTCGTTATATGATTAACATATGGTGTTGATGAAATTGTAAGTCGATATACAAGATTTTGATGTATATTATTAGTTATAGTTTTAAAACTTATGATAACTTATATGATTGCCCTATAGGATATAGATATGGTTGTCAATTATCGTGATCCATTGATATTGTCTTTGAGGTTGATCACTTGATCATATAGTATGTTCATTGAGTCAGATTGTATCTTTAAGTCTTTATTCTATTTCAGTGACGTATAAGTTGTATATATATAAAACACTGGATAATAGCCCAGTGGCCACCAGCCGTCACTCTCAGGGTATCCTGGGTTCGAGTCTTGTCAAAAGCAAAATCTTGAGATAATCAGGATTATTAAATGGTTAAGATTCACCTGGACACTAGTCTGGCTAGGAGATTAGTGGGTACCAAATAATACATGGGATCAGAGGCTTCCCATCTAATTACCCTTTTAATTTCTATATAGATAAATGATGTGTAATTTCGAGTCTTAAAATTTATAACACGAATCACCTAGCGACTGACTACTACACACTTGCGGGCAGTGGACCCGTTCGTATGCAATATAGTTAACTTGGTAAATCCGAGATCGAACACAAGGACTATTGTTGAAGAAGTTGTTCAAATAATGCAATTCAAAGTAAAAGGGGGGTTTCGTGACCGTGTTGTCACTTACTTTTAAAAGTTAGTTAGAAGATTGAATATCGAGTTAGTAATTCCGAGAAATTAATCTGAAAGAGTTTTGTTATGAACAAGAATATAAAAGGCACACCTACTTGGATCAGCTTACATATCAATCAGAAAGTCATAATATCACTTGCAATGTTGAACAACTTAAAAAGGTAATCAAGATGAACTCTCGTTGTACTCAAATCTTTAATTGCAAAAAGTATAGTTATCACTTTCGTGAATAATTTCTACTCTAAACAATTAAGCATTAAGAGCTTAAGTTGATTTTATGATTTAATCTTGAAAAGCTTTCTCTCGAACTACTTTATTCCCCTAATTAGATCTTTCTATCATAGATGTTTGCACACTCAAAATGAATTTCATTGTTTAAATCTCTATCGCTAGTTTCTCTCGAACTCCAACGACTTTTGATTAATTAAAGACCGATTAATCATTTCATAAACCAATTGACAATCACATAGATTTCTCTCGAACTTCTAATAACAATTAGGGTAAATAACACAAAAGATACCTGAGGTTTGTTCGAAACTACACTGGTCATACCTACAATTTAAAAATTACGCGAGACATACCCATCGTTGTCAAAAACTTACATTGACCATACCTATCGCTGACGGTCGTCTATTTGGCCGTTAATTCAAGTCACGTGCCGTGCATGTGAGGTATCAAAACCGTAATTTCGTGCATACTTCAGGTATTATTCTTGTAATTCACCTTAAAAATAATTATTAACAATTTAAAGTTTTATTTATACTTGAGTTATTAAGTTGGATAGATATGAAATTTATTATGAGAAAATAGTTTTCTTTTTTTCAATGAAAATGAAAATTATATCAAGAAAAATGGTTGATACAAGAATGCATTTATAATAATATATATTATTATTATTTTGTTATATGTGTATAGTGAATTAAACAAGGATTAGAACCATGAAAACCACTATAATTTTTACTTTAATTATTATTTTATTATTATTTTATTTTATTTTATTTAATAATTTATTCTTGTTAATAGAAACCTATTTAAAAAAATACAAAAAAATAATTAAAAAAACAATATAATTTTTTCGTATGGTTTGATGACATCACCCTCAGATTAGAGGGGTAAAGCAAAGTCGAAGACTCGTCACGGTTTTAGAATATAATTTCACCTCAGATTAGCAATCTGTAGCATTTTGGATTTGAAGTTCCAGGGTTAGTCGTTAGTCTGAGCTTAGAATTTCTAAGCCTTAACCTGTATCATTTGATCACGTTTTTTCATAAATTTTTTATTTTTTTATTTTGAAATAGGTTTTTAAAAAAAATATATATGTGAATTTTAATATAGAATATCTACCCATTTTAATAAATGAAATATAAATATAAATATCTTTAAAAAAAATTATTAGGATAAATTACACGGATGATACCTGAAGTTTACACGAAATTACGGTTTTGATACCTCACATGCACGGCACGTGACTTGACTTAACGGCCAAATAGACGACCGTCAGCGATAGGTATGGTCAGTGTAAGTTTTTGACAACGATGGGTATGTCTCGCGTAATTTTTAAATTATAGGTATGACCAGTGTAGTTTCGAACAAACTTCAGGTATCATTTGTGTAATTTACCCTAACAATTATCAATCAATCTATATAAAAGATAAAAACAGTTTATAAACTCAAATAAATGCGGATCTTCGATTAAACATATAAATTGTGTTCAACAATTGCAATTAACATCAAACAATCCTATGACATGTTCACTACCCAAGTAGGTGCAAAGAGATTTAGCCTCTCATGATGAAAAGATAAAAACAATCAATAGGATATGAAAACATATTGTATCGAATGTAGAAATAAATCCAAAAGAGTGCTAGAATCGTTAATGAATTGATGCAATGAATCCAAATGCTTCTATGATCTTTAGAGGTGTTTGATCTGATGAAAATAGCCTCAAAGAACCCTAAAAATGTCTGGAAAGTTGAAACGACACGACTCAATTTAAGAAAACAAGAAAGATTATTTTTTTTATACTGGCTGTAAATTTATGATCTTTAAGAAAGAAAACAAGAAAGATTTTTTATACTGCAATGATTTTTTTTTATACTACCGTAAAAAAAATTCTTTCTTGTTTTCTTAAATTGAGTCGTGTCGTTTCAACTTTCCAGACGTTTTTAGGGTTCTGTGAGGCTATTTTCATCAGATCAAACACCTCTAAAGATCATAGAAGCATTTGGATTCATTGCATCAATTCATGGCTGAGAGCCGTAACTGGCTGTAAATTTATGGCTGAGAGCCGTAAATTTACGGCTTAATTACAACTGACCGTAAAAACCTAGCCGTAAAATTATGGCTTAAATTATAACTAGCCGTAAAAATGAGCCGTAATTCGCTCCTCGATTTTTTTCTTCCCTGATCAAAAGTACTCGAAAATACAAAGGGCCGTAAATTTATGGTCCTGGGCCGTAAATTTACGGTCTCATCTGCACTTTTTCATTTTTACTCAAATTTGATTCAAACTCTTTCCAAATCTCAAATGCTCAAACCAAAACACCAAAAAGAGTAAAAATCACATATTACAACTATACGGACATATTCAAAACATTAACCATTCAAATTTGCATTAAAACGGCCAAACGAGTCATATTACCCAAGTTGACATCAACTAGGGTTTTTCAATACTTTAAGATACAAAAGACCATGACTCTAAACCAACTTTTTGCAGAAATATACATAGCAAAACTTTACCAAAAACACTTCATATGTACCAAGAGCCACTAGGTTTAAGAGCCCAACTAGGTTTCTACCAACACTCAACATTTCTCCGCAAAATGGCTAATTACTTTCAAAATGCACAACTTCACTTCAAGCGCTACTAATCAATCGCTTATTCCCACTTTCAAGACCTATAAAAAGATGAACAACTAAAAGAATAAGCTTACGCTTAGTGAGTACGTTTATATACAAATATGCACATATTGAAAACAATACATAAGGATGAGATATAGAACCTATATTACCACACAATCATCTTGTCCATAAACATCTTCATATCAACACAAAATATGTGAAACCATGTAATCAATCAACCAAATAAAACATACTATCCAACATTCAAATCACGTTGCCATATCCCATATGGTCTTATATCATCTTATCTATATACCCATCACCATACCATGGGTCTCAAATCTTGAAACTCTACACAATTATGCAAAATATATATAAACAACCAACTAAACATTTCATTCACATCCAAATCACAGTGCCATACCCCGTATGGTCTTTCATAATATGCCACACCCCGTATGGTCTTTATCGCATCATCTAAATACGACATATAGATTCCATCATCATCATGTAATTGACCCAACACGTGAATAATCATATATGAAAGTACTCACCTCAATGACGCACTACCAAATCCAAGATGATCACATGAACTCATATTATCGCTTTCAACCTAGCAATAATCACAACATGCATATAAGGTCAACTAACCATAATCACCTCAAACACAAGGCCATCTAGCCATATATCACTAACATTATTAGCATCCTAATTCTCATCCTAATCTTATTTTCTTATTGAGTTAACCCACTTTATTCTCATTTTAGTTATATATTACTTATGACCATATTAACAAGGTCATTTCACATTATTAACCAAAATCATCACTTTTATATCTTGACTATGAAAGTTACCAACAACTTTACCCTCAAAATACTCATTGCAACTTGACAACAATATGATCATCCCACTAAAAATCCCTAATTTGATTAACTTGCATGAACCTTAACTTAAAACAATCAAGATAACCCATTTAATAAAAACCTCCAAATTTCATTAACCTCAAAAATCCTAGCTTGAATTTAACCAATATGACCCATTTCATTGAAAATTCCCAAATTAATTAAGTTCCAAGAACCCTAATTGAAATAGAGCAAAACAACCCACCATGCAAGAACTCCCCAAAATACTTCATCTTAAGAACCCTAAATTTGAAGCTGAAAATAATTAAAATACCATACCTTGGATGAATTCTAACAAGATGGGAAAATTGGTAATTCACTAGCTTTACTTCTTTCTTCCTTATGTGTGTGTGTAGACACACCCACCACACACACCCTTAATCATCCAAATTTAATTGCTAGAATCCTTGAATAAGATTGTTATTGTTATTATTATAATTATTGTTTCTTGGAGATTTAATTGATTTAATTTGAGATGAACACATACAAAGAATGAAGAATTGGAAGAAGAAGAAGTAAAGGAAAATTAGGTGGGATGGAAATTAGCTATCAACAAAAAGGATGGCTGGCACATTCTCCATGTGCCACGCCCTATTTCTTTTTAGATGGGTAAGTTCCAACTAATTTAACCTCATTTCTTAAATTTAAATACTAGGAAATTATTTTAAAGGTAAAACTATAATAAAAAAAATCCCTTTTTAAGTTTGGGGTGTTACAACTCTCCCACACTTATTTGGTTCACGTCCTCGTGAACCTTACTTCGCATTTTCAGACTTACCCGTTGTTCACACTTTATCTATATCAAGTCACCTTATATTTGTCGATCCTTCAATTTCCACAATCAAATGAAAATTTTACGAATTAAACTTAACACTTAATTGAAAACTTACTACTTGCTTACACGAGAACACCCCTTTCGCCTCATTTCCTCATCAATTCGTTAGCAACTACGTTTTCATAACCTCTTATTAGCACCCTTAAGTCAAAAGAATTTGTAGTCTTAACTCAATAATCACAAATAATGTATAATATTTTGTTAATCTAATACCCTTCGATGAAGAAAACACGCAATCCTTGTAAGTACTTCTAAAATTTTGCTTACTTATAAGTTGTAACCCCTTGATCTTACCAATAATGCACACAAAATTTCATTTATTCTTATCAAGGAATTTCGACTCAACTTGTCTATCGTCTTCAAAACATTACTCTCGCACAACCTCTTGTCTAACTCATGAATACATAAGTCTATATTTCCTTAGTCCTACATATATAACCATTCACATTCATTCCTTGTTCGTCACTTATTATCTACCACACTTAAGGAATTTACTATTATACTCAAATTTTTGACATAATACACTTTGATTACAAACTCCCAAAATCTCACCCTATAAATCAAAATGACTCTTCTATGAATTCTCAAACAATTTAAAACATTATCATTAAAACGAAAACAATAAATCATTTAACGGTTAGCATACTTGGCTCATAAATCTGCAACAAACACATAAGCAACTAGAAACAAGATTATCGCATTCATATTATCATATTCATCAACTATTTTAACCTCACGTGTGGACTTTATCCACACCAAAGGCCCATGCTCGACTTATCTTGTTATTTCAACAAAATGGTTTTCACAATAGTCCAATCATTCTCAACAAGTTTATCCATATCCCAATGGATCTCAACGGCTTTGATGACAGCCCAACCGTTCTCTCAACATTTTCTAATACCAACAATGTCAATTATTTCTATTCATAAGTTTATCAAAGTATCGCGTACACTAGCTCAGTCATTTACAACATCTACAATAACATACATTTCACATCCATTGCGAAAGCTATTTTATATACAATTTCACACATAATATAAATACTTCTATGAAATCAAGCAGTCAACTAAAACATGTCATTCACAATCAAATCATATTGCCATACCCCGTATGGTCTTTCAACTCTACGCCATTTGCCATACCGCGTATGGTCTTATCACTATATGTCACCCCCCGTGTGGTCTTATCACTATATTCCATACCCCGTATGGTCTTTCAACACTACGCCATACCCCGTATGGTCTTATACCATTTGCCATACCTCGTATGGTCTTATCACTATATGCCACACCCCGTGTGGTCTTATCACTATATGCCATACCCCGTATGGTCTTATCACTATATGCCACACCCCGTGTGGTCTTATCACTATATGCCATACCCCGTATGGGCTTACCACCAATTGTCTTGTCCATAAACATCTTCATATCAACACAAAATATGTGAAACTATGTAATCAATCAACCAAATAAAACATACTACCCAACATTCAAATCACGTTGCCATATCCCATATGGTCTTATATCATCTTATCTATATACCCATCACCATACCATGGGTCTCAAATCTTGAAACTCTACACAATTACGCAAAATATATATAAACAACCAACTAAACATTTCATTCACATCCAAATCACAGTGCCATACCCCGTATGGTCTTTCATAATATGCCACACCCCGTATGGTCTTTATAATATGCCACACCCCGTATGGTCTTTATCGCATCATCTAAATACGACATATAGATTCCATCATCATCATGTAATTGACCCAACACGTGAATAATCATATATGAAAGTACTCACCTCAATGACGAACTACCAAATCCAAGATGATCACATGAACTCATATTATCGCTTTCAACCTAGCAATAATCACAACATGCATATAAGGTCAACTAACCATAATCACCTCAAACACAAGGCCATCTAGCCATATATCACTAACATTATTAGCATCCTAATTCTCATCCCAATCTTATTTTCTTATTGAGTTAATCCACTTTATTCTCATTTTAGTTATATATTACTTATGACCATATTAACAAGGTCATTTCACATTATTAACCAAAATCATCACTTTTATATCTTGACTATGAAAGTTACCAACAACTTTACCCTCAAAATACTCATGAAACTTGACAACAATATGATCATCCCACTAAAAATCCCTAATTTGATTAACTTGCATGAACCTTAACTTAAAACAATCAAGATAACCCATTTAATAAAAACCTCCAAATTTCATTAACCTCAAAAATCCTAGCTTGAATTTAACCAATATGACCCATTTCATTGAAAATTCCCAAATTAATTAAGTTCCAAGAACCCTAACTGAAATAGAGCAAAACAACCCACCATGCAAGAACTCCCCAAAATACTTCATCTTAAGAACCCTAAATTTGAAGCTGAAAATAATTAAAATACCATACCTTGGATGAATTCTAACAAGATGGGAAAATTGGTAATTCACTAGCTTTACTCCTTTCTTCCTTATGTGTGTGTGTAGACACACCCACCACACACACCCTTAATCATCCAAATTTAATTGCTAGAATCCTTGAATAAGATTGTTATTGTTATTATTATAATTATTGTTTCTTGGAGATTTAATTGATTTAATTTGAGATGAACACATACAAAGAATGAAGAATTGAAAGAATTGGAAGAAGAAGAAGTAAAGGAAAATTAGGTGGGATGGAAATTAGCTATCAACAAAAAGGATGGCTGGCACATTCTCCATGTGCCACGCCCTATTTCTTTTTAGATGGGTAAGTTCCAACTAATTTAACCTCATTTCTTAAATTTAAATACTATGAAATTATTTTAAAGGTAAAACTATAATAAAAAATCACTTTTTAAAGTTGAGAGTTGAGGCTAGGGTTATGTATGACTAGGTATTTATACTTTAAGCAAAAGTCAATATTTTCCCGTCCAGCAGGTGCGGCGCACCATCTGATCTTCCTGCATCTTTCACAATGAGTGTGGCGCTCTCATAAACAGCACCTCTTATCGGCATCCTTGAGTGCGTCGCACCCATGTATGAGGTGCGGCGCACCATCTGCAAACCTTCACCAAAGCCTTCATTTTTGCTTCCAAGCCTCAACTAAGCCATTCGTAAGCACACTTTAGGTCTCCAAATGTCGTTTTCTTCAGTAACATGCCCTGTTACTATCCTGAAAACACTAACAAATACCATAAACGAATCAAATGTATACAAAAAACGACTATAAACAATTAATAAACGGCCAAATATTGTGCGGGAAATCGGTAAAAAAATGAGTCACATCAATAAACAAAATACCGAAGAAACCTTTTCGCTAATAAAAAATAAGTGGACATTAAGGGCTGTTTTATGATTTTTTGGGTTTTAGTATTATTTGTGGGAGTGAAAATGAGTTTTTCAAACCCATCAAGAGGTGGGGATAGGTTTCAAATGTGTCTAAGCGCGCTTACGACGGTGTGTCACGGTCGCGTCACAGCGTGACACCGTTGGTAGCATCGTGTCTACATTTCAACCCTACCCCATACACCATCGAGGTATTAAGAACCAAAACTTGTGGAAGACGGCATTGAGTGTTCACCAGTTCTTATTTGGACGTCTAGGTCAAGATAGAAGGTTAAATCGAACTTAACCAAATACTTCAAACTTCTATATTAAGATTAGCATGTTTCGATTTTTTTTTTGGGTTTTAGTATTATTTGTGGGAGTGAAAATGAGTTTTTCAAACCCATCAAGAGGTGGGGATAGGTTTCAAATGTGTCTAAGCGCGCTTACGACGGTGTGTCACGGTCGCGTCACAGCGTGACACCGTTGGTAGCATCGTGTCTACATTTCAACCCTACCCCATACACCATCGAGGTATTAAGAACCAAAACTTGTGGAAGACGGCATTGAGTGTTCACCAGTTCTTATTTGGACGTCTAGGTCAAGATAGAAGGTTAAATCGAACTTAACCAAATACTTCAAACTTCTATATTAAGATTAGCATGTTTCGATTTTTTTTTTTTTCTAATTGTAACTAAAATGATTGACGTCAATTTAGATTTTGGTTGAAACATAATTCAATTTACACCTTTATTGTGAATTGCAAACGATATACAGTAGTACTGATTAAATAAGATATAAATAACCTTGATAAAAGATTTGCTTATGGGAAACATGGGCCAAACTTGATTGTTGTATCCCAAAAAGTTGTCTTCTTTATATTTTGTATTGGGACCAATGCCTATATATTTTAAGGGTGGTGGCCCTTTTAATAATTCTAACTATATAACTATCATTTGCTTCAATATTGTTGACATGTCATTCATGTTCGGTTCACTTCGCCAAAAGCAACCTTCAATTAAATATCACAACGTTGAAGTCACTTTTATTCCACGATATATCAATCAAATTAGTCGGGTAACTTACTAGTGTAGCTAGTTAATTTGGGCTCTCTAATGAAGTGATCATTTCAAACTTCATATCCAATTAAAAAAATAAATTGTTCTAAGCTATACTTTTACCGAAAAGTAAGATTTGTATAGCGTATTGTGTAAAAGAGTTTGATAATATATGTCACTATATTAGATATTCACTTGTATTGGGAGCACATAAGATATGTTTTAATGTTTGAGATGCACAATAACCATGTGCATTTTTTTTTAAAGACAGCAATGGATAAATGATTAACATCTTCCACGCGTATTAATAAAAACAAAAAATAAAAAGAAAGAAAGAGAGAAAGATAGGATTGCTTTAAGAGTGTCATTAACTGTGATTGTATATGTTCGTGAAATTTATGAACATTACAGGTGATTTGATATATGTGTGCAAAATGTACTGAGTCAATGCAATTCTCTCACGTTCATGTGTCATGGTTGGACTTCTTTTGGTATATGGGATCCATATATAGAATAGAATTATACAACTATATATTGTGCCAAGAGATATTTTACTTATTTCATGCATGATTGTAACGTCTATATATATACCCAACATTAATTCATACATATGTACACAAGCCCAGGACAACTTCAATTGAAACAATAAAAGTTCATACAAAACTAGAAATATCAATATCAATATAATTAACCTAATAAAAGTCATACGTTTTAGTTAATTAATAATTAATAAATATACAATACACGTATCAAGTTTGAAGTACGTACGTTGTGAAAATTGTTATGTGGAGTACCAACTGGCAACCAAGTGGATCACAAAGGGACCAATACATAAAGGCGTATTAACAAAGTTATGTTATTTTCACGATAGGTTGTTTAATACTCGTAATAATTATTTGTGCCCACATATAGTACCTTTTTGTGTCATTTATAATTTGCATTTTTGTTAAATAATTAGGCGTCACAATCTACTTGATTGTGAAAAATGCTCAAAATTTAAACGTAATATCAACACATACTTTTGTCCCCTTAGATGTGGCTCTAGTGACCAACTCCAGTGATGCATGGAAGCAACATGTTAATGGCAAAATGATCGACTTGGACCTTAGGCATCCTTTTTGTGAAAATCAATATGAGCATTAATACTTGTTTCGAAAAATGTAGTTGATAATTTGATAAATATATATATAAAAAGAGAATGAGGTATATAAAGTTTCGAGGGGTTGATATTCGTTCAAGATGTCAAAATGAACCAATCAAAATGCTATAAACATGACTAAAGCTCCTACAAACATGATTAACGGTTCATCATGAAATAAAGTTAAGTCCTTAATTACTAACTTATTTAATTTTACTGTCACAAAATTTTTACCCGAAGAAACTTGAGATGATATGGTCTCAACCTAGGTTGAAAAAAATGAAGATATAATCTCAACCAAACCTCGATAATGAAGAAGAAGAAACCTCGATAATAAAGAAGAAGAAACTACCCACTGTCGCCTTCCGCAAATTTTTGGTCCCAATATCAATGTGTGAGAGGTTAAGATGTAGACAGAACTTACCTTTACTTAAATGAAAATGCTGCTTTCAAGTTCTACTTAACTGATTGAAAATAATCTCTAAAAAAAAACAATATCATTGTACTTTCAAGTCGTGTTTTAATGTAAAATGAACCCAAAAGTTATCAATGCGTGTAACATTCTTTTAAATTTTGTTCCAAATAAAATATGTTTACATGAAATACCGATTTTCAATACGAGTACCATAAATTGTTTAGAAAAATATATATTAGTATTTTGTCATAATAAGATAAGAACATTTCTCTTTAACGAGAGAAAGTACCCGCGCATTGCGGCGGTGACATGGTGGGGGTGATAGGTCATAGGAGGTGATAAGTCATAGAGTGTGATAGCCAAATGCCTTAGCCGTACGGGCTACGTCCTCGTATTTAAAAATTCGTCGAAAGTATATCGAATGACATCTTTAATGAAAGAGCATGTAATTTTAAGAACACCCATATCATTTTTATAATTTATCGATATACGGTTTTTGAGATAAAAGATTTTGAATGAATTAGAGGAATAAAATGGTTTATGGGGGAGAGAGAAAAAATGAGTGGTTGAGATTTGAGGAGAGAGAGGAAAATGAGTGGTTGAGATTTAAGGATATTATATGTATATTAAGTAGAGATGTTAAAATTATTGAATAAAGAAGAGGGGTAATTTAAGTAGTTTAAAATTATAATTTGAGATTTAAAAAAAATATATAGGAATCGCTTTGATTCGGTTACTCTCATATTCATTTCTCGTGTCTAACAGAAATTTAGACTTTTATAAAGCCCGTATCAGCTTAATTTCATACAGCCTTTTTGAGAGCTTATACAAAACAATACACAAACAATTCTTTTGAGAGTATTTCAACTTCCAAAATAATCTTCTCTCGTGTGTAGTTAATTTCTTTCTGGGAACAACCATCTAGCTAGCTAGCTAGTAGTAAATTTCCCCAATTTCTTCTGATTCATTACGTATATAGGTTTAGGCACATAGACTTAACAGAAGAAGCAACACTCTTCTCCTTTGCCACGTGCGAACAGACTACTTTACTCGTAACTCACGTGCCACGAAGCCTCCTAGACCTCCTACGTCACCAATTTAAACCCCCTTGAGCACGTGCGACCACTGTTTCCACTCACGTGTCACCTTAATCTCCACACCTTCCATATAAATCCCCAAAAAAGTTCACCCCAATTTCATACCCCCATTCCATTATTTCCCTCTCTAATATTTCTCCCTTTTTACTCCCTCCGTACGACGTCGTTTTAAATACAACCTCCCCATTCCTTCCATTCTCATTTTCATTTTCATTTTCATTTCCACCTTCCTCCGAACTATACGGAAAAAATTAAGCAACTATATATCTAATTAATTAAACATTATATCTCTACAATATATCTATTATATAATGTTAGAGTTAATACAAAAAGATAATCATCTTCATCAGTCGGAACAAGCGAATAATTCAAGCGAAAGCTCAATGAGTAGCAGCGACAGCTGCACGAGCTTTAGCCGGCTATCCTTTGATGCCTTAGAGCTACTCGCACCTTGCCGGCCGTTATACTCGCCGGAAAACAAGGTATCAAAACCACACCGGTCATCGGAATCATCTTGGCAAGCAATTCGGTCAATGACCTTGAAAAGAAGCAGCAGCGAAGGTTATAACGGCGGCGGTGTTGATAACGGTAACAACAATAACGTTTTAAACTTTAGAGATTTTAGCCTTGTACGTCAGATTGGTAGTGGCGATATAGGTAAAGTTTACCTATGTCGATTACGACTTGATGACGAATTGGATAAAAATCGGTGTTATTATGCAATGAAAGTTGTGGACAGAGAGGTTTTGGCTCTGAAGAAGAAAACACAAAGAGCGGCGACGGAGAAGAAGATACTGAATATGCTGGATCATCCGTTTTTGCCGTCTCTTTATGCGCAGTTTGAAGCGTCGCATTTTTCGTGTGTTGTAATGGAATATTGCTCCGGTGGGGATTTGCATTCTTTACGCCATAAACAGCCTCGCAAACGCTTCTCCCTTTCCGCCGCAAGGTATTTTAATTATTTCTACTCTTTCGTGATTTAAAATTAAAATATATATAAAAAAAACTAATTATATGAAACAACACCAATGGTGTGACTGTTGTGATTAATTAAATGTAAAGTAACTTCTGTTATGTCTTCTTTTGCTTGTTTCTATATTAAATTTTCCTGATTTGTTCACTAGTCATTTGTGAAAATTTCAAAACAATTTTTGGACTCAACCGATTATTTTATGATAAAATAATATGCTACTTTTTGACTTTCTTTGGCCTGTGAATTTTGTTTTGCTATTAATGGAGGCTTCTTTTGATCATCAAATTCAAAGTTTACTAGATCTACGATATTATATATTTAATAAAATATTAAAGTACTCCGTATAATAATTAATATATATATGTTTATTTTGGTGAATCCAGGTTTTATGCTGCTGAGGTATTGGTAGCTCTAGAGTATCTACATATGCTTGGAATTATATACAGAGACCTAAAGCCTGAAAACGTATTGGTCAGATCAGACGGTCACATCATGCTCACTGATTTTGACCTATCGTTATGCTCTGACGCAATCCCAGCCGTTCAATCTCATCAATCTCTTTCATCATCACCAGATCATCCTACTACTGCTACTGTTTGTTCATCACCCCTGCCACGTCAGCAATCTCTCCACCCCTTCTCTTGCCTACCGAGTCAACTATTCAGGTCAAAGAAAGTCCAGTCATTTTCTGCCACCCGTTTGTTCGTGGCGGAACCGGTGACCGCGAGGTCATGTTCTTTTGTCGGGACGCATGAATACGTGGCGCCTGAAGTGGCGTCCGGAAATTCACATGGCAATGCTGTTGACTGGTGGGCGTTAGGGATATTTATATACGAGATGGTTTATGGTTGTACGCCTTTTGCGGGTGTAACAAATGAAGCTACATTGCGTAACATTGTCAAGAAACCTCTTATGTTTCCATCTGTGTCCGTGTCATCGCGTGAGACGCAAGTGCGCGATTTGATATCTAAATTGTTGGATAAGGATCCAGAAAGCCGATTCGCGTCTAAACGAGGAGCTGCTGATATTAAGACCCACCCGTTTTTTAACGGGTTGAATTTTGCGTTGATTCGGTCATCAACGCCCCCGTTCATCCCTAGACATCAAAAGACGTCGTCGACGATGAATTCGTCTAGTTACTTTTGTGGGTCGACGACCACGTCTTTTGATTTCTTCTGATTAGTTAAGTTGTGTAACTAATTAATGAGGAAGTTGTAAATATATAAGTACCATAGGTGTAGGTCTATTTTTGCTAATCAAGAATGGATTATTACCAACCCTCTTTTAACTTTTAGTAGTAAAAAGTCAGATGTCTAGTGATGTTGGAATCACTTCAATTCTAGCTACTTTAATTTAATTCATGATTTAGTTTTGGTACAATATCATTTGTATAGAAAAACAAATTATGAGTTGATATTCAGATTTAGTTCTCTTCAGAAAGGAGTACGTATTGAAGTGATGGGTAGAGATCCAGAGAGAAGGTTTTTAAGGAGAGAAAGTTCGTTTTTTATCTTTTTAAGCTTGTTTTTATGATTTATTTTCTTTTTTTTTATTTTTTTTCATTCTTTTTTTAATTAACTCAATTCATAAAAAAAAATAAAAAATTTCTAACTCGAGTTATTGAGTTATATATGTAAGGATCGGTACGGCTTCACCCTTTTTGATGAGTTGTTGCAAGTAGCATGACAGGAAGTTATTGCAATTTCGGATATACGATCCAATATGTTTAACATGTATAGATAATAATGTGAACGACTATCTGATATTCGTTCTCAACATACATTATGGTGAATTAAATCTTAAATATTAATAAATAGTAAAAGATATATATTTGTCACAAAAATGCAACTTGTTTTATGGATTATGCATATACCATTTTTAATTAATTCAATAAAATATATAATAATGTCAATAACTATAATTTTTCTAACTCAAATGCTATCATCTTATGATTAAGTGGATTTTTAATTATACGAGTTAGGTTAATTTATCATTATCCTTAATTAAAGTATAAATAGAATAGCATATAAATATGAAATTTATATGAAATTTGTTATATCTTCAAGGGAGTGATTAATAGAAATTTTTGTACGTAAGAGTTTATATGTGACATAATGTGGTGGTCATGTGATCGAAAAGTTAAAAATATCTAATCAATTAGTCGGATGCTGAAAAGTACTCACGGGAGTTGCAAGTTATCGAATGTACGTATCATATTTTTGGCATGTAAATAATATTTCAACCTTTCCCCATAGTCTTGTCGATTTAAACTGACGAACTCGTCGATCGTCACCCTTGAGGAAGAGGCCGGTGTTGGACTTCATATGACCGTTTGAGCTTAAAGAAATTTATCTCAAAAAGTTTAATGATCGGCACATCGACAAATTTTAATGCTCGTGGACCATAAAAAAAATTGATCAGAAAGTAGTAGTTGTCACCACCGGCCATTGATTTAGTCCGAAAAAAATATCCTTGTTATAGATAATAAAGAAGAAGCTAATAGTACAAAATAAAGTTTACTAGCACGTCAAACTCCTAATCCTTAACTTTAAGGATTGAGATCCTCTAAAGTTAAAACCCAACTTTATTGGTAAAGTTGGTATCTTGACCATTGGATTAAAATCAAAGGCCAAGATTCAAAAATCATATTTGAATCTTGACCCTTGATTTTAATCCAAAGGTCAAGATGTACTCAACTTTACCTCTAAAGTTGAAACCAACTTTAGAGGATCTCCATCCGAACTTTAAACATTACTGGAAAATTGTTAACTCATACCAGCTCTAATAACTTGAAAACTCTACCATTATGCCTAGTAATATATATTTCCATAAAAATTATTGTTTTACAAAATAAATTCCACATAATGATTGAAAAACATAACATATATATTTATATTCCTACATATATTAGTGAGAAACGGGAAGCTTTTACAAGAAAATGATATAGGAAAAGAAAATACATATGGCATGTCTCAACGTGTATTTGGTTACGTCGAAGATGAATGAATGAAAAAAACCATGAAAAGCTTGTGTGTTTTTTACGAGTACTTTTTTTCATTGATGTACTAAAAGGAATGACTTTTTTAGAGAGTTGGACATATAAGTTGACTTTTTGACTAAATGGTACAGTATATGCTAGAGATTAATATAATTATTTGTTCCAACATATAAAACGCGTTAAATAAAATGTATCCACCGTACTTCCTCCCCGCATATGGTCTGTTAAATCCATATTGACAACGGTATCTTACACCTATTATAAAACTCTGTAATTAATAATGATAAATCATACGAGTAATATTTATTAAGTAATGAATATATGTTGAAGGTATATTGTTGTTTATATACAGAAAAAAAAAATGATGGATGGACCTACAGAGAGGGAGGTTAAGCGCAGACAAAGGAAACGGGGATCATGTGGAGGGAACACTCCCATAACCTAAACCACATCAAATGTCTCCAACTAATCCATCCACATCTTACTCCTTCTATTTCTTTATTTCATTTACTACTATTATTATTGCTTCAAACAAGTTTGTTCCAACCAAAAATTAGATTTGTATCATACAATTTCTACATATATAATAAGAGATTAATAGAGAACAAATTAGATTAAGATTGTATTCCAAGGTCCATTGAGGTTTGAAAATTGAAATGTTGCTAATCTTATTTAGTTTTTATCTGCTGTACGTGGGGTTGTTCATGTCTGTATTTTTGTTTTTTGATAGCATTTGATTCTCTTTTTGTTAAGGTTGGGTGACTATCGTTCCTTTTTCTATTGGGTCTGAAAAAGTTTGACAAACCTTGTTTTTGTTTAGTTTATATGTGGGGCTGCTCTACATGCATGTATTTTTACTAGTTTTTTGACATATATAATTTTTTGTCTTATATTTATATTAAAGCTGCAATAGTGCAATAGTATCCATTAAATTATAATCCTATGATGTTAACATTCTTTTTGTTTGTTGTTAGGTAGTTTTCTTTATAGTTATATATATATACGCATTTTCCCCCCTTAATTTCAGTTGTATAAAATATGTACGAGTGATATTGATCATTAATAGAGTGTATGAATGTATGCATCATGTTGTATGTTTTATTTCCATTCTCAAATGGATTTTTTCCTTCCAGCTGATTAGTACTGACACATAGGTGAAAATTTTTTTTTTTTTTTGAACATTCAGAAATATATTAATAAACGAGAAATCTAGCGAGAAGCTAGAGGTACAAGAAGTAAGGGTACAAGAACGGAAATTGGAAACAACTAAGCAAACAACAACAGGGAAATGAAGAGCTAAAAATTAAAATACATCCATCTCGTCCAGTCCATACGGTATTTTGGGGATCTGTTAGAGAGCCACTAGTAGCTTATTCCTTTAAGGTCTTTAATAGCATAACGTAGTGATGGGGCTTTGTTGGAGAAAACAGCTTCGTTCCTAATCTTCCAAATCGTCCAGCAGAAAGCAAGGATAACCAGGTTGATGAGAGGTCGTTTTGAGCAGCCAATGAGTGGGTCCTTGTGGTAGTTGAACAGATCCCTGATGGTTGAGGGTTGGAACAGGGGTAGTCTGCACCAAGCAAGTAAGTGTGCCCAAAGGGAGGTCGCGAAGGGGCAGTGCAGAAACAAGTGGTCGGTAGTCTCATTACTGATGTTGCACATGGGACAGATCGTTGATGACACATGGACGTGACGGAGTAGAAGCTTGTCGATTGTAGGGATTCGGTTCTTTTCCAGACGCCAGCCAAAAACATTCACTTTTAGCGGTGCGATTCGGTTCCAAGGGAACTCCCAATTGTGTGGACCATGCATCGTGGATTGGATGAAGTTCTTGAATGATTTAACAGAGAAAATACCAGATGCATCGGGGTTCCAAATCCATGTGTCTCTAGTGTCGGTGAGGTTAACGCTAGTGAGTTGGAAAAGCAAATCTTGGAACTGATGAAACTCAGTGTGAGAGCAAAGGGGTCTTGACCAGCGCCATCTTCATTGGGAATATTGTCTTTCATTCGTCCAGCGATCTTTGATGTAACATCCTTTCTGGGATTCAAGCTTGAATAGGTCGGGATAACGAGTACAAAGCGGGGAGTCGCCAATCCAAGGGTCCATCCAGAAGCGTATATCCGATCCGTTTCCGACCTTACCTGTGAACAAAAGCTCCAAGCAAACATTTAAAGGGGCGGGGTGAGAGCCGAGGTTGGCAATAACCTTCCAGGCTCCCACCAAATTTGGCTTAAGGGGTAAGGGGCTGCAGTTACGATGACTAGCATGAATGGAGGTGATGACGCTAGCCCAAAGACTGTGAGGGTCTTTACGATAGTGTCACCACCATTTGGAGAGTAAAGCAAGGTTTTTGATATGTAAACTTCCCAACCCAAGACCGCCCGATTCGACAGGAGCAATAATATTGTCCCACGAAACCCAAGAGATTTTCCTTTTCTCAATAGACCCCCCCCCCCCCCCCCAAAAAAAAAAAAGAAATTCATACGAATAGACTCAAGTTTAGAAATTACCCAAGCCGGAGCCTTATACAAAGAGAAGTAGTACGAAGGGAGGCTATCAAGCACCGAACGGATTAATGCGATTCTACCCCCAAGGGAGAGGGTGGAAGCTTTCCATTGGGATAGGCGGGTTTCAAATGTTTGAATGACCGGTGTCCAGTGGCGTTTCAAGTTCATATTCGCACCAACGGTTAAGCCAAGATAAGATAGAGGGATTTGGCCGGTTTGGCAATTTAGGATGGCGGTGGAGGTGGAGATTGATTGATCAGGTAGATTAATGCCGAAAAAACTGGATTTATGGAGATTGACTTTAAGTCCCGAGGCAAAGTAAAAACTGGAAAAGAGTTATTATGTGAAAGTTCTTAACATGTTAAACAAATATCAAATTAACAAAATTAATGCTCACTAGCTATCCTTTATATGCAAATGATCATATATTTCATTTTAATAGTGAAAAAGTTGAGGTGAAGGAACATTGATAAATATGATTAATTTAGTTAGTTTATATATGCTTAATTAAAAATTGGTGGATTAAAGATTTAAGATTCATTAACAAAAGAATGTGTATATATATAGTTTATTTGCCAACATTATATCTTTAGATATATTTTTTTAGACCTACTAAGTTATTTAAATACTTTCTATATATCAAGAATTAAGATCCTCTAAAGTTGATCAACTTTAAATAATCTCAATCTATATATCAATACTCATGAATTTAATGAGCACCGCCATGTAAACATCACACAATTACTGGTTTTTTTTTATATTAGCATTTTTTTGATTAAATAAAACATTTGTAAATTTAGAGAATGTAATAACTAGTACAAAATTACAATTTATGTCATATAAAAGGGCCCAAAATCTAACATTCATTAAATATATGTGCACTACTTTAAATTATTACAAGTATATTATGTCCATCATCGAATTTATGTTATTTAGTACACTATGTACGCAAATTTCTCTTTTGTTTTTAATGAGCCGATTGTAAATATGAAAATAAGTACATATATATGACAACTGCACATGGGTTGGTTTAGGCATTAATGAGTTTCACTTTGTGATTTATTCTTTGAAATATATTTTTCTTCATTAGTTATTAAAACGATATAAAAAAACATATTCATCAAGTTCATACAGCTGTGTTACTGTAGTCATATAGAGTTCGTATGTACTTTTAATTTATTATTATTAAACAGTATAAATTGTTTATATAAGGTGGGAAATGAGGGCGAAGTGATATACCATTGTTAATTTTTGGTTAAAAAGAGATTGATGTAAGAGAAAATTTCATTACATACCCCTAGGGTATGTCATATTATTAAGTTTCGCCCCTCTCGTTTTTTTGTATCATTACATACCCCTATGGTGATTTTTCGTATCATAACATACCCCTCACCCTAACGTCCGTTTATGAGTCTCCGTTAACCCCCTCATGTGCATGAGGGTATATCTGTCCTTTTCACCTTGAAAAACCCTATTCTTCTTTTTCTTTCTTTTTTGTTTCTTTCACCTGGTTTTCTTTTTTATATATTAATATCTCTTGTGAGGTGTGTGTGTGGTGATGTTATGGGCCGGTCAACAACAAACCAAAACAAACTTCAAATCTTTAGTGCTTTTTCCAAAAATATAAGATTAAGTAGCATCAACAGCTAAGGAGAAAAGCCCACCACGGCTAGTGCTGGCGAACAGTCACCTCCGGCCACCATGGCTAATTTTGGCGAACGGTCACTTCCGGCTACAATGGCAGCTCCGGATTTTTTAATTTGGTTTTCATATTTGGATTTTTTTTTAATTTGGTTTGAGATAATAGATGGATCGGTTATAATTAATGGAAAAAGATGGTTGGTAGATCTGGAGTTTTTCAAAAGATGATGATGTTTAATGGGTTTTTTTATAACATTGTTTAGTTAATGGGTTAGTGTGTGTTTGATTAGGGTGGATGAAAACACAAGTGTTATCAGGGGTTTTTTGAGGTTAAAAGGACAGATATACCCTCATGTGCAGTGCACATGAGAGGGTTAACGGAGACCCACAAACGGACGT
Source organism: Erigeron breviscapus (assembly GCA_034093135.1). Lineage (NCBI taxonomy): Eukaryota > Viridiplantae > Streptophyta > Magnoliopsida > Asterales > Asteraceae > Erigeron > Erigeron breviscapus. Next base: position 64,414,356 of record CM067167.1, read on the forward strand.
TAGGGTGAGGGGTATGTTATGATATAAAAAATTACCATAGGGGTATGTAATGATAAAAAAAATGAGAGGGGCAAAACTTAATAATATGACATACTCTAGGGGTATGTAATGAAATTTTCTCTTGGCGTAAATACAAAAAATGCACACTTAATAACATATTATTAAAAAAGGTAATACATACTCTAATACAATTGAATTTCTTAAATCCGTCCTGATTTTCATGTCTAAAGTCAACAAGTATTGGCCCATTTTCTGTCAGGGTTATCAGTTATGCTTCAATAAATAATGACTATATCATAACTTGTGGTAAAGATTTATATATGAAATTGTTGTAGTGATATTTCCAAAAGGTTTGTGAAATTTTAGTGAGAAATTGGGAAGCATGTGAAGTTGAAGAAGGTGGGGGTAGAAAAAACGTGAGTCGTTTGTTTTTGTTTGTCATGTGACCATTAAAGGCCTTGTCGGCTAAAGCCCAAAAGAAACAGCCAGGCCAAACCTTACTAATTGGACTTACCCAAGTAGTTTCTGTTCTAAATACGGGTCGGACCAGAACCGTAGCTTGTTTTGCTTGATATACGAACCTTTTCTTCTCTTAAAAAAGTTTTGGGTTGATATTTATTTGTAATTAATATAAATGGTGATGATTGTAGAATTATTTGTAATTAAAGATAACATTAAAAATCTATTTATGCATATGATATTTTCTAGGAAAAAGTTCATTATATTTTGGTGAAATTAGTCCCAAATCATATAATCACGACATGTATTATTATATCTACTATATGCAATAACAAATCTCTGCTCATGAAATTTCTGTTAAATGGTTTGAAAATTAATTGGAGTTCCTGTTAGGTTCATAAATTTTAAGTGTTAAGATTTTTGTATCGTATAGTAAAATAAAAGTTACATAATAAATAACAAACAGAATGTCATAACAAAACTTGACAAGATATACGCAGTATATATACATATTGCTAGTATTTTTTTTTGAGCATTATATTGCTACTGTATGCAACTTTTCTAAGAAATATATACACAGTTGACAAGTATTTATTATACGGACTAGCTTAGTGGACTACCAATCATAAATTTTATGTTTTGAAACGACCGAACTACTCAACTGAAACTTAAGTATGAGGTTAACAAGGTTTGATCTCCCAACATTAATTAAGGTTATATGATTCTGCTATAGTATAGCTTGTCCAAAAAAGCTAGCTTATTGCTATTAAGTAATTGACAAGTATAATACTCCATGGAGAAAGCAAATTAGAAAAAGAAAAAGTGGAAAATTTCAGTTGAAGAAAACCCCTGATTCTTGATGTGCATTTAACTCTCATAATAAGTTTCTCACCAAACCCGTCACACACACATTACTTGAAGCATGTCTTTCTCATTTCACACACTCCTTGCATTATCTTATTTGTGTACGTATCTCTTCTATACTTTTTTGTTTTTTTGTTTTATATGTTTGTAATCTAAATGATCATAATATTTTGGGACTATTATATAGTTAGACCACATTAGAACACTCTTGGCTCGGTTTCTTAAGCTAGAATTGCGCGAGTTTTGTAGCTATTAGACTCCTCCCAATGGTGACGACGTCGGTTGCTCGTCAATTTGCTATATTAGCGCGACATCAGAATTTTAACCGACATACCAACAGACATACCTCTACCAACATCACCTCATCATTTTTTTATTTATTTTTTTAATATTATTATCGGACCATTTGTTAAATAATTAGAAACAAAGAACAAAATAGGCAGTGGCTAAAACTAACAGTGGACCCACTCGCCAAACGCTCATCGGTTAAGCGACAACTGGAACGGACGAAATAAATCGGTACGACGTTGCCAATGGGCGTGGGTAAACCGACGAGAACCGACAAGATCGACCGTTAGGAACATTGTTAGTTCGAATTATGTAACAATTGTATGGTATTTTAGTTGTATATCACATAAGATACGTTTGTAACACATGGTAACAATGATCATTAGCATAGCTTCAAAATGAGTTCATAAAGGTTGTTTTTTTTTTGAATGATCATTTAAAGTGGGCTTTCCATAGATGACCTAGCACGATAGCATATAAGCATGTCCTAGTTAGTTTCCTCCGATTTTGATCTTGACTAAGTTCCATTAATCTTTTCTTCTTTGTTCTAAACCTTTTACTACAAAAGTCTCAATAATGTCACACATGTATTGGACTACCCTTTACTCATTGTGAACATAGCTTACTCGTATTGTGTATAGTTATTTACTTATTTTTGTAAAGCTGTAATTGTATAAAATATAAAAGTAATTGCAAAGTTAAAAACTCTACAAAGCAATGAGCTGGTGGTAAGCTCAGAAAACCAACAAACATAAAAGACTACCAAAATTTAATCAAAAATAATGTTTACAAACAACATCAGTCTTCCATCTTCCTAAGGCCTATTACACCATTCAATCCATTATTACAAATAGAAGGGTACCCGTACAATGGCGCCGACTATTGTTGATGGTGGTAACGACTATTGATGATGATGATGATGATGTCGTTGAGTGATGTAGGTAATTGACGTAAATGGTAGTGAGATAATTTAAGAGATCATGTATCCGCAAATAAGACGCAAATTTGTTCTCGAACTTATGGGGTGGATAGACAAATTGATTGCACTAGCTACATTTAAATGTGAACGATATCAGGTAAGTAAGGTCAATAATTAAAGGGTCAAAGGGTAAAATCTATAGAAAAACCTCAACAATATTTCCAAAAATGGAAGGGGTACAATTTTTATAAATAAAAGATACAGTCATACTGATAAAACAACACACTCGATTTTTTCATGGCAATACTAACCTACCAAAAAGCATAGGGACAAACTCATCTTTATCTTTTTTCGCAATGTCGCCTAAGGTACGAAAACTTTCGATCTCTCACCAATTTCTGTTGTATATGGTTTTCCTGATTCTTCATTCAATTTTTCTACGTTGTTTAATATCAACATCCAATGGTCATTCGTTTAATAAGGGTCATTTCAACATGAATAGTTGAGCAACATGGGTCGATACAACAAGAGTTAGGGACTAGGATCATAGATCATGATCTAAACATTTAGCATGATATAAGTATGGTCCTGATGGTCTTAATTACGATTTAGTATGGGCCATTTGGTACTTCCGTCATGTGGTGCTATGTAAGCATCTAATAAGCCCCAATTTAATCTTGGGAGTAAGACAACCTGAAGTTACCTCAGATATTGGATAGTTGTGTGTATAATTGGTCGATCGAAAACAGACGCCCAAAGAATCGAAGAGCTCCAAGTCTTCTCTTGGGGCAATGTAGATGGCAACGTAGGGGCTTGTTGAACATGGAGTTGCCTTGCCCCTGTATAATCTTACTTTGTTACCACATATCTAACGGAACAAGCTAGCTAGGTTTCCTAGCAAAGAAAATGTTTTGTTTTATTAATTAATTGTACACACTTTTTATAATACGGAGTAAGGAGAATGTTCATTTGAGTCCAGTTTTTTCCGTGAAAACCAAGGGACAAATCATAGCCATTGGATTATCCCCTCAAAAATAAATCCCTACCCTTTATATCCCTCCCCTCCCCTTCCCCTCGTCTCCTTCCCCCCACCAAACACACACAAACCCTCCATTCTCGTCTCTCTCTCCCTCCTGTTTTTCCGGCCGGCGATACAACTGCCGTCACCACCTCCTCCTCCTTCTTCTCCGACGATACAACCGCCGCCACCACCATCATCTCCGATCACCCCTGAAACTCATAGAAACACACACAATTGCTCGATCTATCTTTCTCTCTCTCTCTCCTAGCCACGGCGCGGCGCCGGCAACGGCAAGGGCGGAGCTCGTACCGTATCCAACAACCACCATCTCTTGGATCGTCGCCCATCAAATCCATATCATTCCCATATGTGTCCGGTGACAACCCCTTTAGATCGGATAAGAGCGAAGCCCGTACCGTATCCACCGGAAAACGAAATTGATTAGCCGGAGAAGTCGTCGGAGAAGATTCGATGGCGTTAGTGTCTTAGTGATTACCAATCAAGCTTGATTTGGCTTGACCAATCAAATATGATTAGATAATGTCGCCGGAGTAATTCGCCGGAGTAACCAATCAAGCTTGATTGGCTTAACCAATCAAATATGATTGGATAATGTCGCCGGAGTAACCAATCAAGTTTGATTGGCTTTTGATGATTGTTGATCCAAGGGCTTAGATTAGTCCCTTGGTTTCCACCATTTTTTAAGGATCCATGTGAATACAACCCTACGGAACAAATTAAATACAAAATCATCCGGTTGAAAAAAGCCATCAAATTAAAGTATACTAGTGGCTCGTTACTTTTGGTTGTGATTTAATATCTTGAGGGGTCAACTTGGTCGATCTGATGAGGGGACACTTCTATAATATGAACCTAAAAAAGCGACTACATTCTCTGTGATGCTTATTGTCTATTGTTCATCAGTCTACTTTTCAATGTTGTTGTTATTATTATTATTATTAGACTAGTCATTGTATTTATTTGAATGTCAAATAAGACTTTAATAATGAACAAGTAAAATGTTGTAAATGCACATTTAGATAGTATTAGTAACCTGGAAAAGTCATTTGGACAATTGGACTCCTACATATATAATTGGTTAATTACTTATTTTGCCTGACAAATATTTTTGTTTTTTTGTTTGTTTAAACCATTAGTTAGATACTATTATTTGTTTGGTAATATCTTTGTCACCCTTAGTTAGATAGTATTATTTCTTAGGTACTATCTATGTTAGCTTGCAGTATAAACTATTGGAATAGCCGGTAATACATTTTTACCGGCTAAATCGATGGTTTGATTATTCTTAGCTTCCTCCTCATCTCCCTTTTAATTAGTATATGCTATATCGATTTTTAAGAGAATTAAAACCTTGTCTTTTTATAATAGATGTAGTGATCGCTGGAGGAATAAGTGTAAAAGAAAGAGCAGAAGACCCGTTATTGTCACCACCAGAAGGCAACATGACATTTTTAGGTGGTACAACCTGGTGTGTGGCCTCACCCGGTGCATCCCAATTCGATCTACAAAATGCATTGGATTGGGCCTGCGGGTTGGGTATGACTGATTGCAACCAAATCCGACCCGGAGGCCCATGTTATCTACCCGACACTCTGTTTTCACATGCATCTTTTGCTTTCAATAGCTACTACCAAGAAAATGGAAATTCAGACGTTGCTTGCAATTTTGGTGGCGCTGCCACCTTGACAAAAAACGATCCAAGTAAGTTCATTATAAAAGATCAAACCTGTCAATTTTATATATTGAACCTAAATTTAGGTTTGTTTCACAAGCAAGGGACAAATTAAATATGACATTTCTAAAGGTTTGCAATGTTTTTTTTAATGTTAATTTCAGGTTACGGAAAATGTTCCTATGCTGCATCTGCGTAAGTTGCATCCCCGATACTCCTTTTTTGCATTATGTTGTACATATTTAACACAAATATAACAATCATAATTTCACGATTTACATTTAATTGTATTCAAGAATCCAATAATTAAGTTTAAATTATAACTTGGGCAAACGATGAAAACCATCCATTCTGTTGTCTAGATATAGTTGTAAGTTGTGTATCTACTTATCACTGTCTCTTTGATACAAAGCCAATAAACATCAAAGAGACACAATGGTCTCCCCACCAAAACTTGATTTAAGACATTTGCTGAGAAATATTGTGTTTGTTAACTAACTTTAAGCCATATGATTAGTATAGTTACAAATATTTCAAATCAGATTAATTATGTACTACTGAAAATTTTATATAACTTATCTTGTATAATTGAAGTTTTTAATTCTTTTAGGCCAGCAAAATCAGAAGGAACATCAATGTGGAGGTTAAATTGGTGGAGATGTGGAGGGATTCTTATACTTTTGCACATGGGAAGCTAGCAATCCATACATTAAGTTAAGGTAGGGTGTCTTTGTTGTTGGTTTAGGAATCTTATTGTATGTCATTTTTGTAAGATACTTTGCTTCTCTAAAACAGAAGGTTTAAAACATGCTAATCCACTTTTTATCTTTGTGCTTACAAGGGTTTACTTTTGTCTCATTGTCTTATTTTTTTATTTTCGTTGTTAACATACTTGAATGGACGTCTACGACACGATTTGGGTCCTATTTATATGATGTATTCGAGGTAATATGAGGTAAAATATTCCAATGGAATATTTCTTGGAATGTGTAGAGAATCATTTGAGGCATTTTTGAGAAGTTAATTTAACTTGTTTATCGATAATAAGATCAAACTGGCACAACCGTACAAATAATAAAAAGATGGGTAAAAACATAGGTATGAGACGCAAAACGCCACCTTAATGTAACATTAGATTTTATCCTCTCATCATTTTTGAACCAGTATGGAACAAAGAACTCCATTTCATTTTTTATTTTTTTATTTAAATGACATAATCATTCTTAAACCAACTTTATTGATAAAATACATTTAACAACGAAAATAAGAATACATTAATAATAAACATCCGAAAATACATCAATGATATAGCTTAAAATAAGTTAAGAGAAACATTAATAAATAACTTAAACTAACACTAAAAAAAAAATAATGATTTGGATAAATTTTATATTAAACTCCATATCATTTGGATAAAGTTTATAACAGGATTCAAGTAAATAAACTGTAATGTATTTTTCAGAATATATATCTTTATACTACTTGATACTTTATTGTACATGAGGCCATTGAGCTACTTAAAAGGATTCAACAGGTCATGCATAGTAATGTTATGACGCACGATTTATAAATTTAGTTTTTTAAACGTCTTAGTTTTGCTATACAAAAAAGAGTAACGACGCAATTTCTTGACCACTTGTCTTCTATTTCTATGTAATGGCGTATCTCTATTATTAATAAAGAAAGATTGTTTCTAGAAGAAAAAATCTGATGTGTCATATTATAATTCTTCCCTACATTTTATATAATTAAAGATGATGTCATATTACAAAAATATATTTATTTTAATTTAGCATATTCTTTCTTTGGTCTATCATAGTTCAAAATTTCCATTTAAGTCTTGATGAAATATTTATAAATTTAAATTAATGATATTTTTATATCTATCTTCAAGTAAAAGTTTATTTTGGAGTTAAAATACATAACTACATAGGTTTAGCTCCTTTGGTGTTTCAAGTTTATGGTTATGGATATGTGAATTGTGTTTTGTTTTTATAGGTTGTAGGTTATATTATTTTTATCTACCGATGATGTTGTTAATATTATTCTACTTTGAAGCTTCAGTCTTATTAATATTATTGAATTCAATGTTTGGTAATGTTAAGATCAAGGTTTGCCTCCTATAACAATTTTTATTTTGTATATATAACGAAATATATTTGCAACGACCCGGATTGAATCCGGGTTGATTAGCTAGTTATCATTAAAAATAGAATAATAGTTTATTACACATTAATTTTTGATTATGTAATATATTTTTTTCATTTGGATCATTATTAACTAGTTTTGATAAACATAGGGGTCTGCTAATAGCTTTATGCGTTTAGCTTAGATGATGTCATATCACACAAGCCGTAGCCCAGTTATGTTGCTTAAAATATAAAGATTGGGCCGGATATGTAGATTTTTGTTTTAGTTGGATCTCGATAGAGTCATGGACTCATGTAGATCCACTTTTTAGTTTCTAATCAAAAGTTCAAACAATTGATAATCTGATATCATAGATGGTTTTTGTGTCTCCAATACTATGAAAGAAAAAAAGGTTAATGAGGAGAATCTTAATCATCTCAAACCAAATAGGCATATATAAAACCAACTTAAGTGTAAAAAGAGAGCAAATTTAGATCAACAGTAGTAAACATGTACAACTATTTAGTATATGTCGTTTTTCTCTTATTTAGAAATAAATTTATATAGTTGAGTTGGACTTTTTTATTATTGATATATTATAGTATGAAAAAATAAAAAAACTCATGTTTTCTACAACATAGAAATCAGAAAAATAATAATAAGATCTAGTGGATAGAAGTTGTCCAATAAGATAATGCCATGTAAGTAACAAGGATCTAAGTTTATCCTACTGGAAACATTCCATGGCCATAAACTAAACTCTTTTTATGTGGTGGCTTCTGCTTTAAGTCCTTCCATAACTCCAAATTTCAAACTCAAGAATTTCCTAAGTTTCTCTAGTAATTTTCAAGATAAAAGAAAAAAAAATGGCAACTGCTGTCATGTCTTCTCTTCCTCAATTCACTGGTTTGAAGGCCAGTTCACCATCACCATCCCCAGTTCAAAGCATGGTTAGTTCATTCTGTTTTATATATACTAGTTTTATAATAATCATTTTGACAATATGCGTTTAGACCAAATCATCATTACAGTTTGCATCTCGTTTTTATTCTAGTTCCCAGTCTTATTTATCATCTATAAAGGATAATTGATCCACTATAAATCACCCAAACTACCGGTCCCAAGCCCAATATTTCTTTTAAGAGTTTTTTTTGTCATCGCCAAAATATACAAATATCGGGCCGGGTTTGAATAATAACAACCCGTCCAAAAGTGTAAGTTAATGTTAATTAAGAAGTGAAATGTGATTGAACATTTGAACCAGAATGGCCGTATCTCAACCATAGCTTTCTAGCCTAGCCCAAGTTTCGCGCATAAGAAAATAGGTGAATAAGTCAAATAGTTGATAGCTAAATCAAACCTTTTGTTTTTTTTTTCACTTAGCAATTTAATTTATGATGTTGTAATTGACCACTTTCAGGTAGCAATGCAACCGATGAAGCCCAAGGGAAAGGGAAAGGGAGCTTTGGGTGTTCGATGTGATTTCATTGGTTCATCCACAAATTTGGTAAACTATTTGTATTTGTAACTTTTTATGGTATATAGGCTGAACGTAAGTTCATTTTAGATAAACGGTCTAAAAATATGACAGACAAATGTAGCATATACTCACTTTGATGTTTTACTTGATCATATAGATAATGGTGACATCAACAAGCTTGATGTTGTTTGCTGGTCGATTTGGATTGGCACCATCAGCAAACAGGAAGGCAACCGCAGGGCTAAAGCTCGAGGTTAGGGATTCAGGGCTTCAAACCGGCGACCCTGCTGGCTTCACACTTGCTGATACCTTGGCTTGTGGGACTGTTGGCCACATTATTGGCGTTGGTGTTGTTTTGGGCCTTAAGAACATTGGTGCCATATAGACTACAGTTATTTGGGAACACAAACTGTCATGTTAATAACATTGTTGTGACTGTTTTCTTTTTGAATCAATGTCTATTCCTTATGGAGTTCAAATTAATTTTGTAAGGGTTTGGAAACCGCTCGTATGCACATAACAAGATCTAAGGAAATTATTATAACTAAACAGAAATTGTGTATCAAGAGAAATAAGACATCATTAAGACGAATAACACATTCCTGAACTAGTTTAACTACAACAAAGTTAACCCTCCTCATTGTATCTTAATTATTGACTATGTTACTGGGCATATGAGCATGTATGTTCTCATTCTTGCTGCATATGAATACCCCATATGATTTTGTACGTTATTGTGATGGGTTTTTTCATATTTATAAACTGAGAAGTGAACTTCAAAAAAAACATAGAAATCGACAAGATTATCATATGCTCATGCAGACTTGCATCCATACAACTATACGTCCAAGCTGTGTATAAAACCTGACAATAGATGAACTTCTAACTTTTACTCTTTATTCATAGAACAATAAAGAGTAAATTACTTTTTTCCTCCTCATCTTATTCATTTTTTAATCTTTTAAGTGCAAAAATATCAATTTTTTACTTTAAAGCTGACAAAATTTCGCAATCGTGGTCCTCCCCTCACACGGCGTGAGTTTTTGGCCGTTAATGGAGGCACGTGCAACAAGTGTAAGGGTAAGATGATCATTTCCCTTACCAAATGTTTTAATATACAGAGTAAATTACATTTTTCGTCTCTCACGTTGTCACATCTTTCACTTTCAATCCATGACGTCACTCTGTCCAATCGAAATTTGCAAAAGTTGTTTTATTTTTTTTGCTAACTTTAACGTAAAAATTGATATTTTTTCACCAAAAGGATTGAAAACGAAAAATCTGTCAGGGACAAAAAAAAAGTAATTTACTCAATAATATAAAATAACAAATAAATTACAAATACATATTTACGAGTTGTCATATGAGATTAAACAATTAAGGTTCAATCCATTTTGTCTTGCATGTTTTTCTCTCTATCTCTTGATGAATGATGACACATCAGTTTGTTAATAACATTTCTCTAAAAATAAAAATATGATTGGGGTGTTTAGAGTTTGGGCCATCGAGGAATTTAGCCCATGTTTAAAAGACCTGGAGTCACAGTAACACCAGTCCACCAGCGAAATAAAAAGAAAAAAAAAACCTGGCATGAACAGCCTTTGCAAGTTGCATTTCATCATCGGTGAAATAAAAATAAAAACAAGTGGTCGAAAAACGACGTCGTAACAACACCCGGAAACAAGTAGAAGACAGTGGTGGCGTTGCAGAAATCAAAGGAAAAAAAAAAGGGGCTTTATTTATTTTTTGTGTTCTAGGGTTTCATATTTACAGTTCATGTGTTCACCGATAGATACATATATATAGATATATAATATAGATACAGTGAGAGATGAGTACATATAATTACGTTGTAACAGCTCATAAACCTACAAACGTCACTCATTCATGCGTCGGCAATTTCACTGGTGCTCAGGAACTTAATCTCATTATAGCGTAAGTCTTTCTATCTTTTTATTTTTTATAAATTTTATCTTCTTATAATTAAGCAATTACTTGTGACAATTTGATGATTATTTTTTTGATTAATGTTTAAAAAAGTTTAATTTGTTGTGGATCCCTAATTGTGTGAAATATTTGTGAATATTACAATTTGATAATGTTAGGGTTTGACTTAAAGTAAGATACTTTGTGAAATATGATTATAATTTCTGTTTGCTGGCTGCTATTTAAGGCAACTATTTTTAAAATTGACGTGTCGGTTTACGAGTTATAATTTGTTGTGGCCAGGAAATGTACGCGTATCGAGATTCATTTACTTACTCCTCAAGGGTTGCAGGTTGGTTTCTATTCATTTAGTTTTTGTATCACTTGTAATTTTGTTTAAATGTACATTTATGAAATTATAGTTATACGGCTTTATGCTCTGATAATGTATGACAAGTTCAGTACGTCAATTTTGAATATCCCACAAAGAGCAAATTTTGATAATTACATGTATTGCCGTTGTTTTTGGTATTTTTATGATATGTAAACTATGCCGAGAAAGAAAGTTATCAGTTTTGGGAATATTAAATTACAAATTCAGTTGATTATGTTTTCAAAAATATAGTTTTAGTAATGTAGCTGTTCGATCATACCGGAAAATTATAGAGAGTACCGTTATTTTCTACAAAAACTTAGAATTAACTTGTAGTATGAGAATAAGGAATATTGAGTCTAAAATTTAGACTTATCGTCATAGGTGGTCTAAGTAATGAAGGACCGAATTATCAGTGTTTTCGGTCAAGGACCGAAATTTGAAATTTTCGAAATTTCGGTTGGAATTCGGTATTTTTATTATTATGCAATATCTATAAATATATAATAATTAATACTTAATACTTAATCTAAATATCAAAAGTCAAGCTTAAAAATGTCATATTTGATAGATTAGTGTTAATACTTGAAAAAATCAGTGTTTCTTATGTTGTTTTTAAGTTTGGACAAAAAATTAACTAAAAAAACCTGAAAAACTGGTATACCACCGAAATTTGACGATTTTGATAAATTTCACCGAAATCTCGGCACCGATATTTGGACAGAAATCTGGACCGGTATACAGTGGAGGACCTAAAACCGAAATACCACTGGTATACCACCAAAATATCACCGAAACTGACTACATGAAACATGAAAGTCTATTATACTATCTTCTCATTGGTTGACTTTGTTACATAACTCTCGGCATGCGATATCTTTCTCTGCATACAATATTGTTATGTCCAGACTTGTGACAAAGAATCTAACATTTTCAAACAAGCATTATATTAGTATGTGAATTTGCTTTTATGCAGCCTATGTTGGATGTGCCAATATATGGAAGAATCGCAACTGTAGAACTCTTTCGACCTCATGTGAGTCAATTATGTTGTACTTTTAATAATATGAGTTTATATTATATATGTTTCATCATTTATCTTGAGGTCTTGATGTATTTTTTTGCTTTATTGAAGGGTGAAACACAAGACCTTCTCTTTATTGCAACAGAAAGATACAAATTTTGTGTTCTTCAGTGGGATGCTGATGCAAACGAGGTTATTACAAGGTTTGGTCCTGTAAATAAAGCTGTTCAGTGTTTCCCAACAACATACTTATATTTCTTATTTGTTTACAAACTTGTTCTTGATCTATGTAGAGCTATGGGTGATGTCTCAGATCGCATAGGCAGACCGACAGACAATGGCCAGGTACATATCAACTTACTAAAGTTAATTAATAGTTACTAGGAAAAATGAACCATCTTTTGTTTTTTTTATATGTCTAATATTCATTCCTACCTGTTTGCTCTTTGTAGATAGGGATAATTGACCCTGATTGCAGACTCATTGGACTCCATCTGTATGATGGGTTGTTTAAGGTAGTTGTTCCGGATCCAACACTTTTGTTTTCTTTGTATAGTATATTTCAATTTTAAGCTATTTGGCTTTCATCCTATAACTCAGTTGCATGGGCCATTAAAGTATCCACTCTTTTCTTTTTCTCCAGGTCATTCCATTTGATAATAAAGGACAACTCAAAGAAGCATTTAACATCAGGTATGTTAATGTCGTACTGTTGGGCCGTTGGCCACTGTATATGCCGGCGTATTAATTCAAAGCTATATGTTTCTCACACGGTATCGATCTGCGTTAAAGATGCAATATGATGTGCATTCTCTTGTTTGTTGAAAATTTACTCCGGAGGAAGAGAGTTTTATTATGAATACTCCACTCCCTCAAGGGTCAGGACTATGATGATGCCTTTTTGGCATAACCATATTAATTACCTGATTGGTGTGTTTTTTTGGACAAATAGTATATAAAAATCACCTACTTCCCTCCAATTTCTGACCAAAGTATTGAGTGATATTAATTTGATGCACGGTCACTTCAATTTGGAGTATGAAGATCACTGTACTTTCCTCTTAATATGCCATTGATAATAACTGACTTATATCTATTTGTATCTCAGGCTAGAAGAACTACAAGTTTTGGATATCAAGTTTCTATATGGTTGTCCAAAGCCTACAATTGTTGTTCTTTATCAGGTTAGGTTTTACAAGCTTTGTTGTTTCCATATTTGTAACATTCGACTTTGTTATCAAAAGTCATTTTCAAAAATGCTATATAGTATATTTCTCTTGTTGTGTGGTTTCAGGATATTAAAGATTATATTTTACTTTTCAATTTCAGGATAATAAAGATGCCCGTCATGTAAAAACTTATGAGGTTTCTTTGAAGGATAAAGACTTTGCTGAAGGCCCGTGGTCTAAGAACAATCTTGACAACGGAGCTGATTTACTAATACCTGTTCCACCACCATTTTGTGGTGTATTAATCATTGGTGAAGAGACAATCGTGTATTGTAGTGCCTCTGCGTTTAAAGCAATACCAATTAGACCTGTAAGTCAAATGTCACTCCAACTTTGTCTAGTGTGATGTATAAAGAAAATATGAACTCAAAAACTGATATGATGCCTTGTGCGTATACAATAATATGCTTGTAAGCCATTTTTGTTATTTTTCAACGTGTATATGATGTCCTACATTACCTTTTGTAATCTGTTTATGTTGACTGGTTCTTATTGTGTCATATGAACTTGTAGTCTATTACTAGAGCATATGGAAGGGTGGATGCAGATGGTTCCAGGTATTTACTTGGGGACCATAGTGGGCTTCTTCACTTGCTTGTCATAGCTCATGAGAAAGAAAAGTGAGTTTTATTGTTTATTTACTACGTGCACATAAATATCACCACAACAATCTACATATTTTTCGATCATTCTTCCTTGGTCCATTTTGATGAACTTTTCATATGTTATGTGCTATGCTAATATGCTTTATGAATCTTTTCAAAAAAATATGTCAATTGTAGGGTTACTGGACTAAAAATTGAGCTTCTTGGGGAAACATCTATAGCATCCACTATATCATATCTTGACAATGCATTTGTATATGTTGGTTCAAGCTATGGAGATTCCCAGGTATGTAAACACTCAGCATGTAATTAGTTAAGATGGTTGAACTTGTGTTTCTGCCTGTAAGTGGATTTTGAGATATAGCATGTCACCAAAGTTATTTTTTTCATTATCCGTTGCAGCTTGTTAAGTTGAATCTCCAACCTGATGCAAAAGGTTCCTATGTAGAAGTTCTAGAAAGGTACGTCAACTTGGGACCAATTGTTGACTTTTGTGTGGTTGACTTAGAGAGGCAAGGTCAAGGGCAAGTTGTGACTTGCTCAGGAGCGTATAAAGATGGTTCCCTTCGCATTGTAAGAAACGGTATTGGGATCAATGAACAGGTGAGGACTTTTCATCCTCTTTTCTAGTGATATTCAAGTATGGTTATTAATTTCTTTTGATTTTTTTTTTCTTTTTAACAAAGTTATGATATTTGTTATGTTAAGGCATCCGTGGAACTGCAAGGTATTAAAGGAATGTGGTCACTTAGATCTGCAACAGATGATCTGTATGACACTTTCTTGGTTGTGAGTTTCATCAGTGAGACTCGAATATTGGCCATGAATCTAGAGGATGAGCTAGAGGAAACTGAGATTGACGGCTTTTGTTCTCAAGTACAGACATTATTTTGTCATGACGCTGTTCATAATCAACTAGTTCAGGTATGCATTGGCTTTTATTACATTTTGATCATTTCATTTTTACTTTACCTTTTTACCTGATCTAGAAGCAAATTGCCATGGCTCTCAAATAAGAGACATCTAATTGATCTTGATTATTATAATATTTTGTTAACTCAAAGTCATAGTAAACGCTGTTTCAGGTTACCTCAAGCTCTGTGAGACTGGTAAGTTCAACATCAAGAGAGCTACGTAACGAATGGTTTGCACCCGCTGGTTTCTCAATAAATGTTGCCACTGCAAATGCTACTCAGGTACATCACCACTGTTCTTCATTGGAGTTTGAATGGAACTCTATACTCTATGTGGTGCTTGGCAATGCATGGCTAAGATCATCTATTCATGATTAAGTCATGTGACGATTAGTTGCTAAATGCCGGCTCTGTTACGTGAAAGGTGGTTAAATTTGGGCCATTGGTTCTTTAGGTTACAAGTACACGAGCTTCAACTTAACACAAGACAGGGTCACAGGGCTGGGCCTAATCGGTTCTAGGAGACCAGGCCTGGACTGGGCGTGGATCTGGCGTTTTTTAGTAGATGATTAGATCCAGTGTTCAGGCATAATTGCTCTCAGACGCATGTCTGTCTACGCATCTATATTGCATCTTAGGAGAAATTTCTATTTTAGTTTCTATATTTGCTTAGCCAATTGCAGTTAACTTATCATGTAATAATTTTTTATGTAATGTATCCGTGTATCTTTATTTTGTGTGTGTCTTGTCTTATTCTCTCGTGTCCTTCCTTCCTACTTGTGTTATCTGGCGAAAATCAACATTGACTTGAGCTCATTTTGACAGGTTTTGTTGGCTACTAGAGGTGGTCATCTAGTTTACCTTGAAATTGGTGATGGTATTTTAGTTGAAAAAAAGCATGCACAATTGAAGTATGATATCTCATGCCTTGACATAAACCCCATTGGTGAAAATCCAAACTATAGTAACCTTGCTGCAGTTGGTATGTGGACGGATATTAGTGTCAAGATATTTTCACTGCCTGACCTAAATCTGATCACTGAGGAACAATTAGGTGGTGAAATTATTCCCCGGTCGGTTCTTCTTTGTGCCTTTGAAGGGGTATGCTTCTTCTTGAGTATATTCTAGTTATGATTTCATTAAGCTTTTACAACTTCGGTTCTACTAAAATAAGAGTGTTTTTTATTTATTTTCAGATACCTTACTTGTTGTGTGCTCTTGGAGATGGTCATCTTTTAAATTTTTTACTGAACACGAGCACTGGCGAATTGACAGATAGGAAGAAAGTGTCTCTTGGTACCCAGCCAATAACGTTACGAACATTTTCATCAAAGAATACCACACATGTTTTTGCAGCCTCTGATAGGCCCACGGTTATATACAGCAGTAACAAGAAATTGCTCTACAGTAACGTGAACCTAAAAGAAGTCAGTCACATGTGCCCTTTCAATTCTGCTGCTTTTCCAGACAGGTTACATTTGTAATTTTGTACTTCAGCCTATATGGTTTTACATTACTTGTAACATTTTTTAATTGTGGTCTACAGTTTGGCGATCGCTAAAGAAGGTGAATTGACAATTGGGACAATTGATGACATTCAGAAACTTCATATCCGTTCTATCCCGCTTGGTGAACATGCAAGGCGAATCTGCCACCAAGAGCAGTCACGAACATTTGCTATATGTAGTTTAAAATACAACCAGTCAAGCACTGAAGAATCTGAAATGCATTTCATCCGCTTGTTGGATGATCAGACATTTGATTTCATATCGACTTACTCACTTGACCAGTTTGAGTATGGTTGTTCCATACTTAATTGCTCTTTCTCAGATGATAATAATGCATATTACTGTGTTGGCACGGCTTATGTTATGCCAGAGGAGAATGAACCA
Organism: Erigeron breviscapus; assembly: GCA_034093135.1. Classification (NCBI taxonomy): domain Eukaryota; kingdom Viridiplantae; phylum Streptophyta; class Magnoliopsida; order Asterales; family Asteraceae; genus Erigeron; species Erigeron breviscapus. The sequence goes on from CM067167.1 coordinate 64,431,173, forward strand.
ACGAAGGTTTGATGTTATTTTATTTTTGTAGTTTTGATATATATGAAATATGCTCTTAATGCGAAAATAATCATTTCATTGATGCACAAGTGTAGGGCCGAATTTTGGTTTTCATGGTCGAAGATGGGAAGCTACAGCTAGTAGCTGAGAAAGAAACTAAAGGTGCTGTTTACTCCTTGAATGCCTTCAATGGTAAACTTCTTGCTGCTATAAATCAAAAAATTCAGTTGTACAAGTGGATGCTTCGAGATGATGGTACACGAGAATTACAATCTGAATGTGGACATCATGGGCACATACTTGCTCTCTATGTACAAACTCGTGGGGATTTTATTGTTGTTGGTGATTTGATGAAATCAATTTCATTGTTGATATATAAGGTACCCTACTGATAATTACCTTTCTTGTAGCAGGTTAAAGTGGGTTGGGTCAAACTGTCAAAGTAGATAGTTGTGTATTTAAAACATTGGGTCAAAGTAGATAGTTGTGTAGTTTCCGCAGTGGGCCAGGCTGGCCTGCATACAGTTTTTTGCCTTTATTTTTTAGAGATATGTGCCAGATGTGATGACAGTAACTATGTTGTTACAATAGAAATGAATTTTTTCTAAAGAAACAAAATAGCATGTTTTATCATAACAAATGCACCGTGGGTGAATTTTGACCTGTTTTACTCCAACCCATTTGACCCCATTTTAGTTTTATCTTAAGTGGGACGTTCTTGACCATTGTCTGTTGGACAGAATACATAATCCAAATTAACCCATTTAGTTGGGTGTGTACCAACTAATTACTTTCTTGGTGATTTTTTTTCAGCATGAGGAAGGTGCTATAGAGGAACGGGCCCGTGATTACAACGCTAACTGGATGTCAGCTGTCGAGATTCTTGATGACGATATTTATCTTGGTGCGGAGAACAACTTTAACCTTTTCACAGTTCGCAAAAACAGTGAAGGCGCAACTGATGAGGAACGAGGCCGTCTAGAGGTGGTTGGTGAATACCACCTGGGCGAATTTGTGAACCGTTTCCGACATGGTTCGCTCGTGATGCGGTTACCTGATTCTGATGTCGGTCAAATACCAACTATTATATTTGGAACAGTCAATGGTGTTATTGGTGTCATTGCCTCACTTCCTCAAGATCAATACATTTTCATGGAGAAACTTCAGACGAATTTGAGAAAGATTCTAAAAGGGGTTGGGGGTTTGAGCCACGAGCAATGGAGATCATTTTATAGTGAGAAGAAAACCGTTGACTCAAGAAACTTCTTGGATGGCGACTTGATTGAGACGTTTCTTGATTTGGGACGGAACAGAATGGAAGAGATCTCAAAAGCAATGAATGTGTCGGTGGAGGAACTTATGAAAAGAGTAGAAGAGTTGACAAGGTTGCATTAGTTTTTTTCCTACTTTCTGAAGAAACTTCGTTTTGAAACCTTGACATGTAAAACTTTGCACTTCCTTTTTTTGTTGGTGTGTATTCATTCTCTCTGTCATGTTTCATAAAGAATAGGAAGAGGCTGGCCTGGGTGTGAACTTTATCTTGTCTTGTGTATTTTATATATTCCTGGATTCTGAAATATTGGCAACTGTTGTATAGAAGACAGGGCCAACCTAAGCAGACAAGTCAATTATGACCGTTTTTGTTGGGTTGGGCCGGGCCGAACTTGTTGGGATCTTTTTAGTGTTTATTTGATAATTTTGATCCATTTTCTCAGTTCTATTTTCATGAATGCAACTTGTATGTGAAGGTTTGACCTCCAAATGAAGTCTTTGGGCATCGGGTTTCTCCTACATGTCTTGTTTGTCTCTCATGGTTCTTCCGAGTATTACAGAAAGGAACATCTCCTACGGTATTGCAGAGGAATGCCATCAAGTGGGACACACATGGTAAAAGTGGTGATGCATTCTCACTCATTGTATTTAAGAAATGATGCGTATTACATCAACGCTTGAGAAAAAGTTGTCACGAGGTGTTTGGAAGAAGGGGTTGTCGATGGGTTTTTGTTTTGGGGTTTGTTCAGAAAACCCACCATCACAACCATTGGGTTTTCTGACAAATGTTTATTAACTTCTGTCATCTTCTTACGTCTGATCTTGCTTTTATTTCAGTATCCAATTTTAAAAACTATTTATAAAACAAATATCATATAACAAAGATGTTTTTCCCCCACTATTTTCCTTTCAGAACTAATCGTCAACATATTCATTACTCTCACTTTAAACCAAACGTTACCTATAAACAGTTTATCATTGTCTGTGTGGATCGAATATTGATAAATTCCCTCCAATGTCCAAACCACATTTGTGAATATTAAAAGTAATGTCTTCCCACTTAAAATATGTACGGGAAGGAACCTATTCTAAATTCTAATATGTTATCTTTAAAATCAAACTTAAAAATGTTGATACGTAAGTGATGACGCAATTGATTCCTCTCCACTTTGCTGACTACCAAATTTGTGTTTTACCTTAAAATTATGCTGACCCACCAAAATCTGGTCAAATGTGTCAACGATTTTATATAAGTTCGATACGTTAATTAATAACTAGCGACAAATATCTATACCCCGCCCCTTTTTTCAAAAAAAATTTGATTTGATCTACCTACCATCATTGTTTTTTGTTACTCTACCATCGACAACGTCACCACCACCACCACTTACAATGTCGCCGCCACCAATCCTCATTTGATCTAATCTGCCGAGTACTGTCTAGTTTATGTTGCAAAAGTCCAAATTCTTTTAAAAATAACGTTGAAAAACAAATATAGAGACTTTTAAATAACAGTTCAAAAAATAACACTTCAAAAAATCCATCCTTTTAAAAAACTATGGAGACTTTCAAAAAATAACAGTTGCTAGTTAATTTATTCACTAGGCAAATACATAGACTTTTAAAAATAACAGTTTAAAAAGTCCATCCTTTTAAAAAAATTGAAACTAATCCTTTTAACTTCTTTTTTTTTGTTACAATAAATTTTATTATTGATAAGAAACTTGGTCGTGATACTTCCTTTGAAGGTATTTTCTTTTATTATTTTAATTAATTTAAATTTGAGTTTTATTGTAGTTTTTATGATTTGATGTTTTAATGTTTTAGTTAGTCTTGTAAAAACAGATTTCCTTTAACGCAACGGTAACAAATCGTAGCAGTAGTAAAAAGGAGAGCACAGAAAAAAGTTATTCATAGACCAAAAAAGTCACTTTGTCACTTCTCCCACTTTTTATGAAACTTCCAAAAACCATTCTCATTCTCATTCATTCAATCAACCTCCTGTTGTAAAAACCATACACACACATATATATCTCCACATTCTATATCTATTTCATATTTGATATTCTCTCCGCGGGATCCTTTCACTTTCTTTTCTAAACATATCATTATATATTTTTGGTTTGCTTTAAATATAATTACTCGCAGAAAGTCATTACATTACAATGGCAGGTAGTCGGGCAAAAAGTTGTGCCGCTACCCCCTTTTGAATAGCAAACCCGATTCTACTAAATACAATGTTTTAGGCCTTAAGAGTCGAGGAATTACTATTAACAACTTTCTCAACCCGTTTCAAAAATCGTACAGCGTCGGGGGCAAGAACACCAAAGGTGTCAAAATCAAACGGGACAAATACATGTTGATTCTCAATGCAAGCTTTCTCGTGTTTTGCAACTTTGCTCAACTCAGCCTTGAGTGCGGCCTGTCCCGCAACAAAACCATGGTCCTTGAGTCCAACAAGAGGGGACACTCATGTTAAGTCTACACACGCGTGTTTCCCCATTCCCAACAAAACACAAGAATGTCCGCCGGGCGTAAGGTGGACATTTATCATCAATAATAAATATCAAAATCTCTTTCTTTGGCTTCCTGCTATCACATATCATTCTCATCATTCTCGCCCCCACCACCACATCGTCGCCGCCACGACCACCGCCGCATTGCGCGGGTAACATGCTAGTACAGTTTATCTAAATGAGTTACGAGTAACTAGGTGTTTGTAATTATATTAGATAACAACGTAATAAGGTTACGGTGGCGGCGGCAACTAGTGGTGACGACGACTAGTGGTGTAGGTAATCGATATAAAAGTAATTGATCTAAAAAAGATGGTGAAATTATTTTAGAAAATATGTGACCATTTGTGTAAATTAACTCATTAAGAGTATAATGGTTACTATCTCCGTCCCATTTTAAATGTCATAGTTTCACTTTTCAAGTTTTTTTCTTTAAACTTTGATTGTAAAAATCTTTGGTTGTGTTATATATTAGTTGATGGAATTTAAAAACGGTAGATTGATGGGAACCGCTTGATCCCATGTACCGAATTGGTACCCACATAACCCCCAGCAAGGATAGTGTCAAGGTAAGTCAACCACTTAAATTCAATTTTGCTGCCTCTGACAAAATTCGAACCCAGGTTGCTCCCAGAAAGTGACAGCTGGTGGCCAAGAGTTGGTTAGTTGATGGAATTTATATCAATGAAAAATATGTTTAAAACTCAATCCATCCATATAGTTTATATCAAGTATTACAAAATAAAAACAAAAAAAATTTACGGTCAAAGTTAAAGAGAGAAGACTTGACAAGTCAAATTTTGACAATTAAAATGAGACGGGGAGAGTATTTCACATAAACTATATTATAAAGGAAGTTCATTGAATGTACTTTGGTCAACTTGTAACTAATTTTTTTTCCAACTCTTTCTGCAAATTGAGTGGTGAATTTTTTTTATATAGTTTAAGATAAAAAAAAAATTTATACAGAAAAAATTGCAGGATAAAAACACGAAATTTATTATTTTCTAATTATATATTTATTACTCATGCTTGTTTTTTAGGGAAACAAATAATAACAAAACTATTTTTGAAAAGCTACGAGTCTGCTAATTTTTAAGAAATAAACATTTTATTATAGGCAAATAAATATCTACTTAATTTTTATTTTTTTTTGTTACAATAAATTTTATTATTGATAAGAAACTTGGTCGTGATACTTCCTTTGAAGGTATTTTCTTTTATTATTTTAATTAATTTAAATTTGAGTTTTATTGTAGTTTTTATGATTTGGTGTTTTAATGTTTTAGTTAGACTTGTAAAAACAGATTTCCTTTAACGCACGGGTAACAAATCGTAGCAGTAGTAAAAAGGAGAGCACAGGAAAAAGTTAGACCAAAAAAGTCACTTTGTCACTACTCCCACTTTTTATGAAACTTCCAAAAACCATTCTCATTCTCATTCAATCAATCAGCCTGTTGTTGTAAAAACCATATACACACACATATATATCTCCACTATCTATATCTATCTATCTATATCTATATCATATTGATATTCTCTCCGCCGGATCCTTATCATTATTATTTATCATTATCAATAATAAATATCAAAATCTCTTTCTTTGGCTTCCTGCTATCACATATCATTCTCATCAGTTCAATTTTGTAAGTATCATTTTAATCATCATTTTCATTTTATCATGTGATTGAATTCTTATATATCTATTTATGTTATTTTCTCAAATTTTGTATTCATTTAGTTAATAATGAATTGTTTAATAAGTTTTTCCTTACTAAAAATGATTTGATTTGAATTGAAATGTTATAATTGCGATTTGATTAGTTTACCATATAGTTAGGGTTTATATGATTGTTACTGTTTGATGTATGATAAGTAAACAGTATATTGTAGCTACGAGTTGACTTTTTTTCTTCTTGGTTAACTGATTGATACATCAGTTCTTACTCTGTGTGTGTGTGTGTAAGTGAGGTGACGGAAGGTTAAACGAGAATAATAAAAAAAAAAAAAGTGGAACAGATCTAATTACATGTAAATTAGCTTCTTTTTTTTGGTTCTTTTTTTACCTTTATCACTTTCTAGGTATGAATGAACTACAATAAATAACCTGTTAAATTAACATTTGAGTTTGAAGTTTTTACAGTTTTCTGGCTTTTCTTTACATCTCTCTCTCTCTCTCTCTCTCTCTATATATATATGACATTGACAGGATGGTACTGGACCTCACATAAGTGTTGACTTGACAGTTTCATCTTTCAGAGAACTGATTTCTAAATCAATTTTGCATTCAGTAGAGGGCTTATTGCCTAGAAATCCTATCTTCTTTTTAATTGTCTCTTTCAGACCATCGAACTTCTTTTTGGCATTCCGAGTCATTAAAAATTTAAGGTGTGTCCTTCTAGGCCGTTATGTTACCAAAACAACGGCCTTTTGATAACAAGAAGAATGGTCTAAAGGGACCCCTTTTAATGTTTTGATGACCTAGAAGAGACATTTGAAAAGTATGATGGCCTAGAAGGAACAAAAAATTACATAGGGGTTCTAAAATATAAATTCTTCAATATATACTCCATAAACTGAGGTGTATATATATATTATATATATATATAATGATGATGTTGACATGATATTAATGTGCGAGATTGGTAGTGGTCCAATGGAGCTCTTGGTAAGTGGTGGATGTGATATTTGGATGTGTGTTTTCAAATTAATTGTTTCGAATAAACGGATTATAATCTAGCAATTAGTTTGTGATTTAGGTAATTATATATTATCTCGATAATCACTGTTTTTTGTAGCTTTGCCAAAGTAACTGTTTTGATCGTAAATACTCTAAAGTGGTATCTGGACTGAATTTGCTCCAACTTTATTTGGTCTCTTGCTAAACATAGGGCTATGTTTAAGATTTTTGTGAATAAAAATTATCATTATTGATCATTTTGTGTTTTCACAAGGAATTTAATGTCATTATCCATATACGAGATGGTTATTTCTTCTATATATGGAAGGGGTGTTCATCATTCGTTACTTTTTATATGAATTTTTTAAAACTCAGGATACTGAGTGTTATACAATGGATATTTCTTTACAGGAAAGGGGAAAATGAAGTTGAAGTTGTAGAAGCACTCGCTTCATTCTAGTAGGGGAAGATGGGTTTTAAGGCTCTAGATTTATATTGCCGCCCGGTGGAAAATGGGGTATGGGCAACGGCCGTGGAAAATGAATTTGGGCCTTACACACCATGTGCAACAGATTCTTTGGTTACTGGAATTTCCCACTTGGTCCTTTTGGGAGCTTGCATATACCGGATATGGGTGACAAAGAAGGATTTTAAAGTGCAAAGGTTTAAATTGAGGTCGAATATCTACAATTATTGGTTGGGGTTATTGGCTTTTTGCTGTACTGCTGAGCCTTTATTTAGATTGATCATGGGCATTTCGGCTTTGAATGTTGATGGAGAGTTTAGTCTTGCTCCGTATGAGGTTTGTTTCGTTTCGTTTCTCTTCTTCTATTGATAGTGTTAGAAAAAAGAGTTTGGGTTTCTCTAAGTTACTTGCAAAGTTGATTTCGTTGTTGCTTTTTTATATGCGTTACAGTAGAAAGAATGATATGCTCATACATCAGGAGTTATTAACACTTGAAAATGTAGGCATGGTTCAAAGGTATTCTAGACATTTAATACATAATCATATAATTGTGTTAACGTGATATAAAACTGTTGAACAACCATCTGCTTATTTTCTTTTTACCAAAAGGAAATAGAAATTCAAAAAATAATGCGTCCTAGTAAGCAAAAACTAAAGGCATTGTTTGGTTTGTTGAGATGTTAATCAAAAATTGGTATGAAATCCACAAAATTGATGCCTTTTCAAGCCCATCAAAGGGAATGGGTTTGAATTTCATTCCCATTTTCATACTTTTACTTTATTAACCCATACCCATAGTAAAACCCAACTACAAACCAAATGCACCCTAAATTTTGTACTTTAAGAGTGGACTTGGCAACTATAGAACCTAACTATGGCATTCATGCTTCATTTGTCAGATGTCATTATAGTGTCTGACATGCGACACAGTAGCATGAACACATGATTGTTTGCATGTATGTTAGAAACAATATAAGGCATGGTTATGTATATATATGTGTGTGTGTGTGTGTCTATATAATTTATGTTTATGGTAAAGTATTGACATGACATACATAATAGTCTTCAGTCTGTTTGTTATGGAAAACGTTGCTTCTAAGTTCTATATGGAAGGCCATTGTCTGTTTTTAGTATCTTATTTTAATAAGGATGTCACTTTTTCAAAGCTTATTATGTTATTTCCTGCCTTCCGTAACAGTTTTGCATTGCATACTGTTTTCTTCTTTTCCCTTTTCTTATTAGTATATTTATTAGAGAAGTACATAGTAAAGTGATTTCCGCTGACCCCTTGTTTTTTTTGTTAATTTTCATCAATTATTGCAGATTGTTACCTTAATTATTAAGGCTCTTACATGGTGCTGTATGTTGGTCATGATCGGTCTCGAAACGATTGTTTATGTTTGTGAAGTTCGTTGGTTTGTGAGGTTTGGTGTTGTTTATGCTTTGCTTGGAGATGCTGTGTTGTTCAATCTTGTGCTTTCCGTGAGCACTTTTTATACAAGGTTTTTTTTACCACTTGAAGTTACTTTGACCTTTTGTATTAAGAGGCCATACGTGTGTGTCAACTTTGGTATAAGAAGAAACTATAATATTTCAACTTTCAAATAAATGAAGATAATAAAGTGAATCCTAATCCCTCGAGAATTAATCATACAACTTTCTACATGCGAATTTATTGATTTATGATTGAATTTGTTCCTTGCAGAAATGTACTCTATCTCTTCTTCAATGAGGTTGCCTTGCAGGTTAGATGTCTCCCTTTCCAGTAGTTTGTTCTTTTTTAGCGTATTACACATGCAATTTTGATCTATCATGCTGTAGTTCACTAGTTTGTTAGTTTTTTGTCATGTAACAAACAATATATTTAGTTATCCACCGTACATATCAAGTTCATTTGTAATGCGTATATATATAATCTATTTACTCATAGGGTCGTCTCATATACATATTATGTAGGTTCTCTTTGGGCTATGTTTGATTTTCTACCTTCCTACTTTGGATCCTTATCCGGGCTATACCCCGATACGGGCAGAGTCTTTGGATGATGCTGAATATGAAGAACTTGCCGGTGGACAACAAATTTGTCCTGAGAGGCACACCAACATTATTTCGAGTAAGTGCCACTCGCTTAATTTGTATAAGGCGTGTAGAGAAGGCGAGAAGCTGGTTGCTATAACCTTCTTATGATGTACTTCATCTATGGTTCAATACTTCAATCAGTAGAAGTTTAAAGTGTATTATTATGATCTATTGCATCTGTGCTATACAGATGCTTATTGTGACCTTCTGATGATATAATTTGTTGCATCCTTTTAAGAAAAATTTTTTTTTATTTCAAGGCATCTTCTTCTCTTGGATGGATCCACTCATGCATTTAGGATACAGAAGGCCACTTACAGAGAAGGATATATGGAAACTGGATGATTGGGACAAGACAGAAACACTAAACAGCAAGTATGCTATTGTTTCTACTTACGTTGTATATAACCTCCATGGTAATGCTTAGAGGTCCCAAAATAGGCGGGTTGGCTAATGATTATAACAAGTCTATTCAAACTGGGGAGTTTTGTGTGGTTTGAAATGGGCCAGGTTAGGTAGACCTGCAAACAATGATGTCTCTTTTGTATATTTTACATAAATCATTTATCATGTTCAATATGATTGAAAATGCTACATTATTACATTTACAGTAACAATCTAAATATCTATATCTGTGCAACATTATAGAACCATTTGGGACATTATCTTAATCTCTTAGTTTCAATATTCGAAATTACACAGAGACCCCTTTGCAAAGCCTAGTGTCAAAGCTAAGTCTAATACAAATCTTCACATAACTAATAGTACCACCCGAGAAATCAACGTGTATATCAAATTTAAATAAAAAACCATATATTTAGCAAAATATATACCCTTTATTTATACATTGACCTTTCCACTTAATCATAAATGTAGACGTCGAATGATCAATGTAGTTCATTCCTGTCAATACCTGAACTCTTGAAGTTGTCTTAAACCATCAGAAATGCCGAAATACAGAAGGAAACAGTGAAAATTGAAAATCGTGACAACCTCCTGAAGGCATCATATATTCGGGTACAAGGCTAGTCTATATGAAGTGATTCAGGAGGTTATTATGCAATAAAAATACACTTAGGGTGAATTCCGATACAAATGACCTGTTCTTGTATTAGCGTTTTTGACCAATTCGGCTCATTTGAGGAAAAATAAAACCCAAATCAACCCACTAAAAAAGTTATTGGGTCTAACTTGTCACCTATCATAATTTTTGTTGCACTTAGGTTTGGTTTAATGGTGATCACATTTTCTCATTTCAGATTCCAAATATATTGGGCAGAAGAGATCCGCAAGCCTAAACCATGGCTTTTAAGGGCTTTACATCGTAGTCTTGGAGGAAGGTTTGTGTCGTGACATATTGTTACAAAGTTTTGTTGCTGCCATATGAATGGTGTCATTACGTATGAACTTATCTGATTAAATGATGTTTGTTTGATTACAGATTTTGGTGGGGAGGCTTTTGGAAGGTATTCTATGGATATCTCAATTTTGAGTTCACTGATTTTTGCATAGTTTTGAAGCTCATAATTTGTTGGCTCCTTATGGACATTCTCATTGTTAACAGCTTAAATAAAGTTAATTTCATGAATATAGGATTTTGTTTAATCTCTAGAATGTTGACTTGCGTGTTTTGTTTTTTTCAGATCGGCAATGATCTTTCTCAGTTTGTTGGCCCACTGATTCTGAACCAGCTATTATTGGTGAATTTGCTATTTCTTTTTGATCCCCGGTTAAGATAGTCTTTTTATTATCTTCTAATTGTTTATAATTTGCAGTCTATGCAAGAACGCGGTCCAGCTCAGATTGGTTACATCTATGCATTTTCAATTTTTGTTGGAGTGGTACAAGATTCTTAACTTTCTTCTAGTTATTCTTTTCAATGTAAAGATTTGCATGTATTCCAAACATTCTCTAATGCATCGAATTACATGCTTCTTGCGATAATGTTTTTATTAATTTATTTTGAGGTTAATACCAGCAATAACAAAGAAAGTCTGTCATAATCATATCTGGTATTGACTTTTGTTTATCTCTAATGTTTTTGGTTCTAAGGCTTGACAATTTTATTTTGGTTCCTGATAATAGGAAGACCCATAATACTTTCTTTGGTCATGTTTTCATTAAATCATTTAACATAGTTAAAAGTTCAGAAATAAGTTATATTGGTTAACGATATAGGTATTTGGTGTGCTATGTGAGGCTCAATATTTTCAGAATGTCATGCGTGTTGGATACCGCCTTCGTTCAACTCTGGTAATTGCTTCACTCTCATCTATTCTAAAAAGATGCTTTTTATGCTTTAATTCTGTGTTTCCTCGTTAGTTTGTCTCAAAACAATGGCATCATCTGTATGTAATTTAAGCTATTAAAAATCTGCTTCTACTTCAGATGGTAGTGGTTCTTTCTCATTAAATTGTTAGACTACAGGCCTGATCTGCCAACTATACAATTAAATGCTTTTCTCATCATTCATCCTTGCTTTATGACCTTCAAGAATCTTCCGACATTTGGCATGTGAATTTTGTTATTCCGTTGTTCTAATATTAGTTATTTAAACTTCGTTATGTTTGAATTTTGATTAAATCTGAATCATTACATTCTCTTTATATCTAATGGAACTTCTTGTATGCCAAACAAGTTCTGACATCGTATTTTATAATTTTATCAACCAGAAGTGTTGCTAACTTAGTTGACAGTTTAAATGCTATCTAGATTTCTTACTTATTCTGAGCTTGTCTTGGTAAACCTATTTGAACCTATGATTCTTTGTAGATTGCTGCAGTTTTCCGGAAGACTTTAAGGCTAACTAACGAGAGTCGCAGAAACATTGCATCCGGGAAGATAACAAATTTAATGACAACCGATTCTGAATCTCTCCAGGCACGTTTCATTAGCATTTATGTCTATTTGAGATTTTGAGTTTTACATTTGGAAAAAGTATATGATCATTTCTCTTTCTAAGCATAAAAGCCATTGAATTGTGCTGTATGCTATAATATGAGTATAGATGGTAAACTTGGGTTAATCAAAGCTCTCTCTGTCCATTTGTTAATTAACAGTTCGTGTGTCGAATTTGATTTAATAGTATACAGTATATTATTTCCATGTAACATCATTTGTTAAATAAAAATAAATTAGGAGGTTGTATAACAACTTTACAAACAAAAAAGAACAATTAAGCAACTTCGATCATCCGATTCGTTCTTTCTAGGCGAGAAATTTGTATATTACCATTTGACCCATTACTTCATTGGAAATAAACATAACTCGGCGTTTGCCTCTTCTGTTAGGATTTTTTTTTTGAACTTGGGCAGTAATTCTAATCGCCAACTTATAATGGTGTAATGCTAAATGCAATATCTACCGGCTTGAACTTTTCAAAAAAAAAGGAGACATTGAGTGTAAGGTATTGATGCTTCCAATTAGTTTAATGACTAATTTTGTCTTTTTTCTCCACAGCAAGTAAGCCAGTCACTTCACACTTTGTGGTCCGCCCCTTTCCGTATCATTATTGCACTGGTTCTTCTCTACCAACAATTGGGCATCGCCTCACTTCTTGGTGCTGCATTGTTAGTTTTCATGTTCCCCATACAGGTACTATGATTTTCAGTTGGGTGGTCATGCAGATATCTGCTGTTTTCCTTATACATACATGCATGCATTGAATACACTCATATCTACTCTTACCTCATACCTTCGTAACACCTTGTTATGAATGGAGATTTTTCTTTAACATGTAACATATCCTTGGAAACAGACTGTGGTTATCAGTAAGATGCAAAAAATGCAAAAGGAAGGATTGCAGCGGACTGACAAGAGAATTGGTCTCATGAATGAAATCTTAGCAGCTATGGACACTGTCAAGTACTTGCTATTAATAGTCCATGCTAGAATACCAACTTTTGTTATGTACACAGGTTGAGTAATGAATAGTTGTGACTCTAGTTAATTTTATTCCAGATGCTATGCTTGGGAGAACAGTTTCCAAGGAAAGGTCCAAGGTGTTCGGACAGAAGAGCTGTCATGGTTTAAGAAAGTACAAATGCTAGGAGCGGTATGTTACCAAACAAATATTCTACATGTTTTGGCCCAGATATCATTAATACGTGTTTCAATAATTATTCCACACTCATGTGCTTTTCTGTATTTTATCTTCTCTCTGCGAATCTGACATGATTGCTCCCTTAATTTGCAGTTGAATACTTTTATATTAAACAGTATCCCGGTTGTGGTGATTGTGGTTTCATTTGGGTTGTTCACGTTACTTGGAGGACAGTTGACACCTGCTAGAGCATTTACGTCACTCTCTTTGTTTGCTGTTCTGCGTTTTCCACTATTCATGCTTCCGAATATGATTACTCAGGTGTTTTGTGATTACTAATTAATTAATTTGCTTGTTTTGATCTTAGTTTACATGTCAAGTTTCTGTATTTATACATTTTTATTGCAGGTTGTAAATGCCAATGTGTCCTTGAAACGTTTGGAAGACTTGCTGTTGTCCGAGGAAAGACTCCTCCTTCCAAACCAACCTCTTGAACCAGGACTCCCGGCTATCTCAATTAGGAATGGATTCTTTTCTTGGGATTCAAAGGTCGTCTTTTATGTGTTCATTTATAAAATGTATAGTTAAAATATATGGGGGTTTAATTTGAATTTATTATATATATATATAATATATATATATATATATATATATATAATATATATATATATATTATATATATATATATATATAATATATATATATATATATATATTGTATAGTTAGATTATACAGTTTATTTTGTAAATTTATCTTAACCATGTATCGGTATTATGTATTGTATTCAGTATGTTTAATCAACTTTATTCTTGTTGCAGGCTGATAAACCGACGCTTTCAAATATTAATATAGATATACCAATTGGTAGCCTGGTGGCAATAGTTGGAAGTACAGGGGAGGGGAAGACATCGCTTGTATCCGCTATGCTTGGAGAACTTCCTCCAGTTAGTGAGGCACATGTTAGTATGAGAGGAACAGTTGCATATGTTCCACAAGTCTCTTGGATTTTTAATGCAACGGTATGTTTCAACGTATTAATTGAATTTCTATTTTTGAATTTATTATCTTTGTGAAATCATTGTGTTATCTATCTAGAATGAGTTTTTTTTTAATCAAGGGTAAATATTTACTAGGTGTTTGGATGTGTGATTTGAAAATCCACAACTAAATAATCAGCTGTAATAAAATGTTTTACTGGAGATAGTGTTTGGATGTATGATTTGAAACAAATCATATGTAATAACAACTGAATAATTAGCTGTCATAAGAATATAAAAGGGATGTGTTTCTTTTGTTTGAAGTTGTAATAGAGAATTAGCTCTCTGAGTGTTTTGTCAAATTCTCTTTATTTGTGGAACTAATAGATCCGGGTATGTTTTTGGCAAAAAAAAAGCTTTATTTCGCTGACAATTTGTTTAGAGCTTTTTCAAAAATTTTAAGCTCTTAAAAATTAGCTACATCAAGTAGCTTCTAAATCTAGTTTTAGCTTATGATATGCTAAATTGTATAAATACCCTTTTTACAATTTTGTTGGTGTGCCTTTTTTTGTAAATTTCTATAATATTAAGCTTCATTCCAGCTATTTTGCCAAACACCTCTAGAAAAGTAAAAGTTCCATTGTCCAGCTCTAAAAATAGGCTTCTGTTTTCATTTTCAGCTATTTTTACCAAAAATACCCAAGATGACCGAAACAGACTTTTATATACTTTGTCGGGGTATTCAAATTCACGATATGACAATTTAGTTTAAACTCTAATTATTTTTCTTTAGTTAATTTGTTACAAAAATATAATATATGTATTTCCAACAATTATACATTGAATCGTAATAATGTAAATGTTGGTTTAAACAAGGGGTAAATAAGCAATCTTATTCCCAACAGAATGAAAATTACTTTATCTATTCACAAAAAGTGATTAGTGTGTGCAATAATCAGATAATCAGTTTTAATAAGTTGACTTTGGAACCCCCTTAGTGAGGTTTAATAAGTTGACTTTGGAAGCTCTTTCTTTTTGGGTTTGGACCCACTCTTATGTCATACATGTGTCTCTTCTAGTCCTGAGATTTAGATCTTTCTTTTTCAGGTACGTGACAACATATTGTTTGGATCCCCCTTTGAACGTGCAAAGTATGAGAAGACAATAGATGTAACTGCATTGCACCATGACTTGGACTTGCTTCCAGTAAGTAGCATTGTGTTTCATCAAGTTTTGCTTCTATGGTCATATCTTCATTGTAAGTTATATATTTAATTCTCTTATGGTAGGGCGGTGATCTTACTGAGATTGGTGAAAGAGGGGTGACCATTAGTGGAGGGCAAAAGCAAAGAGTTTCCATGGCTAGAGCTGTATACTCTAACTCAGATGTATATGTGTTTGATGATCCTTTGAGTGCTCTAGATGCTCATGTGGGCAGACAGGTAATAGATGTGGCAATTTTGACCCAATTACTCATAAATGAATTACCTGTGCTGTGTATAATCTTAAACGAATCAAATCCAAAATGGAAAGATTGAAAGGGAAATGGGTCAAATGACTCAAATTCACCCAAAGTCTACCTTTAATACATACAACATCCAAACTCCTATTATTCATCAATTTTTTAGTGTTTGTGGTGATGCAAATTGTTGAGAAATATGAATATGCTTTTAACTACCAGGTTTTTGAGAAATGTATTAAAGAAGAATTAAAAGGAAAAACACGAGTTCTAGTTACAAACCAGCTTCATTTTCTATCAGAAGTGGATAGGATACTCTTAGTCCATGAAGGCATGGTGAAAGAGGAGGGATCCTATGAGGAACTTTCTCAGAATGGTGAACTCTTCCAGAGATTGATGGAAAATGCAGGGAAAATGGAAGAATACGTTGAGGAACAGAAACAAGAAGAGGGAAAAGAGACTGGTGCAAAAATCTCAAAACCTGTTACCAATGGTGAGATAGCTAATGAGGCGGATAAAAAGAAAGAAACAAAATCTGTTCTCATTAAGCAAGAAGAACGGGAAACAGGGGTTGTCAGCTTCAATGTTCTGAAAAGGTAATCATCATCTTCATCTTACATATATATGAATGTATCGCACATTGGAAGATACAGGCAAAGCGCGTGTGTGGTTCTTGACCCCAGTTTTAGATATCAGCCATGGAGGGTAGAGAATATTTATTTGGTTCTCTTTGTGTTTTTTTTTTCAGGTACAAAGATGCATTAGGAGGCTGGTGGGTTGTGGGTATACTGTTTGGATGTTACACAGCAACAGAAACTTTAAGAATTATGAGTAGTACTTGGTTAAGTGTTTGGACAGATGAGAGCACTCCAAAGATACACAGCCCGCTATTCTATAATATTATATATGCACTTTTATCACTTGGTCAAGTAAGTTTCTCATCAATATTAAATATCATGTTCATGTGCTAAATTGCATTCTTTATATGAATTTACAATTTGGGTTTCAGGTTTTGGTTACTCTGGGAAATTCTTATTGGTTGATCATCACAAGCCTTTTTGCAGCTAGAAAGTTGCACAATGCTATGCTTAACTCCATATTGAGGGCTCCAATGGTCTTTTTCCACACGAATCCCCTAGGACGTATTATTAATAGGTTTGCCAAAGATCTAGGTGACATAGATCGGAATGTTGCCCCATTTGTCAACATGTTTTTGGGCCAAGTTTCACAACTCTTGTCAACCTTTGTTCTAATTGGATTATTGAGCACCATGTCTCTCTGGGCTATATTGCCACTTTTGCTGGTGTTCTATGCAGCTTATTTGTATTATCAGGTGTGTGAGCATTGCATGTATGTGCTCAAGATATTTCAAGTATATTTTTAGAATGCAACAAAAAGGTATCAAGATGAGCAGGCTAGGGAGGTTTGGTAACGATCAAAATGGGACTAAATTTAAATAGCCCGTTTCTAAGTTTGGGACGACGGACCAGGTCCGGCTGACTTGCAAACCTTATTCTGTGCATTGTTTAATGATTATACTTGACTATAGTTATTAAAACAATGTTGTTTCATTAACAATTATAAATTTTAATAAAACAAAATTGGAAATAGTTGGCATTTTTTTTAAGAAATTGGATGCAGTCCAGTTACTAATTCATGATATGGCCTGTACTATGATGTAAGTGGCTGTATAAATGGTTTTTCTAAAAAATAGACTTTAAAGAGTCTCGCAACCCGTTTGACCGGTTCATCTTTTTGCTATTTTTGTTTGACCCATATGAGATGTTTGAGAACAACCCAGTTAGACTCGCTCATAAGTAAATGGGTAAAAAATCACAACCCCTACCAACATGGCTATATATCTTGGGTTAGTTCATTCTGTACTCTTTATAATTCTGTGTACTCTTTATAATTCTTTGCTCATTTATTCATTCCTTCAGAGCACTGCCCGTGAGGTAAAGCGATTGGATTCCATAACCAGATCTCCTGTGTATGCACAATTTGGGGAAGCACTGAACGGTCTATCCAGCATTCGTGCATATCAAGCCTATGATCGAATGGCCAAGATTAATGGGAGTTCCATGGACAATAACATTAGGTTCACACTAGTCAACATGAGTGCAAACCGCTGGCTAGCAATCCGATTAGAAACAGTTGGTGGTCTCATGATTTGGTTGACCGCAACTTTCGCTGTTATGCAAAATGGCAAAGCAAGAAATCAAGAAGCATTTGCATCCACCATGGGTCTACTTCTAAGTTATGCATTAAATATTACAAGTTTATTAACAGCTGTCCTTAGACTTGCAAGTTTAGCCGAAAATAGCTTGAATGCTGTTGAACGTGTTGGCACTTATATTGAGTTACCTTCTGAGGCTCCTCCTGTTATTAAAGATAACCGCCCGCCACCTGGCTGGCCTTCTTCGGGATCAATAAAGTTTGAAGATGTTGTTTTGAGGTATAGGCCCGAACTTCCTCCAGTGCTGCATGGTTTGAACTTTTTCATTCCTCCAAGTGATAAGGTTGGAATAGTTGGAAGAACTGGGGCAGGAAAATCCAGCATGCTTAATGCTTTGTTTCGGATTGTGGAAGTGGAAAGAGGTAGAATTATTGTTGATGATTGTGATATTGCAAAGTTTGGGTTAACAGATCTTCGCAAGGTTCTTGGTATTATACCCCAAGCACCTGTTCTTTTCTCAGGTACATCAAACCTTCTGATCTATTTAAATTACATTAGAGGTGGCAAACGGGGTAGGGTTGCGTAACGGGTCAAAACAAACTTGTATTTATTATTGACAATGATACCCTGCATTTTAAGTTTACTTTTCTTGATCTATTGGATTTATTTTGTAAAGGGACCGTGAGATTTAACCTTGATCCATTTAATGAGCACAATGATCCTGATCTTTGGGAATCTCTTGAGAGGGCCCATTTGAAGGAAGTCATCAGGAGGAACCCCTTGGGTTTAGATGCCGAGGTATATGTTCAATTCTTATTTATCGTATTTACATAAATCACATTGTGTTATTGATCACGGACCCTTTTATTCTTCTTTCGAATTTATCGTCTCGTTTTCGTGGATTAGCATCTCGGGGTAAATAGATTGTTTATCTGGTTAAAACAGCTTATAGAGTCACAAGTGAGTTACATAGAGATGAAAAACAGGGAGACCGGGTTGGGTAACATGTCAAATTGGAAAGTTTTTGGTACAGATCTAAATTGGCATGTCCAACATTACATCATGATACAGACATCAAAAATATACTTTCAACAGTGGTATCTTCAACATAGTTGGCTGTTTTTTTTATTGAAGGTCTCAGAGGCTGGAGAGAACTTCAGTGTTGGACAACGACAATTGTTAAGTCTCTCACGTGCACTGCTTCGGAGATCAAAGATTCTTGTTCTTGATGAAGCGACTGCGGCTGTTGATGTCAGGACAGATGCACTTATCCAAAAGACCATCCGTGAAGAATTCAAGTCGTGTACCATGATCATCATTGCTCATCGTCTTAATACCATTATTGATTGTGACCGCATTCTACTGCTTGATGCTGGTCAGGTATTTATTGCGCCTTATTCTAGTTGTGACAAAATGAGTAGGTTGGGTAGCAGGTCAAAAGCGGGTAACTTTTGATGCACGTCAAACGAAGATGGGTTGATCCAAATCACTTTTTCGTCATTTTTAAATGTTATTATAAAACGGATGAGGTTTCCCCTATTCAAGTTACTTGGGGAAGGCGAGTTTTGTATTACTCATATGTATGCATCCTTACCAGGGTATCCCAGAACTGTTTTCAAACCTTTTCCTGGCCACCCCCAAGATTGTACCTAGTGGGATTTGAACCAGAGACCTCTTGTAAAGATGTTAGGATGTTATCTACTAGACCACCATGGAGATGGTTATTTTTGAATATTGATTGTGTTGATTCTTCTTAGAAGTGTTATCTTTCTATATTGATTAATAACCTTTGAAAAGAGTGCTTAGAAATTAGAATGGTGTTTAGTTACAAATTTTCTAAATAAATCTTTGGGTGCCTTTCGACCCACATTTAACCCATTTCTGTTTCCTTTCTAGAGATTTTGTAACTTGATGCATTAAATATAAAACATAACTAAGATGAGTAAATGAGTCATCTGTGACACCTCTACTTCTATTGCAGGTTGTTGAGTATGATGCACCGGTAAAACTTTTACAAGATGAACACACTGCTTTCTCGAAAATGGTTCAAAGTACTGGGGCTGCAAATGCAGAATATTTACGAAACTTAGCATTTGGAGCAGATGGAGAGAAGGCAGAGAAGGCTGCAATAGATGGTCAGAGGAGATGGCTTGCCTCTTCACGGTGGGCGGCTGCCGCTCAGTTTGCTCTTTCTGCTAGCCTCACTTCCTCTCAAAACGACCTTGTGAATTTGGAAATTGTAGATGATAACAATATCCTTAAGAGAACAAAGGACGCTGTTGTGACTCTTCAGAGTGTTTTGAAAGGGGAACATGATAAAGATATTGAGGAGACACTTGAACAGTCCCAGGTTCCAAGGGAGAGATGGTGGTCTGCTCTTTATAAAGTAGTAGAAGGTACGTTTTATGTTCTCTGGATCCTTTTCAATCTCAGATTTTCTTGTTGATTCATGTCTTTAAAGCTGATAATTAGAGGTGAAACTGTGAAAGTATGGGTGGGTCGGGTTGGTTCAAGTTCAAGCTAGTAAATTTTTTGTGTCAGGTTTGGTTGGCCTAGAAAACCTTCTGTCCAATGTTACTACAATATCTTTCAGATTTCTTTGAACGGGATTTAGAAGGTTGTATCCTTCATTAATACATTCAGTGACAATGTGACATAAGCCATAACCCAAAGTTTCTTGATGGGAAAATTGGAAATTTAAACATCACTCATAATTATATGTACTTTGTGGTAGGTCTTTCGATGATGGGCAAGTTGGGTCGTAACAAGCTCCGGCATTCAGAATACGACTTCAAAGATGAAACAATTGATTGGGACCATGTTCAGATGTAGGATTTTTACTGATCAAGTTAAGATCCATGTTGGTTAGCAAGTGTACACCAACTTGGAATGTAATTTCAACTGCCATTGTAATTTTAGACGAGCCCTTTTTTCATACTTTGGAGCAAGGTAGCAGATAGATTGGCGTGGCTCTATGTCGAACTTTTGCTAATTAGGTTTAAGCCTACATAGGTTGAAATAATTTATGCCAAGCGTGGATTTTTGCCTCTTTTAGAAGTTGTGAATAGTACTTTCCAACAAAGAATTTCAAACTTGAAATGTAATTAGGATTACACAAGGAAAGCACTTATTTACTCTTTCAGCCCATAAATGAAACTGAGAATTGCTATTGTGTTTAACGATCTTGAATAACATGATGATTAAGCATGATTGCTAGTAGGGAATGCAATTTTAATTGCGTAGCATGTTCTTGTAGCTCTTTTTCATGCTAAAATGCTCGTTTTTTACATTCCCTACTAAGTTAGACCTAAACTGAAAAAGTACAGAACCCTCATAACTTTTACCCAGTTTGGTACTAATTTGTTTTATAACTGTTTGGGTTTTAGACTGGACTGTGAAAAAAACATGTTAGATGTGGGTTGTTTTGAAAAAAACAAAACATAAATAAAGCCAAGCAATTGGTTTTATGTTTGGTTAGTTTGTTTAGGTTTTTCCGTCTTAACATAAGAATTGTTAACATGAATGTTTAAATAGGTCTGAGGTAGCTATAGGCATAATGGATTTACAATTGTTAGGTTAATCATTGAGGTAAAGTTATTGCTTCGAGGAGCTATGTAAATTTTGATTATTGTGAATTATTAGAAATTTTGACTGATAAAGTTAAAGTGAAAAGTATAGTAAATAGAAAGTTGCATTTTTTTTTGTCTTAGAAGATATAAATGAGTTAGTTGAGTTGCAAACCAAATGTGATCATGCTGATAATTTTTTTATTTTGTAAAGCTGTAGTGTTTAATTTATGTGATTGACATCATTATATGACGTTTGGTCGCTTATTGAATTTCATTTCTCTTATGCGTTGTAATTATGATTATGAAGTGTGAGTGATTCAAAATTAACTAGATAATTTTTTTATATGTAAAATAAAGAAGCACATTTTTTTATAATTTGGGAAAAAGATATACCCCTATGAATTGTATTAATCAAAAATAAATCAGGCAATGTGACTAAATGTCACATTTGGCTTGTACAAACAACGCACCATTGTGCAATAACATAAACTATTATGGGCATTGACATGCCAGTCCCATAAACTACCTAGCCGACTATGAACAAAACAATGGGCTAGATAGACAAAAAACTAGAAGCCTACGTCTCGTTAACTAGATGATAAGGCAGCTTCCACTCCACAAGAGCCTTTTCTACATGGTCGTCTTCTTGAACCTGAAGGTTAACAACTTGAGTCTAACAGTATTGATTACCACCTCGATCTTTTCTTCTTATTGAAGATTCTTGCATTCCTTTCCTGCCATAAGTAGTACACAGTAGCCGCCAGAACAAGCTTAAATATAACAATTCTTATCGATTTCTTTCTTGGCAATAAAATAGCATCGGCCATAATAGCATCCCAATCAGTGGGAATTCCTTCCATTCCAGCCTTTTGTGTAACCCCCATCCAAAGTTGAGCAGAATAATTACATTCAAAAAACAAATGGGAATGAGAGTCGGGTTGCATCTCACAGAAAGAGCACACAATGGGATCATTCTGATTGAGATGCTTCACATCCCATTGGCGCAGATAATCCTGAGTTTTTAACTTCTTTCTCATGACCAGCCAAAGCATGAAGGCGTGTTTAGGTATACACTGATTGAACCAAACCAGTTCGTGACATTGTACCACAGATTGGCGTGGTCTCATTTCTTCCCATGTAACATCTACGGAGAAGTCATGGGTTATACCATTTTTATCTCTCCACATTACAGTATCTTTTTTATCTTCATTCAAACTTGGAACAACAACAAGTGGGAGTCTAAGACCCCATTCAGTAGGCCATCTCCAAGCATCATGTAACACAATATCAACCACTTTTGCATTAAGTTGGAACCCAGCTCTTGTAATCATTCTTGTCGTTATAAAATCAATTAAAGGCCCTTGAGCGTTGTGACAACCGCCAAAATTTCAGGTTGATTAATTTACTATTACGTGTACTATTTAAATTTTTGTTGATCAAACAATATGAACAAACATTTTATGGCATAATAAACTGAACAAATATTTTTTGATAAATTATGGATAACTATTGCCAAGAACTCAAATAGTTATTTGAGAGTTGTTTGGAAATACTTTTCCATACTTATACTAACAATAACCGTATTTATGAATAGTACCGTATTCGTGAATAGTAACCGTATACATGAATAGTACCGTATCCGTGAATAGTAATCGTATCTAGAAATTGTATTTATGAATAGTAATCGTATCTATAAATTGTATTTATGAATAGTGAACGTGAATAGTACCGTGAATAGTGACTGTGAATAATAACGGTAAATAGTAAAAAGTAAATTTTAAATAGTAAAGGTAAAAGTAAATTTTAAATAGTAAAGGTAAAAAGTAAATTTTAAATAGTAAAGGTAAAAGTAAATTGTAAATAGTAAAGGTAGAAAGTAAATTGTAAAAAGGATAATAAAATAAAATAATATAAAGGTGGGACCCACGTCAAATAATTTAAAGTCTACGTTGAATTCTGAATTCGAATAATTTCAAAAGTGAATAGTGTTGAATAGTAAACATCGCTTTCATACTTTATTCTTATAATATAAACGTCCAAAACCCGCTCACAGGGGTTAGTTGAGTAAAAATTATTAAAATGAAAGTTGTAGATCTTAATTTTCTGATCTTATAGAAACTTGAATTTTCTCAATAGGAGCCCGTATGCATAATTTAGGATTAAAACAATGTATAAATATATACTACTAGTATAAAGAAATCTATCATTAGAAACGTCCAAGAAGTAGTGGGAAACACACTTTTATCTACTTTATAATTTAAAATTTATAAATTATGAATCACGGGTTTAGTTCACTAGATGTATGGACAAAAAGAATACTATATATATACATACCCCTTATTCATGATTAACTTTATAATATAATAATAATATAATATAATAATATTATATAAACTTTGAAATTTTCGTTGAAAGATTGAGTACGCGTTTTCTTTTTCTAAATCGACGGTAACTTTATTAATATAATAATCAAACGAATGAATTCGTTCGCCTATAAATAGCAGACGATATTAAACTTTAAAACACACACCATTACATATTCTCTTCTAAATACTCTCTGGTATAACTATACAAGGCTTATTTCATCTACTTGATTTCTGCTATTATTACTAAGGTGAGTCTCCATATCCCCTTTTCAGTTATTTATACATTTATTTGGGGACTGAGATACATGCAATAAAACTACTTGTTATACTTATATGTATATTTTTAAAGTTATATACTTATATGCATATTTACAAATTTATATATTATATTATATATTTTGTAACTCCACTCTATTTTACCTTTGGGGTGAAATACAAACTCTTTACTGTTATGATGAACACAAGTATTTTCAGAAATGTATATATGGTTGATTCTAAGTTGCTCTGTTCACTCAAAGTCCTCACTATCATGAACGATTAATTATGGAAACATAAACGTGGGTATATTGAATAGTACTATTGGGGTAGGCACCCCCATCCGTGTTGGTCATACCAACTGGATACGGATGCATTATATTTGGAAAGCTTAAGGTACCCTGAACAAGGTACCTACTCTGGAGGCAAATAAACACACACTTGTCTAGTTTCGGTTCATGAGCTTAGAACTTGATGTATACAGTATCTACTCTTATATTCTATTTGATCCATTGTGTGATCAAATAGTTACTTTAAATCTTGTGATTCATACTCTATATTTTAATTAAAAACATATGATACTCTTTGCTGATATTGTATCATAACTATTTGACATTGCGGTAAGGAAATGGTCACACTGAACTCTGGCATTTTGTGAAACTATATTTTCTATATGAAAAACTTATGGAACTCACCAACTTTATGTTGACGTATTTTAGCATGTATTCTCAGGTAACTAGACGATACTCTATACATGAGACATTTTTCCGCTGCATACAACATACTGGACCATGGCCTACCCTCAGACTCTAGTAAAGACAAGTCAATTTGCTAAAGTCTCTGTCTACTGTTTAATATTGTTTAATATTAAATAAATGTTTTCAAGAATAATATTTTTCATAAATTGTAATATAAATTTGTGAACAATTCTTTTATATAAATGTATTTTAAAACGACAACGTTTTGTGTCGTTCAGTATATCTTGTGTTGTGAATCCATGTAAGTCATACCCCGTCTAGGGCGGGTGTGACAAGCGTTCCATGTGTCGAACCAAGCAAAGGTGGACTTACCATTACCAATATCGAACCAAAAGAAAGGACGCACAATCTGCCTAGCTTGAAGTAATTTCCGCCAGCTCCATGTCATGTTGCCTCGGCATGGAACCTCCCAAAAACTCCTTCCCTTAAGTTTATACATACTTATCCATTTAACCCACAAAGATTCTTTAAGAGTAAGCATATTCTTAATATGAGACGAAATAAGAGCTAAATTAAAGTAATAAAGTCTTCGAATCCCTAAACCGCCTTCTTCTTTTGGTAAACAAACCACTTCCCATGCTACTTTAGATTTTCCGCGAGTTAAGGCACCCTTGCACCACAAGAAAACCCGCAACATTTGTTCCATTTCCAAGATAACTCGAGTAGGAAGCATGAAAACAGAAGACCAATACACGTGCATCGAAGAGAGGACAGATAACACAAGTTGTAGCCGCCCTGCAAAAGAAAGGAACTTGTTTTTCCAATCATCAATACGTTTCTGAATTTTCTCTAAAAGACCTTTACAATCACTATATATTAATCTTGTAGAGACGAGAGGGACCCCAAGATATTAATCTAAAAGGATTTTTTTTATAATTAATGATAATAAAAATACGAATAAAAGATGTTTCACTCGGTATAAAAATTAATGATTTAAATTTTAACACATCAATAACAAATACCTAAACCAACAAAAAGTTTAACATTAACATAATTTATAATGTAATAAAATGGACATATACCTAATTTGATACTCAAGATACAACATTACAACATATTGTATAATAGGAAAAGTGATTGAGGCATTGTTACATTTTTTATTTATGTGAAATACCTTTTTACATTCTAATTTTTTAGTAACATTATATAAACTACACTTGTACATGCTATGGGAAACATTCATATCAATTATTAAGTGTCCTAATTCATTTTCACGTATATATATAGAACAAATTATGAAGAGAGGACAAATAATGTGTTTTTTCGTAATAAATATGTAGCATCATTTTTGCAACAATAAAATATGTCATTAATTAATTTAAAAGAAACATATACAATGAAATTAGTTTTTTTTACCTTAGATAATGTTTGCCTTTTTATCAAATTGATTAGTGATCCTTGTATCTATTTCAAATGAATTGATGGTTGTTTTGATTGTAAGAAAAATAACATTTAACTCTTTATTGTAAAAAAAAAAATCTCCCCCCACCCATATAAACAAATGGATAATATCAATACTTTATACAATTTGGAATTAACATTAATTCTATTTAATTTACATTAACAAAATTGTGAATATGATCATACCTTTAGTGAAATTAGTAGCCAAACGAAGCATGGAATCATGATTTGTTTTTTGTTTTTTTAATTGATGACTTAGACACACAATCACCTTCCCATTCTTTTTAATAACTCAATGAATTACTATCATCACAATACTTTTATCAATTTCTTTTTAAGTGATATATTTGACTTGAATTGGCAATAGAGGGAAGAAGAAGTTGTTAGTGGATTTTAATTAGTCACCAAATTAAGTGGCCGTGTTTTAAGACCACTAAGCCACATATAAGTCTATAAAAATGCTATTATGCTATTATATCCTC
The DNA here is from genome assembly GCA_034093135.1 of Erigeron breviscapus. NCBI lineage: Eukaryota > Viridiplantae > Streptophyta > Magnoliopsida > Asterales > Asteraceae > Erigeron > Erigeron breviscapus. Next base: position 64,457,671 of record CM067167.1, read on the forward strand.
TAATCGTTCATATATATTACAATTTATAATTATGATAAATAATAATTTCACAATTTATCGAAATATTATCTTTAATATTTTGCATGAATACTAGGTTATCATTTCTTTTACAACAAGTGTTGATTTGAATTTAATATTATGACATCTCGCCCGTTTTTTCACCGTAACACAAATAATATTTAGAAAAAAGAGAAACAGAGTAAAGAATAAAATAAAAAAAATGACATATATACGAAGATACTATATAATTCACCATCCATTCACACCAAACAAACATCTATTGGAATTCTCCATTAGACCATCCCCATCCCTTGAAATATTTTGGTTCGGTCGGATCATTTGATATTAAAATAATAATAAACTCATTTCCATCAAACCGATTTGTTGGACACACCAAACAACGTTTGGTGATTAAATATATTAATGTGGACCATGTCTGTTGAAGAGTAATGCTAGAAGCCTAGAAGAGAAGTGTACATTTGCTTTGTTTTATTATGATTTATACGAGTAATTAATAAATCAATTCTCTTACCTGTGGTTTTATTTTTCTTTACTTTCAATATAACAAAAATAGATCCAAATAATTATTTAGTTTTAAGATCGTAAAATGAGTAATCCATTCTGTTAAATATTTTTTAATCTATTTTCTTTTCTTTTTTTCAAATTTTTGTTGACTAATAACTTATTTTTTTATATTATAAAATATTTATATTTTTAAAATTAATTTTATAATAAAAAATGTTATTTGTAAAACATTATTATTTATTAAAATAATAGTTTGGTTTGGTTGTTAATGGGAGTATAAAAATTAGTTTTAGTTGAGTTGGTAAATATAAGAGAGGGAAACTATTATTTTGATGAATAGTATTGTTAGGTTGGGTTGTAAATGGGGATAGCCTTATACCCACCTATTCTCACTCTCATATATAGTTAGAGTATTCACAACACCCTCGTCCCTACTCGTTCCCCCATTCGTCCCTTCTTGGAGGACGAGTGCACACCACTAGGTGTGACTCGTTGTGACAACCGTCAAAATTTCAGGTTGATAAATTTACTATTATGTATACTACTTAAATGTTTATAGATCAAGCAATACGAACAAATATTTTATGACATAATAAACTGAACAAATATTATTTGGATAAATCATGGACAAATTAATGCCAATAACTCAAATAGTTATTTGAGAGTTGCTTGGAAATATTTTTTTCATACTTATACTATCAATAACCGTATTTATGAATAGTACCATATTCATGAATAGTAATGTATACATGAATAATACCGTATCCGTGAATAGTAATCGTATCTAGAAATTGTATTTATGAATAGTAATCGTATCTAGAAATTGTATTTATGAATAGTGATCGTGAATAGTGAACGTGAATAGTACCGTGAATAGTGACTGTGAATAATAACGGTAAATAGTAAAGGTAAAAGTAAATTTTAAATAGTAAAGGTAAAAGTAAATTGTAAATAGTAATAAACTCATTTCCATCAAACCGATTTGTTGGACACACCAAACAACGTTTGGTGATTAAATATATTAATGTGGACCATGTCTGTTGAAGAGTAATGCTAGAAGCCTAGAAGAGAAGTGTACATTTGCTTTGTTTTATTATGATTTATACGAGTAATTAATAAATCAATTCTCTTACCTGTGGTTTTATTTTTCTTTACTTTCAATATAACAAAAATAGATCCAAATAATTATTTAGTTTTAAGATCGTAAAATGAGTAATCCATTCTGTTAAATATTTTTTAATCTATTTTCTTTTCTTTTTTTCAAATTTTTGTTGACTAATAACTTATTTTTTTATATTATAAAATATTTATATTTTTTAAAATTAATTTATAATAAAAATGTTATTTGTAAAACATTTTATTTATTAAAATAATAATAAACTCATTTCCATCAAACCGATTTGTTGGACACACCAAACAAGTTTGGTAATAAAATAAAATAATATAAAGGCGGGACCCACGTCAAATAATTCTACGTTGAATCTGATTTCCGAATAATTTCAAAAGTAAATAGTGCTGAATAGTAAACATCGCTTTCATACTTTATTCTTATAATATAAACGTCCAAAACCCGCTCACATGGGTTAGTTGAGTAAAAATTATTAAAATGAAAGTTGTAGATCTTAATTTTCTGATCTTATAGAAACTTGAATTTTCTCAATAGGAGCCCGTATGCATAATTTAGGATTAAAACAATGTATAAATATATACTACTAGTATAAAAGAAATCTATCATTAGAAAAGTCCAAGAGGTAGTAGGAAACACACTTTTATCTACTTTATAATAAAATAATATTAAAAACTTTAAACGTTTTCTTTTCTTAATTCGTAAACGGATGGTAAGAATATATTAAAATATTCAAATGAACGATTTCGTTCATCTATAAATAGCAGCTAATATTCAACCATAAAACTCGCACCAACATATATTCACTTCTAAATATTCTCTCTTATAATCACACAAGATTAAGTACGTCTAAGTGATCTTTCTTCTACAACACTAAGGTGAGTCTCCATATTCCCCTTTTCAGTTATTTATACATTTATTTGGGGACTGAGATACATGCAATAAAACTATTTGTTATACTTATATGTATATTTTCAAAGTTATATACTTATATGTATATATATACTTATATGCATATTTACAAATTTATATATTATATGTATATTTTCAAAGTTATATACTTATATGTATATTTTAATTATATACTTATATGTATATTTTCAAAGTTATATACTTATATGTATATTTACAAAATTGAATACTATATATATACATACCCCTTATTCATGATTAACTTTATAATATAATAATAATATAAATAAATCATCGAATAATAAAATAATATTAAAAACTTTAAACGTTTTCTTTTCTTAATTCGTAAACGGATGGTAAGAATATATTAAAATATTCAAATGAACGATTTCGTTCATCTATAAATAGCAGCTAATATTCAACCATAAAACTCGCACCAACATATATTCACTTCTAAATATTCTCTCTTATAATCACACAAGATTAAGTACGTCTAAGTGATCTTTCTTCTACAACACTAAGGTGAGTCTCCATATTCCCCTTTTCAGTTATTTATACATTTATTTGGGGACTGAGATACATGCAATAAAACTATTTGTTATACTTATATGTATATTTTCAAAGTTATATACTTATATGTATATTTACATACTTATATGCATATTTTCAAAGTTATATACTTATATGTATATTTACAAAATTTATATATATATATTAATATATTTTGTAACTCCACTTTATTTATTTTACCTTCGGGGTAAAATACAAACTCTTTACTGTTATGATGAACACAAGTATTCCAGAAATGTATATATGGTTGATTCTAAGTTGCTCTGCTCACTCAAAGTCCTCACTATCATGAACGATTAATTATGGAAACATAAACGTGGGTATATTGAATAGTACTATTGGGGTAGGCACCCCCATCCGTGTTGGTCATACCAACTGGATACGGATGCATATATATTTGGAAAGCTTAGGGTACCCTGAACAAGGTACCTACTTCGGAGGCAAATAAACACACACTTGTCTAGTTTCGGTTCATGAGCTTAGAACTTGATGTATACAGTATCTACTCTTATATTCTATTTGATCCATTGTGTGATCAAATAGTTACTTTAAATCTTGTGGTTCATACTCTATATTTTTAATTAAAAATCTATGATACTCTTTGCTTTATATTGTATCATAACTACTTGACATTGCGGTAAGGCAATGATCACACTGAACTCTGGTATTTTTGGAAACTATATTTTCTATATGAAAAACTTATGGAACTCACCAACTTTATGTTGACGTATTTTAGCATGTATTCTCAGGTAACTAGACGATACTCTATACATGGGACATTTTTCCGCTGCATATAACATACTGGACCATGGCCTACCCTCAGACTCTAGTAAAGACAAGTCAATTTGCTAAAGTCTCTGTCTACTGTTTAATATTGTTTAATATTAAATAAATGTTTTCAAGAATAATATCTTTCATAAATTGTAATATAAATTTATGAACAATGCTTTTATATAAATGTATTTTAAAACGACAACGTTTTGTGTCGTTCAGTATATCTTGTGTTGTGAATCCATTTACGTCATACCCCGTCTAGGGCGGGTGTGACACTCGTCCTTCGTCCGTTTTAGGTACGTCCGTCCCCATAGAGACGAAATAGGATTGCTCGTTTATTGTTTTTTTTTTAAATGAACTAAATATGTTAATTTCGAATTTGAAGCTAGCCGTTGGTATTTTGAATGTTTCAAACGGTCACATTGACCATTTACTTCACATGCATGCATATATATACTTACACACACACACACACACACACACACACACACACACACACACACATATATATATATATATATATATATATATATATATATATTAAGATAACCAATGGGGTGAAACCCCAGTGGTACCGCCATCATGTGACCACATGGGCCCACAGATGAAGGCTAGAGGTCATAGGTTCAAAACTTGCCAAAGGCAAGTGGAGAAACTATATCTTGTGATCCCATGTGTGAGAATGGTGACTTACCGGGCATGAGTTCTATGCGGTGTGCGCTCTGGGTACCAAAACGGTACATGGGACCAGAGGGTTCCCACCCATTTACCCCTTTTATATGGGAAAATGATATATGATGTTAACATCATCTTTGTTAGATGATGTTTCCTCACATACTCACTAACATCAATTTTTACACATGTCAAAAAGCCCCCATGAATTTTATGGTTTGTGAGAGCAACATCATCTAACAAAGATGATGTTAACATCATCTAAGTTATCCCCTATATATATATACATCTCCTCCATTTCTCCTCTCAAATTTTCAGAAAATTAACCAAAACAACACCCATTTCTCCATCTAAATTTTCCAGAAAATTAACCAAAACAACACCCATCTTCTCCATCGAAAATGTCTAGGAACTTTAGCTCTCAACGGGGTGACGATTTCTTTAACGCGGCGCTTAACTACTCGCCCATCAACTCGTCTGTCACACCCGCCCTAGACGGGGTATGACTTACATGGATTCACAACACAAGATATACTGAACGACACAAAACGTTGTCGTTTTAAAATACATTTATATAAAAGAATTGTTCACAAATTTATATTACAATTTATGAAAGATATTATTCTTGAAAACATTTATTTAATATTAAACAATATTTTAAAACGACAACGTTTTGTGTCGTTCAGTATATCTTGTGTTGTGAATCCATTTACGTCATACCCCGTCTAGGGCGGGTGTGACACTCGTCCTTCGTCCGTTTTAGGTACGTCCGTCCCCATAGAGACGAAATAGGATTGCTCGTTTATTGTTTTTTTTTTAAATGAACTAAATATGTTAATTTCGAATTTGAAGCTAGCCGTTGGTATTTTGAATGTTTCAAACGGTCACATTGACCATTTACTTCACATGCATGCATATATATACTTACATATATATATATATATATATACACAATATGTATATATATATCGAAGTTGTATCTATATATATAATATAATAATTTACAAAATATATATAATATATATAATTTTGTAAATATACATATAAGTATAACAAACAGTTTTATTTGCATGTATCTCAGCCCCAATATATAAAAGAGTTTGAAAAGGGGAATATGGAAACTCACCTTAGTGTTGTAGAAGAAGATCACTTAGACGTACTTAGTCTTGTGTGATTATAAAAGAGATTTTAGAAGTGAATATAAATGGTGTGAGTTTTATAATTAAACTAAGGTCGCTATTTATAGAAAATAATTTTAGAATATGCTTTAGAATATGCCTTAGCATATTCTTTGGAATATGCCTTAGCATATGCTTTGGAATATGCCTTAGCATATTCTTTGGAATATGCTTTTTACCTTTACCATTTACAATTTACTTTTTACCTTTACTATTTACCGTTACTATTCATAGTAACTATTCACGGTCACTATTCATGAATACGATTTTTGGATACGGTTACTATTCACTGATACAGTACTATTCATGTATACGGTTACTATTCACAAAATACGGTACTATTCATAAGTATGGTTACTATTCACAATTACGGTACTATTCATAAATACGGTTACTATTCATAAATACGGTACTATTCATAAATACGGTTATTGATAGTATAAGTATGAAAAAATATATTTCCAAGCAACTCTTAAATAACTATTTGAGTTCTTGGCAATAGTTATCCATAATTTATCAAAAAAAAAATATTTGTTCAGTTTATTATGCCATAAAATGTTTGTTCATATTGTTTGATCAACAAAAATTTAAATAGTACACGTAATAGTAAATTAATCAACCTGAAATTTTGGGGGTTGTCACATTCTCCCCCAGTTATTTAAATTTCGTCCCGAAATTTAGCACGTGTGGTCGGAATGTAGGGCTTTTTCGAACAAGTGAGGATACTTTTGTTTCATTTGATCCTCACGTTCCCAGGTAAACTCAGGACCTCGCTTTGAATTCCATCGGACTTTGACAATAGGAATTCGACTCTGTTTCAACTGCTTGGCGTCTCTATCCATAATCTCTACTGGTTCTTCAACAAAGTGCAGCTTGTCATCCATTCGAAGTTCTTCCAGTGGAATAATTTGTTTTTCGTCAGACAAACACTTTTTCAAGTTTGAGACGTGAAACACATCATGTATACGGCTAAGTTCTTGTGGCAGTCTAAGCCTATAAGCTACTGGACCAATTCTTTCTAGTATTTCGAAAGGTCCAATAAACCTAGGATTTAGCTTACCTCGTTTTCCAAATCGGATGGCTCTTTTCCAAGGAGATACTTTCAGCATAACCTTGTCTCCTACTTGAAATTCCAAAGGCTTTCTTCTTACATCAGCATAGTTCTTTTGACGATCTCGTGCTGCCTTTAATCGGTTTTGTATCTGTACAATCTTCTCAGTAGTCTCATGAATGAGTTCAGGACCTGTAATTGGACTGTCTTTCTTTACTGGAATTTTGTCACCTAATTCAACCCAACAGATGGGTGAACGACATTTTCTCCCATACAGTGCCTCAAATGGTGCAGCCTTGATGCTAGTGTGGTAACTGTTGTTGTATGAGAACTCACACAAAGGCAAGTGTTTTTCCCAACCATTCCCAAAATCAACTATGCAAGCGCGCAACATGTCTTCAAGCATTTGAATGGTCCTTTCACTTTGACCATCGGTCTGCGGGTGGTATGCAGTGCTCATATCTAACCGTGTACCTAAAGCTTTCTGTAGTGTCTGCCAAAATCTGGAAGTAAAATGACTATCCCTATCAGAAATAATCGAAATAGGTATTCCATGTCGTGATACTACTTCCTTTATGTACAATCTAGCCAGCTTGCTCGTTTTATCAGTCTCTTTTATGGGCAAGAAATGTGCAGACTTAGTGAGTCGGTCTACAATTACCCATATCGTATCACAACCATTAGCAGTCTTCGGTAACTTTGTGATAAAGTCCATGGCTATACATTCCCACTTCCACTGGGGAATCTCTGGTTGTTGTAGCAATCCAGATGGCTTTTGGTGCTCTGCCTTCACCTTTGAGCATGTTAGACATTTGCTAACATAGGTGGCTATGTCAGCTTTCATGTTAGGCCACCAGTATAATTCTTTTAGTCCATGATACATCTTATCTGATCCAGGATGTATCGAATATCTTGACTTGTGTGATTCGTTCATCACCAAGTTTCTTAAATCTCCATAGCTTGGTAGCCAAATCCGGTTAGAAAAATACCGGGTTCCATCAGGTCTAACTTCAAATTGCTCTTCCATCCCCCTCAAAGCTTCTTCTTTGAGATTGTCTTTCTTTAATGCTTCAAGTTTGAGACGTGAAACACATCATGTATACGGCTAAGTTCTTGTGGCAGTCTAAGCCTATAAGCTACTGGACCAATTCTTTCTAGTATTTCGAAAGGTCCAATAAACCTAGGATTTAGCTTACCTCGTTTTCCAAATCGGATGGCTCTTTTCCAAGGAGATACTTTCAGCATAACCTTGTCTCCTACTTGAAATTCCAAAGGCTTTCTTCTTACATCAGCATAGTTCTTTTGACGATCTCGTGCTGCCTTTAATCGGTTTTGTATCTGTACAATCTTCTCAGTAGTCTCATGAATGAGTTCAGGACCTGTAATTGGACTGTTTTTCTTTACTAGAATTTTGTCACCTAATTCAACCCAACAGATGGGTGAACGACATTTTCTCCCATACAGTGCCTCAAATGGTGCAGCCTTGATGCTAGTGTGGTAACTGTTGTTGTATGAGAACTCACACAAAGGCAAGTGTTTTTCCCAACCATTCCCAAAATCAACTATGCAAGCGCGCAACATGTCTTCAAGCATTTGAATGGTCCTTTCACTTTGACCATCGGTCTGCGGGTGGTATGCAGTGCTCATATCTAACCGTGTACCTAAAGCTTTCTGTAGTGTCTGCCAAAATCTGGAAGTAAAATGACTATCCCTATCAGAAATAATCGAAATAGGTATTCCATGTCGTGATACTACTTCCTTTATGTACAATCTAGCCAGCTTGCTCGTTTTATCAGTCTCTTTTATGGGCAAGAAATGTGCAGACTTAGTGAGTCGGTCTACAATTACCCATATCGTATCACAACCATTAGCAGTCTTCGGTAACTTTGTGATAAAGTCCATGGCTATACATTCCCACTTCCACTGGGGAATCTCTGGTTGTTGTAGCAATCCAGATGGCTTTTGGTGCTCTGCCTTCACCTTTGAGCATGTTAGACATTTGCTAACATAGGTGGCTATGTCAGCTTTCATGTTAGGCCACCAGTATAATTCTTTTAGTCCATGATACATCTTATCTGATCCAGGATGTATCGAATATCTTGACTTGTGTGATTCGTTCATCACCAAGTTTCTTAAATCTCCATAGCTTGGTAGCCAAATCCGGTTAGAAAAATACCGGGTTCCATCAGGTCTAACTTCAAATTGCTCTTCCATCCCCCTCAAAGCTTCTTCTTTGAGATTGTCTTTCTTTAATGCTTCAAGTTGAGCTTCACGAATTTGGGAAGTAAGATGAGTATGAATGGTCATACTTAAAGCTCGTACTCAAAGTGGCTTTACTCTTTCTTTACGACTTAAAGCATCTGCTACAATGTTTGCTTTGCCCGGATGATAACGAATTTCACAATCGTAATCACTGAGCAATTCCACCCATCTACGTTGCCTCATGTTCAAATCTTTCTGGTCAAAAATATGTTGGAGACTTTTATGGTCGGTGAATATAGTACACTTTGTACCATATAAATAGTGTCTCCAAATCTTTAGAGCGAATATTACAGCTCCTAGTTCAAGATCATGAGTCGTGTAGTTCTTCTCGTGCACCTTAAGTTGACGCGAGGCATAGGCTATCACCTTATCTTTCTGCATCAACACACATCCCAATCCTTGATGAGATGCGTCGCAATATACCACAAAATTATCCGTTCCTTCGGGTAATGACAAAATCGGAGCACTACAGAGCTTCTCCTTCAGCAGTTGAAATGCTTTTTCTTGTTTATCTTCCAGGCAAACTTCTTGTCTTTTTGAGTCAACGACGTTAAAGGTTGGGCTATCTTAGAAAAAATCTCGATGAATCTTCTATAATAGCCAGCAAGACCTAAAAATTGTCGTATTTCTGTTGGTGTTTTCGGTGCTTCCCAGTTCTTAATAGCCACGATCTTGGCAGGATCTACATGAATTCCTTGACTATCAATGACATGACCTAAGAATTGTACTGTACGAATCCAGAATTCGCATTTTGAAAACTTTGCGTACAATTCTTCCTTCTTGAGTAGTTCCAAAATTTTCTTCAGATGTACCTCGTGCTCTTCCTTGGTTTTAGAATAGATTAGAATGTCATCTATGAATACGATAACAAACTTATCTAAATATGGTTTGCACACACGGTTCATGAGGTCCATGAAAACTGCGGGTGCATTCGTCAAACCAAATGGCATCACTTCAAACTCGTAATGGCCATAGCGGGTTCTAAACGCCGTCTTGGGAATATCTTCTTCTGAAACTCTAAGCTGATGGTAACCGGATCTAAGATCGATTTTTGAGTAGCAACTCGACCCTTGTAATTGATCAAACAGGTCATCGATCCTAGGAAGTGGGTACCGGTTTTTAACCGTCAACTTATTCAACTCCCTATAGTCTATACACATGCGAAAAGATCTGTCTTTCTTCTTGACGAACAAGACTGGAGCTCCCCAAGGTGAGGAACTCGGTCGAATGAATCCTTTCTCTAAAAGTTCTTGCAATTGACTTGCAAGTTCTTTCATTTCGGAAGGAGCTAATCGATATGGTGCTCGTGCCACTGGTGCAGCACCAGGTACTAAGTCGATTTTGAATTCCACCTGCCGGATTGGTGGAAGACCAGGCAAGTCTTCAGGAAAGACTTCTGGAAAATCACGTACAATGGGTATGTCTTCAAGCCGTTTCTCCGGAGTCTTTTTCTCCGATATATGGGCTAGGATTGCCTGGTATCCCTTTCTGAGATACTTCTGAGTCTTCATGCAAGATATAATGTTACATCGTACTCCATTCTTATCGCCTTGGATAATCAACTTCTCACCGTTTGCAATTGGAATTCGAACAACTTTTTCGTGACAGACTATTTCTGCTTGGTTTTTAGACAACCAGTCCATACCAATGATAATATCAAAGCTTCCTATTTCGAATGGTATTAGATCTATAGAAAATAATTTTTTTGCTAATTCTAAGGTACAACCTTGGATTATGCTTTCGACTTCGATCATTTTACCATTTGCTAATTCTACAGAATACTTAGCATCTAATGGGGTAGGTATAATTGAAAGCAGGTGAATAATTTTATTTGACACAAAACTTCTATCGGCACCAGGATCAAATAAAGCAGAGACACAATGATTATTCAGATGAAACATACCCGTGACAATGTTTGGGTCTTGGCGGGCTTCTCCCGCATTGATCATGAATGCCCTTCCTCGAGCATTGTTGTTGTTGTGGTTGTTGCTGCTGTTGTTGTTTCGATTGTTATTGTTGTGGTTGTTGTTGTTGTTTCGATTGTTGTTGTTGTGGTTGTTATTGTTGTTGTTGTGGTTGTTATTGTTGTTGTTTCCGTTGTTGTTGTTGTTTTTCAGCTTTGGACATTTATTCCTGAAATGTCCTTCTTCACCACACTCATAACATCTTATTTTTGTTACATTGTTGACAGTTGGATTAGGGATTCTACAGTTCTTGGCCAGATGACCAATTTTCTTGCAATTATTGCATTGTACTGTGCAAGGACCGGTGTGATGTAAAGTACACCTATTGCAATATGGCCTGGTTCCTATATAACCATTATTTGATTATGGTCATGAGGTCTGAGCAGGTCTCAGCGCCATCTCAAGTATCTCACACGTCACCATCCACACCACAATATCCACCCTACATACCATCATCAAACGATTACCAATACCAATAATGGCTACAATACTAACAATGGCTATCCCAACAACAACACCCATCAACCCAACCGCCACCATAAGTCGCACCCCAACCACCACAACAGCCACCACCAGCCGCACCACAGCCACCACCAGCCGATGCACCCGAGCCTTCCCAACCAAAAAGGAAAGGCAAACGAATGGCGAACCGCAAAAAGGGAACCGAGCCATCGTTTGACTCGAAGAAACCTTGGACCGACTACGAGATGAAGATTTTGACCGAGTGTTGGCTCGATGCGTCTGAGGATCCAGTTGTTGGGAAAGATCGAACGGGTGACTGTTTCTGGGGGACGGTGATTGAGAACTACAATGCACAAGTGGAACATCATAGAAACAAGAACCAGATGACGTCCAAATGGAGGAAGATTCGAGCTTCGGTTTCCAAGTTCAATGGCATTTGGTCCAAGTACGATGATAATCGAATTAGCGGAGAAAACGACTCCCAAGTGATGGAAGAGGCGCGAGCCGCCTATAAATCCGAAGTGGGTGTCGCGTTTAACATGTATGAATGTTGGTTACTTTTGAAGGATAAGCCGTTGATTCTCGCGCCTTCCGCTGTGGACGTTATGGGTCGTAATATGCAAAACAGGAGACCGGGGGTCGGGCCGAGTGATCCGCTTAATGTTGACAGTGATGAGGATGTTCCCGCCTATGAACCCGCCGTCGATCTTGGCACCGAAAATGAACTCTTCGGGCCCGACACGTATGCGCGTCCGGCTAAAGCAAAGACTCCCCGCACTTCCGTGTCTTCCGATGCAGGTTTAACTCGGTCATCAGCATCCGACATCGCCGCCCGACTCGAGAGGCACTGTAACACCCGACAGGAGATTATGGAGTCCCAGAAGGAGTCCCTCGCTTTCATTCGCGAGGAAGAAACGAAACGGACGATGTATTCGACACTTTCTTTCATGGGGACGACCGAGTTGGACGAGGAGGATAAGAGGTTCATCAAAGACGCGAAGAAGAAGCTGATGGCAGAGTATGGTGGCATCATCCGAGGTCCCGGCGATGTTTAGTTGGTTTTTTAATGGGTTTAATGTGTTGTTTTAATAATTATTCTGTACCGGACTTTAATATGTGTTGTTTTTAAATTTTCTTGTTTAATGTGTGTTGTAATTTTTTTTCTAAGTTTTTTTATATTTTTTTAATTTTTATTAATGAAGTATGTTTTTTTTAATTAATTGAATGGTTTTTGTTATTGTTATTGTTAATATAATTAGAATTTTATATATATATATATATATATATTGTATTTTTAAATGTTTAAAGTTAAATAAATGGTGGGTCCTAGAACTAAGGCAAAGTGCGTGTATATTTATTTTCCTGAAATATTTTCTCTCATAAATAAATAAATACCAGACATTATTATTACTTACTTATTTACACACATTCAAATGCACACTCTTTCTCTCTCAAAAAACCCCTAAAACCCCTCTTGACTGACTCTCACTCTAAATTTCATAATCGATCCGTTAAAAGGTGTGTTTAATTTCTACACACATTTTGCATTTTTAGGGTTTTTCATTTCTACTTATTATTAATTTATTTATATAATTTTTGTCTTGAAGAATCTTTTTTTATACTATCATGTTTCGTTTTTACTGTATTTGTGCTCGTTAAGTGATTATTATTATTATTATTATTATTTTTTGGTAAAAATGTGGTGAAGTTTTATGTGGGTTTTGTAGGTAGAAAAGGAAAATTGTTTGTTTCTTGCTTGGAGTGTTGATTTTCAGGGATTAAATGTATGAAAATACTTTTTGATTTTTTTTTTTACAACAATAATATTTTATTTTGTTGCTGCTTATTAGGTTATAAAGAGTTATATCATAAAACGTATTGTTATATTCATTTTTCCTAGATACATGTAGTCAAGTGCATGTGTATCTATATGTGTATATATGTGTTGTATATATGTATATATATATATATTTGAACAGCAGAATGTATATATATATATGTATATATGTGGTTTTTATATATGTATATATGTGTTGTATATATTATATATATATATCTTTACCGGACTTTATAATATGTGTTGTTTTTAAATTTTCTAGTTTAATGTGTGTTGTAATTTTTTTTCTAAGTTTTTTTATATTTTTTTTAATTTTTATTAATGAAGTATGTTTTTTTTAATTAATTGAATGGTTTTTGTTATTGTTATTGTTAATATAATTAGAATTTTATATATATATATATATTATATATTGTATTTTTAAATGTTTAAAAATTAAATAAATGGTGGGTCCTAGACTAATCTGGCATTGTGGTGTTTTGGGGGATTAGTCATTGGTTAGTTCTTGGGCTGATGTGGAGTTAATGTAGTGCTGACAGGGACTAGTCATTGGAGAATGAGTGAAAGACAACGGGAATACTCTTATATATTAGTTTCCACTAACAAATAACCAAACCCAAATTTGTCATTTCAGTGTCAATACGTGACAGACACAGACCACCATCAAAACTTCTTTTTTATTTTTATTCCCAAAATCCAGAAAATAAAATCAAACCCACACAAAACGATAAAATATATATTAAAAAATTTAAAATGAATCACTTGTTGCATGAGACAACAAATACAAATACAAATGCCATATAAAATAAAAAGTGCGTGTATATTTATTTTCCTGAAATATTTTCTCTCATAAATAAATAAATACCAGACATTATTATTACTTACTTATTTACACACATTCAAATGCACACTCTTTCTCTCTCAAAAAACCCCTAAAACCCCTCTTGACTGACTCTCACTCTAAATTTCATAATCGATCCGTTAAAAGGTGTGTTTAATTTCTACACACATTTTGCATTTTTAGGGTTTTTCATTTCTACATATTTTTCTCCGCAAAATAATACTACTGTTTTTTTAAGGTTAATATGTTCTTTTTTTTTTTTTTTTTTTTTTTTTTTTTTTAATAAAAAAAAGGGTTTATTGATTTTTTTTTTTAAATATATATTTTGTTAGATACATAAATGCATGTTTATAATCCTATGTTTTTAAGCTCAAATGTGTTTGTTTTAATGGTTTTATTATATTTAGGGTTTTCTTCTACTTATTATTAATTTATTTATATAATTTTTGTCTTGAAGAATCTTTTTTTATACTATCATGTTTCGTTTTTACTGTATTTGTGCTCGTTAAGTGATTATTATTATTATTATTATTATTTTTTGGTAAAAATGTGGTGAAGTTTTATGTGGGTTTTGTAGGTAGAAAAGGAAAATTGTTTGTTTCTTGCTTGGAGTGTTGATTTTCAGGGATTAAATGTATGAAAATACTTTTTGATTTTTTTTTTTACAACAATAATATTTTATTTTGTTGCTGCTTATTAGGTTATAAAGAGTTATATCATAAAACGTATTGTTATATTCATTTTTCCTAGATACATGTAGTCAAGTGCATGTGTATCTATATGTGTATATATGTGTTGTATATATGTATATATATATATATTTGAACAGCAGAATGTATATATATATATATATATATGTGTAGATATGTGTATATATGTGTTGTATATATCTATATATATATATATTTTTGAACAGCAGAATGTATATATATAAATGTGTGTATCTATTTGTGTATATATGTATATATGTGTATTTTTCTGTGAGTTTTACTATTTTTTATGCACTATATTGTTTGTAGATGATTCTGCACATTTGTTTTATCAAGTTATATGTTTGTTTTTCATTCCTTTCATATTGTAGAAACAAAAATGTATAAAATGCCGTATTTCTGTTTTGTTTAATTGGAAATTTTGAGATTAATGTATTTCTGTTGGTATTATGAAACAGATTTTGATAGATGGAAGAGAATACACCATCAACTATATTAGAAGGGAAGATAACAGGAATCAGTTTTTCTTTGGCGACCCGTCAAGAAATCGTAAGTTTTATTTCCCTGTTTTGCTCTAGTTAATCAGTTAATGTATCAAATATAAATTAGTTATGTTTTTCATCTGACAGACTTTTGTATTTTTGATGTATACAGTGTTTGTCGTCCATTAGTGACTGCCCTGTCAGTCATGCGAGTCAGCTGACAAATCCGTTTCTTGGACTTCCACTCGAGGTCGGCAAATGTGAATCTTGTGGTACAGCTGAACCCGGGAAATGCGAAGGTGCGCGACGTTATTTTAAAACTTATGTCATGCACTCACATTTCATAAAACTTTGTTCTAAATATATTTTTCTTATTTCAGGGCATTTTGGGTACATTGAGCTGCCGATTCCAATATATCATCCATCACATATCGGAGAGTTGAAACGCATATTGAGTCTGATATGCCTCAAGTGCTTAAAGTTTAAAAATAGAAGGGTATTACTGACCTATTCATGAATATATATGCTATCACAAATTGTTTTCTTTATTACCATTCTTTTAGCTTTTGTATATACTTTTAAAAAATAGTATTTTAAAAGAATTTTAGAAGATGGGTTATGCATATTGAAACATGCCGCAATGACTTCATTTTTATATTTAAATGCCTGTGTGTACTTTCAGTTGCAGTCCAAGAACGCTGGTATGCTGGATAGAGCATTTGCCCTTTGTTGCGAGGTAAACATCATTGTCAAACTTTTAGACTTTGGAGTGTTTGAAAATATTGCTTAGATGTTCACTTAATAACCTGTAATGATTGTGATTAATGTTTGATGTCCTCGCTTGTTTTTGGGACATTGTTATTCAGGAGGCTGCGCAAGTGACCGTCAATGAAAATCAGAAGAAGGATGGTTTGGAGCTAAAGTATCCTTCACGAACAAGGCCCGTAGAGGGTTTCTGGGACTTTCTAGACAGATATGGATACCGATACGGTCATGGGAATACTCGCCCATTACTTCCATCTGAGGTAATGTTAGAAGTTGTTCGATATGTAGTTATGTAAATTCATATTTTTGTTAGATCTGAGCAACCCCCTTCTTGGGTGAATGTATCGTCTGATATACTCTGGGGTTTTTGGATGTGTTTTTTTAAGGCAATTAATGTTTATTGAAGAATCATAATCTGATCGTTTGTCGAAGCTAGATATGGGTAATTATGGTTATCAGTTATCTTACTAGCTTCCTCAAATCTGATTGCTTTGATTAGAAATGGCAAGATAAACCAGGGGTAATGTGTCAAAATGGGTTCAAGCTAAATTTGGGTCATGTTTGAATATTGAGAAACAGGACAGGTCAAGCTGACCTACAATATTTTGTCCATTTCTTTATCTGAAGTTTAGAACAAAATGATTACTTTTTACAATAGTCTACTTTTTTTAGAGTTGAGGATTTATGAGATTGGAGTTTTATTTAGACTTTGGATGGCTTTTAGCTTGGTTTATCAGTTCGGCCCGTTACGTTACCCTTTTGAGGTCAAACCCATATCGGCATGGTTAATTTTGACCAAAATTGACCAAGAACTAAAAACCACGATCATTATTTGTCAAACATCATAACTGGTTATTGCATCAAGTTACAATAAACATTTTAAATGGAAATTCCTTACGCCTTCTATATGTTAAAGGCTTAAAGCTGTAATGTGTTTTGTTTAGAGATGTTCCATTGATTTTCTTATTGATATTTTTCCTGCCAATTTTAGGTTCTGAAAATTCTGAAGAAAATACCAGAGGCAACCAAAAAGAAGCTAGCTGCAAGAGGGTGTTTTGTTCAAGAAGGATATATCATGCAACACCTTCCCGTCCCACCAAATTGTTTGTCCACACCGGACGTTTCTGATGGCATCAGTGTTTCATCTTCGGTTTGTTGCTTCTTTTTATCCATGATGCCTTAACTTGACAAAGCGTTTTGATACGCCAATAACCATTATAATGGTTATTGCTTTGTAGTTTGTACAATCCATTTCATTTGTCAAATTAAATTTTGTCTTCAATGTAAGATGCAACATTACTTCTTCCAATGTCTTTTAGGATATTTCAATGCCAATGCTGAAGAAAGTGCTGAGGCAAGCGGAAATTATAAAGAGTTCCAGGTCAGGGAATCCAAATTTCGAATCTCTTGAGTTCGAAGTAACTGATTTGCAATTAGCTGTGGATCAATACCTTCAGTCAAGGGGTGCTAAGGTGCTTTTCATTGTAATCTGTTTGTTTTGTACTCTTAGCTATCATTATGTATCTTTCTACTCTTTCTCGTTCCTTTTGATGATGGGTTCATACTATTTCCTTTTGTATGTTCTCAAGTTACGACGGTTGAAAATAGGTATTTTTTGTATGCTGCAAATTGGGTTTATCCAGAACAATTTTAATTTCATCACAACAATATCTTTGGAAGTAAAAATGATTTTGGAGGTTTATATATTCGAATTACGCATTGGGAGATTTTTAACCTTTTTGATCCATGTGGACTTGTTTTTTCTCTTGTTATTTTACACAATTTACCTGTTGGTAACCAAAATAACTGGAACTAACCCATTTATAAAATGAGTTGAAGTTGCAATATTGATTCGAAGTTCAGCTGTATTAATGAACTGCACCTCTCAAAGACATATTCCCAATGGATGTCTTCCATCTTGTTTATGGTGTTATAAACATCTTTTATAAGCTCCACAAGTATTGCAATCTTGTTATGGCAACATCAGTTTTTGTTTATTCAAATAAGCTCCGACACCTTTTCCTATTATAAAAGAGAGGTGGTCTTTCCAGTATAATCGGTATCTGTTTTTTTTTCTCCTTTCTATTTCATTCCAATCTGATGCTACGTTGTAATACTTCCAGGCCTCCCCTGACAGAAATACACGTTATGCAATTGCTAAAACACAGACTGATTCGTCTTCTACAAAAGCATGGCTTGAGAAGATGAAAACGCTTTTCATAAGCAAAGGATCCGGGTTTTCTTCTCGTAGTGTCATAACAGGTGATCCGTATAAAGGTGTTGCTGAAATCGGCATACCATACGAAATTGCCCACAGAATTACTTTCGAAGAACGCGTCACAGAGCAGAACATGAAGTTTCTTCAGAAGTTAGTCGATGATAAGCTCTGCCTCACTTATAGAGATGGTCAGTCTACTTATTCACTTAGAGAAGGGTCTAAGGGTCACACTTTTTTGAAACCGGGCCAGATTGTCCATAGAAAGATAATGGAGGGAGATGTTATCTTTATCAATAGGCCGCCAACGACTCACAAGCATGCTTTGCAAGCTTTGTCTGTTTATATCCATGATGACCACACCTTCAAAATCAACCCGATCATCTGTGGGCCCCTTGCTGCTGATTTTGATGGAGACTGCATTCACATATTCTATCCTCAATCTCCTGAAGCAAAAGCTGAGGTTTTGGAGCTCTTCGCAGTTGAGAAGCAGCTTTTAAGCTCTCATAACGGGAACGTAAATCTTCAGCTTGGAACTGATTCTATGCTATCCCTCAAGACTTTGTTCAGGAAGTATTTCTTCAGTAAAGCCGAAGTCCAGCAGCTTGCATTATTTGCTTCGAGTTCGTTGCCGAAACCTTCACTCTTAAAGGTTTGCAATTGTGGTCCCTTGTGGACGGTTCTCGAGCTGCTAGAGAGTTATCTACCTCGTGGGTTTAGCTGTTCAGGTGACCGATTCTTAATTAAGGACAGCAAAATTTTGAAGCTAGATTATGGTCGTGATGTGATGCAGTCTATCATGAATGAAGTGATCAGCTCAATCTTCTTTAGTAAGGGCCCAAAAGAAGTTTTAAAGCTTTTTGACTCATTACAACCCATGTTGATGGAAAATCTATGTGCTGAAGGCTTTAACATAAGCCTGGAAGACTTTGTGGTTCCAGAGGATGTTTTAAAAACTACCGAATCGAAACTTCAAGAGCTATCATCTTTGTTATATCATTTGAGGTCAAACTACAATGAAGTGATAGCACTACAACTAGATAGGCATCTGCGGGCCGCTAAAAGTCCCATTTCAGACTTCATTTTGAGATTTTCATCAATGGGCAATTTAATAGATTCAAAAAGTGATTCTGCTATTACGAGAGTAGTTCAGCAGATCGGTTTCCTAGGATTACAAATCCTAGAAACGGGAAGGCTCTACTCGAGAACATTAGCTGAAGATTTGTCTTCTCATTTTATTGGAAACTATCCTTTTGCCGAGAGGTACCCGTATGAGGAATTTGGTCTGATCAGGAGCTGTCTATTCTATGGGCTGGACCCATACCAAGAGATGGTGCATTCAGTTGCTAATCGAGAAGTCATGGTCAGGTCTTCAAGAGGGTTGACAGAGCCCGGAATCCTTTTCAAAAACTCAATGGCCATCCTCCGAGACGTGGTGATATGTTACGATGGAACGGTAAGGAACGTTTGCAGTAACTCTATCATACAGTTCGAGTATGGGGCAATGACTCAAAATATATTTGCTGCTGGTGAACCGGTAGGAGTGTTGGCTGCAACTGCCATGTCAAATCCTGCATACAAGGCGGTTCTTGATTCATCTCCAAATAGTAATTCCTCATGGAATATGATGAAGGTATTTTCTTACTCCCAAGTAATTTAAGATTTCTTAGAGGTGAGAATGTTGACCCATTTGCATATGAATGAGCTGATTTGGGTTTGTCTTTCATCAGAAACTGGTCTAGACTTACCAACACTTTGTTTTTAGTGCATACAGTAAAATAGATTATTTTCTATGATTTAGATGCTTCAAATAATATTGCTTTTGCTATCAAATTTAAGTCATGAATAAGTTTTGAATGGGCTTGTTATCCAACCCGGCTGACCCACTCATCTTGTCACTTCTAATTTATTTTACTTGCATGCCTAGTATCCGTAAATCTTTTCCTGGTTTCAATTGCTTAGGAAATTCTGCAATGTGGGGTGAATTTCAAGAATGCCCCCAATGATCGCCGGGTTGTATTATACCTGAATGATTGTGATTGTGGGGGAAAGCATTGTTTGGAGCACGCTGCATTTGCAGTCAAGAATCATTTAAGCAAAGTCAGCCTTAAGGATGTTGCTCTCGAGTTTTTGATAGAGTAAGTTATCTCTGAGTATTCATTGAAGGTTCCTACCTGCTGCTATATATTCAGATTACGTAGTATCATCTAGCTGACTTCTGTTAACTTATAAAATTAAATGACTTGGTTTTGGTTATATATATTTATATGTTCTCTATCAGGTTAATTTGGCTGAAGGATGCGAAAGGTGTTATTCATGTGCAAACTACCTCATTTGTTTATATTATTTGAATAATTGTCCGTACCCTGCTTGTTTCCGTAATCAAGTTCAACACATTATGTATCTATAAAATTAATTAATAAATTTGAATCGGAGAAAGAAAGTGTTTGTTGGTGAATCCAATTAGTCTTGCTGTCCTCTGACAACACTAGAGTTGACCTGTATGGTTCATTACCTTTACCCAACCTGCCCATATTGTACGGATTAATGTCTTCTGATTGACTTCTTAGCTGTGCTTAACCATGATAGAAAATCGATTACGATTTGATAATTCTCATATTCATGCTGATATCTTCTTACAGATATAAAAGACAACCAGTTACATATGAGAGTGCTGAAATGGATGGTGGGCTTGTTGGTCATGTTCACCTCAACAAGGTTATTATTTATTATAAACATGAATATGATCAAATGTTGCTAGTTATTTACTGAAATCTTTTTAGATATATTTGTAGGGTTTCGCAAGTTACATTGGAGCATATGTTTTTTTGCATCAATTTTCTCTTTATATTTTTAATAATATTTGTCAGAAACTGTTGAAGAGTCACACATTAATATGGAAGATGTTTTGACAAAATGTCAAGATACTCTAAACTCTTTCCGGAAGAAGAAAAAGGTTGGTCAGCTGTTCAAAAAGATAGAGATCTCATGCAGGTATGTTGATTGTTATCTTAATAATTCTTTTTTATTTTGTTTTGTTTAGAACCACATTTAGTTTTTTGTAATGCGGTTATCTTAAGCATAAATCATTCACTGGATTCATCAATTTTTCGCTAGACATCCTTAATGTCTATGGCTACTGCTTTGCAGTGAATGTTCTTTCCAGCAGTCATCTTCCAGCAACTGGACGCCGTGCTTGAAGTTCTTTTGCCAAGACACTACTGTTATCCAGTTAGAGAAGACGGCACATATTTTTGCTGATGATATTTGTCCGATATTTTTAAATTCAATCATTAAAGGTATATAGCGATTTTTGTTTATTCTACGCCCCAAGATGTTTTTAATAAATGGCCGTGGCTTTTTAAATAGGCGATCCACGGGTCAAAGAAGCAAATATTACCTGGATCACTCCTGAAACAACAGTTTGGATAAAAAATTCATCTAGGGATCAAAAAGGTGAATTAGCAATTGATGTGGTTCTTGAAAAAGAAGCAGTGAAGAAAAATGGTGATGCATGGAGGACGGTTATGGATTCATGTCTTCCCGTAATCCATTTGATTGATACAACACGGTCTATTCCTTATGCTATTAAACAAGTTGAGGATCTTCTTGGCATAGCATGCGCTTTTGAGCAAGCTGTTCAGGTCTCTCTCCTTGATTAAAGGGATGGTAAAATTTTAAATTTATATTAGTTGAATTATTACTTTGAGTGGATCTTCAGAAGTAGGGAAAAATTACAATACTGTCACCACTATTCATTCTTCCAAGTTTCATTCCTGGACTTTAAAAAGGATTATGCGAACTACCCAACTTTCAAAAACTGTTGCAACAGTGATATAACCATCAAAGATCTATTAAAAAATGTTCAAGTTTCTGAAAGCTATTGTAATGAATATAGATGGCAGTGGCGGTGGCACCTTATGTTTATAAGGGTCAAAGGAACCTCCTTGCAATGAAAAAATTGATACGAATCAATTGGTATTAAAGGTTGAAAAAATTGAAGAGAAATGGTGGGTCAAAAGAAAATGATGAAACCTTTTTTGTATTGTTCACATCCTAGTTATTTGTTGGGTATTAAGTTGTGAAGAGAAATTTTCAAAATTGAGAATTGAGAAGATAACGAACAGTAAAAAGTAAATGTTTTTAAAAAAAATTACTATACTAGGTTGACTGATATGTTATGTATAAATGTGTGTGGTCATAGATAATATAAAGTATAAAACATCATATGTTTCTACTTCAGGGATTGTATGTAGTGTATGTATATGTTGTCATATATGTACTTCATGTATGAAGAAAAGGTAAAACAATGTAGTCATGTCATGTGGGTTGTGTAAATCTCACCAGAAGATCTTTTTTTATCAATAGTTGTGACACAATAACTGGATTTTTAGGCCGATTAGGCAAACCCGGAGTGACTTGTTCGCCAAGTAGTATTTGTAACAAATATGAATGTTTATTACTATTATCAAATTCGCAATTTGTTAATTACCCGACCCGACCAGTTTTATTTGTCTCAAAATAACCGTCAATTCCGGTCTTCATGGACCCTCTGAACTTCAAATCTTAAATCCGCCACTGAGAAATGGGTAAAATGGGCTTGTGGGGTGGGTTGGGTAATATTGATTAAAAAGGTCACTTTTTTTTATGGATGGTTCAAACGTGTCAGATCTGGACGTCTGCATGTCAACATTTGTTTTTGTCCATTATCGAAAATTGTATGCAATTAATTTATTACTTAGGGCTATGACTGACAAGTTTCGACATGGTCAATCCATGCCTGTTTTTCGTTTTAGCCAACTTTCAAAAGCTCAGATGTGGGACCATAACCCCAGCTATTCCCTTTAATGAAAGCCATTCAAGTTGGTTAGTATCTTTTTTGGAACTGAACTCCAAATTAGGCGATTTTTGTGAAGTGTATGTGTTTTATGCTTCTCAAGTCCTATAAAATTATATGAAAGGGTGTTGCTACTTGCTAGTAATGCTATTTGCCCCAAGATTAAACCACAAGTTATTAAAATATTTGGGCATATGATGATCACATCGTTATTATTAATAGTGTTTTTGAATACACATTGGTGCATGCGCATGTGCGACATGGTACTTTGATTCTGCAATGCTAAGAATAATTATATGTAGTTTTCCCATTATAATTTACTGGAAGTCCATCCATTTTTTATTTATTTTGCAGCGCCTCTCAACCTCGGTATCAATGGTTACTAAAGGGATGCTAAAAGAGCACTTGCTTCTTTTGGCAAGTAGCATGACTTGTGCCGGGTTTTTAGTTGGCTTCAATTTGGCGGGTATAAAGGCGCTCAATAAGGCGCTTAACTTCCAAGTACCCTTTTCAGAAGCCACGGTCTATGTAAGGCGTTGATACACTCTCTAAGATGTCTTTTTATGCTGATTTTTACAGGTCTTATTGCTTAGTTTTGTTACCTCTCGACTTTTTTTCCAGACGCCAAAGAGATGTTTTGAAAGGGCGGCTGAGAAGTGCCACGCGGATTCGTTATCAAGCATCGTGGCTGCTTGTTCTTGGGGAAAACCTGTATCTGTGGGTACAGGATCTCGATTTGATATTCTTTGGGACACAAGAGAGGTTCATATCTAATCCATGGTCATGCCATATTTTATTTAATAAATTTAGTTTGTCAGGTTTGGGCACAACAATATGAGGTGTTTTGATGTACATTTTGAATAAAGGAGGCAAATTGTGTGGGTCGCTGGGTTGGGAGACGTCAAATGGGGAAAAAAAAGAATTGCACAAGTTGAAAAGGCCAGGTTGGTCTGGAACATTTGTCTAAGATTTTTCCCTCTTCTATAATTACTTGGTATATCAAAGTATAATTTCTGAAATTATCATTAGAGTTGTGAAATTAGGAGATTTTATGCATTGAACGGAACTTTGAAAGACTTTAAATGCAGTTTACCTTTCTATTTTAGAATTTTTCTTCCGTAGTTTGACAGGTCAGTGATAATACGCATCCTGATTTGATCAGTTCACAAATAATTGGCTCAAAGCGTTCATTAAAAGTAATAAGTAATGGCTCGAATCTGCCATTTTTTTTCTTACTGAAATTGATCAAAGTATTAAACAATTTATAGTGTCCGGGGCCAACTACATCTACTCAATTTATGAAGGGTTAAATTTAGCATGATACTAGCAACAAGTTGGCAGTGTATGTAAGATCACAAATACCCACATTCTTTGCCATCATCTTATCGAATACTTGATTAAATAATTAGAATTTGTTAAGCACTCAACACCGTAAAAAATTATTATTGAAACACTCTCAAACACCATGCCTTGTTACAACTGATTGTCGTTGGATACTGATTATTGAATATCAGATGGTGATTGCTATCTATACAAATCTTGTTTTTAGGTTGAACTGAATCAAAAGGAAGGCATTGACGTCTACAGCTTCCTTCATTTAGTGTGTGGTGGCTCTGAAGAGACTGATAGTGGTTGTCTTGGTGGTGACGTGGACAATTTTGAGCTGGAAGACAACTATATGGAAGCAGGGTCACCTGAACATGATCCTGGCTCAGCTAAACCAGTTTTTGAAGATGGTCTAGACTTGGTTGTTGATGGATTGGATGCCGGACCAACTTGGACAACTGGTCCCACTCAGGACGATATGGCATCAACTGGTGGCTGGGGAAATTTTGTCAAGACGCCGGCGGCTGGCAGTGCTTGGGGAGCAGCAAAATCTGATAGTGTTCCTGCTCTTGATGATGGATTATCAAGTGGTGGCTGGGGAAGTTCTGTCAAGACACCGGCGACTGGCGGTGGTTGGGGAGCCGCAAAATCAGATCAAGATCCTGCTCCAGAAGATGGAACCGGTGGTGGCTGGGGAGTTTCTGTGAAGACACCAGGGACTGGCGGTGGTTGGGGGGCAGCAAAATCAAATCAAGATCCTGCTCCAGAAGATGGAACCAGTGGTGGCTGGGGAGGTTCTGTCAAGACTACACCGGCGACTGGCGGTGGTTGGGGGACAACAAAATCAAATCAAGATCCTGCTCCAGAAGATGGAACCAGTGGTGGCTGGGGAGGTTCTGTCAAGACTACACCGGCGACTGGCGGTAGTTGGGGGGCAACAAAATCTCAAAAAGAGGTTGAACCATCTGGATGGGGTGCAAAGACGACTGAAAACGAAAGCGGGAAGGATTCAGGTTCTTGGGGCCAAAAGGTGCTCAAGCCAGATGAACCCGGATGGGGTGGAAAGAAAAGCACGGCTGGGGAGGCTTCGGGTTCTTGGGGTCAACAAGTGGCTGCAACAAACGACTCCGGTTGGGGTAAGAAGAATGAAAATGAAGCTGAGAAGGGTTCAGGTTCTTGGGGACAAAAGACAGTCAAGCCAGATGGACCTGGATGGGGTGTGAAGAGAAACGGAAATGAATTACAGCAGGCTTCCGGTTCATGGGGTCAACAGATGCCTAAAGCAAACGAAACTGCATGGGGTAGAAGGAAGAATGACGATACTGAAAAGGGTTTAAAAGGGGATGCACACAGATGGAATGCCAAGCCCAGCCAACCTCGAGATGAAGATTCACCCAAGTCTAATGCTTGGGGTACACCTGCAGCTACAGCTAAGATAAATGCATCTAGTTGGAATGAAGGTGGAGAAAAGGAAGAGAAAACAGGATCGTGGACCTCTTGGGGGAAGAAGGATAACAAAGCGGATGGAACTGGCCATGCCGATGGTTCACTTTCACTAGATGATTCTGTAAAGGGTGTTCAGTGGGGCCAGAAAGACTCGTGGAATGTTGCAGGTGAATCATCTTCTTCATGGGGAAAATCTGTGCAAAAACCTGATGCACCCAGTTGGAATACGGGTGTGGAAGTGTCCACCATAGAAAACAAAACCGAAGGGTTTGACTGGAGCAAAAAGGTGGAAGAGAAGACTGATTCTCAAGGTGGTTGGGGTGTTCCTTGGGGCAAGAAAAAAGATGACGTAGCCGGGAGTTCCGCTCCTGCCACTGATGGGGATACTGAAAAGGCACAAGAACCGGGTTCATGGGGCTGGAATAAGAAGGCTGATCAAAAACCAGACCAAGGTGGATGGAAGAAGAAAGAAGGTTGGGGTCCGAAAAGAGACCGCCCGGCTAGGCCAGTAGGTGGACCCAATGATGGTCCAAGGTCAAGTGTACAGTTTACCGCAACTAGGCAACGGCTGGATATGTTCACTTCTGATGAGCAAGAGATTGTCGCTGTTATTGAGCCAATCATGCAATCAATTCGGAGAATCATGCATCAAACTGGGTAATAATCAATTTCAATTTTTCTTTTCGATCACCTTTTTGTTACCTCTCTTAGAGGTGGTGGTATGTGTGAATGGGTTTGATATCTTTTATTTGATTGGTCAAATGGGTTAAGCTAATGGATTTAAACAATGATGGGCTAAAAGGGCTGGTCCACACTTAAATCTACTCTTTATATTCAATTACCGAACCCACCCATGTTTATATTTCATTATTAAGTTTTTGGAACTTGAATCCTAATTCTGACGGCTTGCTTTGTGAAGGTACAATGACGGAGATCCTTTGTCGGCTGATGATCAAACTTATATAATTGATAATGTCTTCTCTCACCACCCCGAAAAAGACCAGAAAATGGGTACTGGGATCGACCATTTCATGGTAACCTTCTCCTACATTTTTTGTTTTAGCACTCGTGTTTCAAACGCATCTGTAATTAGTGTCACTCCTGTGGATACCATATATAAAGTCAATAACATCATCCCTTAAATAAAATTGCGAATAAAGTATAGTCCCTAGTTTGTACGATTTAGAAAGTGACTGGCTTGAAATAGAAATGGGCATAAAGTACGTTACACCAATTTACCGACGCTTGTTATGCCACATTTTTTTCCTTACAATTGTTAGTTGTTAATATTCTGTATGCAAAAAGATTGATTTTGAATCCTTCGCTCGAAGGATATCCTGACAGTGCTTTTCTTTTTCCATCTCCCCCTTTAGTTTGGTTACCAAGATATATTAATTATAGTAGTTTTAAACAACTGTGACTGACCATTTGACACTTCAGTTAGCGAGTAAAAATATTACCAACAGTGTTATGCTACATTTCCTTTTTTTCAATTGTGATTGGTTATATTCTGTATGCAAATAGATTGAGTTCGAAGTCGTTAATTCGAAGGATATCCTGACAGTCTTTTTCCTTTATATGTTTTTTTTTTAATATTAAATTTGTAAATCTATTGATTGTGTAGATCGCCAAGCATACACAGTTCCAAGATAGTCGTTGTCTTTTCGTTGTATCCACTGATGGGCGTAAAGAAGACTTTTCGTACAGAAAATGTCTGGAGAGTTTTGTAAGGGTAAAATATCCTGACAAAGCGGAAGAATTTTTGCCCAAGTATTTCAAGAAGCCTCAGCCTCGTCCTCCTGGGAATAGGGACGAATCTGGTAGCCCTCGTTCTCAACCTGGTTGGAAACGTGAATCCAATGATGAATCTGGGACCCCTCGTTCTCAGTCTGGATGGAAACGTGAACCTAATGGATGGAACAAGGAGTCCAACGTTGCAGGAGATGAGGCAGCAACACCTGTGTCAGGATGGAACAAGGAGTCCAACGTCGCAGGAGATGAGGCAGCAACACCTGTGGCAGGATGGAACAAGGAGTCCATCACGGCATCAAATGAGGTCGTGGCACCTACAAACGCATGGAACAAGGAGTCTACCACGGCATCAGATGAGGTCGGGGCACCTACAAACGGATGGAACCAGGCAGGGTCTAGTGGTGGTGGAAGTAGTAGTAACAAGAAATCAGGATGGGGGGATGATTCATAGTTTGAAAAGCTGCAGGTTTAGTTTTGTAACTGTGCACAGCGGTAGATATGATTTGCGTAGCATTGGGTAGAATTAACAACTATGCTAAGTTATTTAGTGGTTTGTGTATGCCCGTATGTATGGTAGGCACAAGGTTGTGTTGATCAAACTCTCTATTTTTGTCAAGTAATGTGCATGTTGATGTTGGTCATATCTTGTTTGTCAACCAGATTGTATTCTAAGTTAAATAGTAGTCATTTCCTTTTCATTAAAATGATTTTGGCTTTAATTAATAAAATGATTTAAGAGGTTGTCTATATAAATAGAAGATCGATTTGGTATGTGGTTTCTGCCACTTTTTGTCACAGAAGATATCTTGAATTGAACAGGTAAACCGTAAACTGGTTGGAACCAAACTTCCATATGTAACTAGAGTGTTGTATGGCTCGTTGAAGCTTGTATGATGGGTTTCAAGTTTTATTCAAAAGGTGCGTTTGTTTTTAAGGTTTTGTTACTTTGTAGTAGTCGATGGGTTTAATTTCTTTATTGGAGTTGAGTTTCATACACCAAAATAAAGAGTTTTATACTCCCTAATTAATGAATAAAGGCCCGCCATTAACTAACAATAATTTTAAGCGGAGGGAATTCCCTCAAGTTCCTTAACATGACTAGTCATGTTAGGGAGATCTCAACCCTTGGATTAAATCCAAGGATCAATAATATTCAAAGATGATATTTGAATCTTGACCCTTGGATTTAATCTAAGGGTTGAGATGTTTTTAACTTGAACCCTCAAGTTAAAAACAAATTGAGGGGAACCTTTCCCAATTTTAAGTCTCTTCGTCACGTGGTTCCATCACTAACATTTTAAAAATGGGATTCTCTCGAGTTACCTAACTTGACTAGTCAAGTTGAGAAAATTTTGATCTTTGATTTTAAATTAAGGATAAAGATTGCTCTAACTTGACCTCTCAGGTTATTTTCAACTTGAGGGGATATTCACTCAACATTTTACTCGTACAA
This sequence comes from Erigeron breviscapus, assembly GCA_034093135.1. NCBI lineage: Eukaryota > Viridiplantae > Streptophyta > Magnoliopsida > Asterales > Asteraceae > Erigeron > Erigeron breviscapus. The sequence continues at coordinate 64,486,831 of CM067167.1, forward strand.
AATACTTTTTTAATATATATTTTATTTTATTTATATTTAATTTCAAACACCATTTTTCTTTTTAAGATGATTATTATTAAAAATGTCTTTACGAAAATTTCTAACATGAACTCATATAAACCATATTACTTTGATTAAGAAAATTAAAATAAAAAACACATTAAATTAAATATAAAATTAAATAGTAAGAAAAATGCACTTATTTATTTATTTTTTATTTAGAACGGCAAGAAAAAATGTATTATTAAAAGACACTCATTTATTAAACAACAACAGTTGACTAGAAAAAACAAAATATAACAAGGTAAAAAAGCTAATTTATAACCTCATAATCAGCTAGTTTTACTATCCAATCTTCATATAGTTTTTGACGTGGTTTAAGTAAATTTTCTCACTCAACTACGTCTTTTTCTTTCCTTGGTCGTCATAAGTTGTGTGTGCAACCCATTGGAAACTCGTTTTACATTTCTGTCATTACAAAATTGTTTGAATCCTCCCTTGCAATTGTGATTATATTTTTATACGGAAACTGATTCGGACCTCTCCAAAGTGGGATGTGAGACTATCATTACCTTCTATACATGTGAAATGAAAAGTTACACTAAACTTGTTCACAATAAAAAACCATATCTCTTGCATAGTCATCTAATCAAAAACCATTGTAACCATGCAAACACCCTATTGTACTTCTCCCTGAAAGCATTTTTGTAACGTGTTTCAAACTGTGGCATCTCACTAATTAGTAACCTCCGGTTTGATTTCCATTAAACGAATTGCAATCATGAAATTATATTTAAAAGAAGTTATTTTTTATTTGAATGAAATTATATTTAATTTTCACCTTTTGAATTGTTATGTTACATACGGTAATCATGGAATTATATTTAATTTTATCGCAAGGATGACACGCACAATTCAAATTGTTATGTTTGAATTAAATATAATTTCATGATTGCCGTATGTAACATAACAATTCAAAAAGTGAAAATTAAATATAAGATTAGTTGATAGATGCACGCTTCATCATCGTTTACCTTGCCTAGTATTATAGATACAGAATAGAATAGTGTGCTCAAAATAGATAGTTAGATAGAGGGTGAAAAAGTGAGATTGGAAGACGGAGATGAAGTTAGAAGAGATGGAGTGGACGAAGGTGCGCATTGAAATCGAAGCGCTAAAAGCCATGATGCTGCATCGATTTTCTGGGGTGGACCAGAAACTGATCTCCATTGAACATCTTTTGAAGAAAGATGACGATATTGGAATGCCTCCGCCGCCGGAGACGGCGAATTCCGACCATGAGAATGCGATTAAAATTAAGGACATTGCAGAAGAAGTCGACAAGTCAATGAATGGCGATGTCCAAGAAACAAATAATGAGATATCATGTCCAAAAGAAGGGATTCTTTTGGGAGCTTGGGTTAGTAAGCACTGCGGAAACGCCGGCCCGCCATGGGAGTTTCGTGTCGGAGAAGAGCGAAGATGGCCTAAATATGGACCTGATTTTGGTATTGAAAGGGATACTTGTCTGCCTGATTGGGTGTGTCATCGGGAACATAGTTTTCGGAACGAACACGGGCCTTGTGTTGTGTTTGATTATGGGTCACATGAGGGGTGTGGATTGAAAGCCGATGAAACTGGAAAGAAATCTGAAAAAATCGTCAATGCGGGTGGTCAAGATGAAATAGCTAAAAATTCTTTCAAGACTGGTGATGGTTTAGGAACACAAGGTTCAGCTTCTTCTAGTGCATTTGCAGATGATACGGAAAGGACACTGCGAAATGAAATTAATGCCAAATCAGGCGTTGTGGAATCTGATAAAGGTGGTAACAAAACTCAGACACAAACAGCCTCTGAAAAGGTTGTATGAACCTCGGACGGATGGATCTGTTCACCCTAAAAAGAAAAAAAAAGCACCCTAAAAAGAAAAAAGTTGATCCTAATCAAACAGTTCCAAATGATGGTCCAAAAGTAACTACACCAGTTACTGCAACAGGAGAACGGCTGGATCTGTTCACCTCTGATGAGCAAGACATCCTCGCTGATATCGAGCCTATTATGCATTCAATTCATAAAATCTTGCCTCAGAACGGGTAATCTAATCTTTATAAATTATAACCCATTGCTAAAGGTGGTTAAATGGGTGGGTTGGGTAACATGTCAGAGCCATTACCAGTTTGTACGGGTCGAAGTAGTCTTGGTTTGTTCTTGAACACTTTATGCTCACATGTTTTTACCATTTTTGTTTGTATTTAACATTAAGCTTTACAATAACTATAATATGTCAATAGAAATAGGCCAATATTGGAGGTTCTATGCAATCAAATACTCTTTGTGGACAATATTCGACTGGTTTTCTTTAAACCCAAATCCACCCGTATGGCCGCCATATTGCAATTTGTTTAAAATTGCCACCTCCACATAGCTTGGGAACTATTTCTTTGCTGAATGCAAGTATCTTGTTCAAAATTAGGTTACCGAACATAAATTCTAACTCTGACCATTTGTAGATACAATGATGGTGATCCTTTGTCTGCTGATGATCAAACTTATATTCTCGATAATGTCTTTAATCACCATCCAGAAAGAGCTCAGAAAATGGGCGATGGAGTAGATTACATTATGGTAAACCTGCCCCTTCCATTTTATTAGCACTCATATTCTATCTTTTATGTCAATGGCAGGATGCCATTTTTTAAGTATGGATATATTACATAATAACAATAACAACAACGATACCCAATCCCGCTAAGGCAGGTTATAATGGCCTTATGGGGTAGGCGGGATGTAGACAATCATACATCTAACCAATGGTAGAGAGACTGCTTCTAAGATTAAGACCTCTAGAAAGAGATCATTGCATTATAAGGATAGTATCTTTTACATTTTTGCTTCTTGTCTCATACATTATATAAACTGAACAAGAAAAGAGCCATATATGTGAAAGGTTTACGTTTATTATCACGTTATAAGCCTCTATATATGCATAATATCCAAGCAAAAAATTAGAAAAAGTATACCTACTGCCCTCAATTATATCAAGGGAGGTACTTTCATGTGGTTGATGGAAGCATCACAATAATAGGTAGTCGCTTGTATATGACTTGAGTAAAACTACACTAATATACTATATGTTTATTGCAACATCTTTTTTTTTTTTTTAATCGTTTGTAGATGGTTTTTATATTTGTTAGTCTCCTTTCTTCACTTGCTTAGCAATTATCAGAGTTCTGTTTTTGTTTTCTTAAATGAATAACTATAATCGTTGCAGGTCAGGAGAAGCCAAGAAAGTCCGTGTTTTTGCATCGTATTGAATGGTCGTAAGGAGGATTTTACATACCGAGAGTGTCTCGCGAACTTTATAAGGGGGAAATATCCTAACAAAGTTGATAGATTCATGCCTAAATATTTCAAAGAGCCTAAGTCCTCCAAGGAAAAGGGACCGTGGATCTGACCCAGATGAAGTTGGGACCCTTCGTTCTCAGTCTCGTTTGAAACAGGAATCCAATGATGAAGGCAAGACTCCACTTTTTCTGTCAGAATTTAACCTCAAGTTAGGTGTGGTGACAGATAAATCTGGAACACCTTGTGCTCGATCTGGTCTGAACACTGATGCAAGTGTGGCTACCGATGAGGTGGCCACACCTGTGTTCATGTGGAACAAAGAGGACATGGCACCTACATCTAGATGGAATGTGACGGGATCTGTGTTGTTCCAGAAGAAAAATTCAAGTCTAGAGGTGGCAAATGGAGGTACTCAGAAAATGGATAGTGCACCTTTTCTAAGATTAGAATCGAAATAAAAGACAAGGTCTTTCTTTCTGAAAGTTAACTTTATCCGTTATCTTGTATATTTTTGCGCACAAAAGTTAGAACGATTTGGTCTACTTTCGGTAGAATCAAGTGTTAAAACTTGTATCATTAGTGGTTCATATGTGACCTTTAGATTGGCGTGTTTTTGATTAACCACATATACTACCATATGCGTGTTGATCTTGGTCACAGTTCGTTTCTTGTCAAAATGACTAATAGCAGTAAGAACCTCACCCCTTCAAAAGGACATGGGGAATTTGTCATGTAGTACTAGCCATCGATCTCTAACACCAACACTTAAGCTGTGTTTGACAAAATGATTTTATCAGAGTAAATGGATTTGGTTATGAATGAAAAAGTGACCATTTGAATCAGAGAGTAAATTATGAATTTACTCATGTGAATAAATGAAATGGAATAAATAAGTTAAAATATCTTTTGTCACATCATCATTGATAACTTCAAATATAGTAAGCCCGGGTCTTTATGTTAATGTTAAAAAAGGCTGAAACATAGTCTTTTATGGTTGGGCATTGCTAGAGAAAGAGTTCAAAATGGTCAAGAAGATATTCCGGTTAGGCCCTGTAGAGTCAAAGATTCAGCCTCTTCGAATAACCTGAACAAATGAGACCACATCTGTTTACCCATCTACAACTATCAAGATAACTAACGTTTTATGTTTTGTTGCTTTCTTTGCTCTCAAAGCAGGTCAAGATGAAGTTCCTAAAAGTTCTCTAAAGTCTGATTGGTGGGGAACAAAAGGTGTGTCTGGTTCAAAGGGTAAAGTCGAAGTCGAAACTGATGTACGTAGTTCAAACGGATTGTTTGACTGAAGAAAAAAGATGACAATAATGTTTTACTAAAAGATTTATCAGAAGTTTATCAATGGGGCACAGAAGATGCTAGTTTGTGGGGTAAAGCTGCACAAAAAGCCGATGCTGCACTTGGTTATACTTCAGTTGGAAAATTTCAAGCAGATGTAGCCGCTGACTCATGGCGAACTGAATTAGCCGCTAGATTGGACTTTGTGGCATTTGATACAGGCAGCAAACAACCAAAGGCACTAGTGGCCACTAAATATAAACGGTCAAAAAGAAAAGGCCATGAAAAGAGTGAGAAACAAGGATCATTCGGGAAAAAGAACCCGCAAGGTCGTGGTCCAAAAAGAAAATACCCTAATTTGCCAGTTGGTGGGCTAAACTATTCAAGATCAAGTCACCAAATGATGGTCCAAGTTCAATTGGCCAATGAACCATCTCTAAATGAGATAGCCACTAAATCTGGCTCTGTTGAATCTGATAAAGGTGACTTTAAACATCAGGCACAAATATCCTCTGAAGGCTCAAATGTAAAGGGCCAAGAAGAGATTGAGAAACCAGGATCAAGTGTGTGGAAAAACCAGGAAGGTTCTCCAAAAAGAGAATGCACTGTTAAGGGACCAAATGATTGCGCGAGATCTAGTGGACTGTTTACTGTGACAGGACAATGGTTGGATGTTTTCACCTCTGATGAGCAAGAGATTCTCAATGATATCGAGCCTATTATGCAGTCCATCCAAAAAATCATGTATCATAATGGGTAATTCTTATAACTCATTGCTAAAGGTGGTTAATTGAGCGGGGCGGGTAACATGTTGAAACAGGCACCATTGTATGGATAGAATAGGTTGGGTAAGGTAGGGTTAATCCAAAATACACTTTTGTCCTAATGTTTTTACCTTTAGCAATTACAACTATGATTTAGGAGGTTTTAGCAATTGAAATAGACTTTCCATGGCTTCTAACTCAGTTTTATTAGGTTATTTGCTTTACAAGTTTGAGATAAAACATACCCGAATTGACACCTTTTTTCGAAATTGTGACATCTATGAATTGTCAATTGCCATTAGATTTTAAGGATTACCCATAGAGTGATTTCTTTGCTGAATGCAATTTTCTTTCTTAAAATTAAGTTATAGTCTTGTAGAACATGAATACTAACTTTGACCTGTTAAAGGTACAATGACGGGGATCCTTTGTCTGCTGATGATCAAACTTATATTGTTGGTAATGTATTCAATCACCATCCAGAAAAAGCTCGAAAAATGGGTGCAGGAGTTGATTACATCACGGTGAACCTGCTATCTTTTGTTTTTTTAGCACTTATTTCCAATTTTTGATCACATAGCTACTGTCAAAGGCAGGATGCTAATTTCTAATTGTAGATTATCGCATTGATATGTGACTCTTTTTTTAAAATGTATTCCTGATCTTCGTTTAGTACTTCCAAAGACCACGTTAACAGGTGATCAACTATTCACCAATAACATTATTTCAGAAATAGTAACAATAGTTTAAGTACTTGAGTGGAGTGATTTGTTTGTTATTTTCAAAAACTTGACAATGATGTGCAGTGTCTTGAATAGGAACAGGGTAAAAAGTACTTCACTTATTTGTACTTAAAATGGCTACCATCAGTTTCGAGTAGCATTTGTATGCAAACACATTATTTTGAAATTAACTTTAAAGGGGAGGTAGATCATGGTGATATGTACACATGCATTTCTCTCTTCTCTTGCATTTGATTATATTTACAAGAGTTGTGTATGTTTTCTCTCATATAATTGATTATATTGACATTGCAGGTCACCAAGAATATAACATTCCAAGAAGATCGGTGTTTTTACGTTGTATTGGACGGCTGTAAAGAAGAATTATCCTACCGAGAATGCCTGGAGAATTTTGTAAGGGAAAAATATCCCGACAAAGTTGATAAGTTTATGCCCAAATATTTCAAAGAGCCACACCCTTCTCCTACGTGGAATAGAGACCGTGGCTCTTGTACAGATGAACTCGCGATCCCGCTTTTTCAACCAAGATGGGGCCTCGACTTCAGTAATTTTCCAGAAGAAATATTCAAGCATGTTTCTATTATTCAGTAATTTCAAGAAATGTTACCGACCCCATTGGCGTTTTTTAAAGATTTGAGCTGTGGTGGTTTTAAAAAGGTGAAAAATTGTCGTGTTAGTAAATTGATTATGAAAAAACGGAAATCGTCTAAGTAAACCAAACCATACTACTGTCATTGTGTTTTATTTAACCCTAGCTGGTAGATACATCCTACAACTCTACAAGACCTCTCCGGTCTTTGTGTATGCAATTAACGTTTGATTTGACATCCTTGATTCTTATCAATTTATTGGGACATCATTTTTTAAGTGTATTAATAGTGAATATGTTATTTTAATGTTTGAATACATATCGATAATGATGGATATGATTTTTTCCCCTCGAACATTCAGTTGGTATACGACATTGGGAAAATCTCACCGTATAATGGTGAAGCCTTGCACGTACCCTAGACAACGAGATGTTGACCATGAGCTGTTACAAGTATTTAGAGGGAAAAACCTTAAGGTTTTGTCATCCCTAATGATCGAACTCAAGACCTGGGTAAAACCGGGAGTGTCTCTGACCAGCTAGGCTGACTTTCATTGGCAATGCATATGATTTGATTTTACATTTTCTAGACAAATTTAATCAATTTAAGTATCAACATCTACCACTCTAATATAAATATCAATAATTATGAATATCAATAATTATGTTGTATATATTCTTTCGCTATCGTTAACTTTTCATATTTTGGTAATGAAATGTTTCGTAAAAAATGGGGAGTATAACATCGAAATGTAACCAATTATAATCAGATGATTGTATTGTGTAGTGACCTACTCGGACGTTCAATCAATGTAAAAACATAGTTATTTTGTTTAATCAATGTAAGGACCTTTTTATTTGAATCAATCAATGTAAAAACCTATGTATTTATGTTGTTTAAACATTGTAAGATCTTTATATATTTTACATCATTTGAACAAAATACACAGGTTCTTATATTGATTGAACGTCTGAGTAGGTCATTACACAGCATAACTATTTAATTATAGTTGGTTACACTCGATGACATAATCCCTTAAAGATATAGACGATATATATGATATTTTTATACTTCTAAATAAAAGGTATAGATTCAAGAGATATCATTGACTCCAGATGCTTTATTGACATCAGTCATTGTTCACTTCACACAAAAATAAAAAATGTTGGGAATTCAAGACAATCTTATTTTCAAAATTCTTTCAATGAATCCATATATTTTGCGGGTATGAATACCCCTTGAGCTATGCTGAGTTGGTTTAAAACTTGATATGCAATATTTTAAAGGATAAGATATATAATAACAAACTTCTAATTATAAATCCTTAAAATGCAACAAAGATAGGTTTAAAACTTGATATGCAATATTTTAAATATTTGTTTATGAATCTTATTTCAGAAAAAATATATTTATGATAAATTTATTTGGTTATATTTATAAAAGTATAAAATAGTTGAAACTAGATTTATGTTTGTATCAAAATACAAAAATTTAGCGATATTTTTAGATGAAATGAATTATTACATAAAAAAATAAAAAACCTTATAATTTAAATTTAAAAATATTAAGAAAACTGGTAAATTAATATTATATTTTCTAGTTTTTCAATTATAATATCAAGGTTTAAAATTAAAAGTCTTGGTGATGAAACGTGTCGGGTCAGGTCGGTTGGGTTTAGAAATTGATTAACTCCAAATATAAAATCCAAATCCTCGCGGTCATTCCAGTAAATTGATTCCCGCTATTATATAGTATTTCTTTTTGTCTTCTTGTAAACAGAAATCAGATACGGGGATCATTGTTTGCGACTTCATCAGCTCCCAGTGTAGATTTTGGGAATAAAAATGTATGCGGTGATATCCCGGACCCACCAACTGTCAGTTTAAACCCATAATCCTATTGTTTTTTCTTATTATTATTTTATTTTTTATAATACTATTATTATAGTAGTAGTTATATTTACTACTGTATGTTATTCAGTTTTTAGTGATCATGATCTTGAATCTTGTTTAATCATGTTGTTTAATCAAATTAGTATGTTTAAGTACGGATGCTAATACCTAAAGCCCTTTGAAATGTATTCTGCTCGAAATTTATATCCCTAACTGATAATGTTGCTATTATTGTGTATTATCCAACTTTTAATTAAATACTGTTATCTTACGTTTCCTTTGGTATTTCTACAACTTATGTCGCTTACAAAATGTAAAGTGAGATTACATACGATAAAAGGTCGCCTCAGAGCAGTGGCGGCTCAAGGTTTTTGGTGACCTTAAGCGAGATCAAAGTTTTGGGGCCTAACTCATTAACATACTAATTAAAGTAGATAGAGAAAAGTACCTCAACTTATGTTGTTGAACTATTAGTAAAAAAATATAGAGGTTAATGTAAAAGCCAATAAGGGTGTTACTGTAACGAAAATTATATAATGATACTTAGCCCAAAGTTCAAACACTAAGCCTACTATATAAAAAATTGAGGCCTTAGATTTCTGGGGGCCTAAAGAGATTGCTTAGCCCTTAATTATAGTAGAGCTGGCTGTGCCTCAGAGGTAGCCATGGAGAGGGGGTAAATCCGACCCTTTTTCTTTAAGGGCACCCCAATTTTTCTTTGTTTATAATCGTCATTTATAAATACTTTTGTTGTTATATTTCATTCTGTGTTATTATTTGTGTATCAAGTATTGTGTTTTATGTTATTTAATACCATCTATAGTTAGATAGTTTGTTAACAATAAATCTGTCTTTTTATGTTATAGCGTTCAAATAACATTAGTTTCTTAGTGATTTGAGACCAATGGCGGCAAATAAGGTAGAAGAGCTGGAAATTAAGATGGGAATTGAAATGAAGGCAGTGAGAGCCTTGATGCTAGATCGGTTTTCTGTTGTGGATCAGAAGTTGACAGTCATCGAAGAACTTTTGAAGAAACTAGTTGAGACAAAAAACCAAACAGGAAACCAACCAGAGACAGGGAATTCTTACTATGGGAGTCAAATAGAAAATGACATGGGAGAAAGAGGAATTGTGACCAGTAAAAGCCGAGATGAAGGAAATAAGGTAATAGGGGGACGCGATGGTGTGCATCTACATGAACGTCGGGTCAAGATTAAACTGGAAAATAGCGGACAGGAAACTGATGATTTTCATCTAGATGACCGAGGTAGAGAGGGGTCACCATGGGAGGGTAGCAATCCGTATGGGTGGGTTGGTCTATATACTAGTTACCATGACAAAGATAATCTACCCTGGCCTGATTTTGGAATGAGAAACAATTTTTGTGGGTCTGTTTTGGCGGGTGAGCAGGAATTGGGTGTTAGGACGAAAAACAGGTCTTCTTTTGGGTTTCGTTATGGGCCACTAGAAAGCTCAGCTATCATTGATAATAGGCCTAGAACCCAGAGGGGTACGGGACAAGATGGGATTGGACAGAAGATAGTCAAAGATGATGAAACTGAATGGGTTGAAAAGAAATCTGAAAATGACACTGAAAAGGGATGGCGTTCTTGGGGTAATAAGGATGTTAAAAAGGGTCAATATAACCTTGTTAAGAATTCTTTAATGTCTGATGAGAGGCGAACAAAAGATTCTTGGGCGGATTCATCAGGTAAAGTGCCAGATGAATTGGATGCAGGTGGAGAAAAAGAAGAGCATACGGGCTCCTGGGCCTCTTGGAGGAAGAAAAAGGATGACACAACTTATGTTCCTGAACAATATTCTACAACGGCTGATCAGTCCGGTAAAAAGGATCATGGTTCTCGGAGTAAAGTACACAATGAGAGACACGGTAAATGGCGCCCTTCGGGATCTGATAGAGGTCATGTTTGGATTAAGAACGTGGAAGAAAAAACTGATACCAAAGATGGTTGGGGTCCATGGGTTAAAAAATGCGACAATAGACCTCATTCACAAGTGGCCGCTGAAAGATCAAATGAAAAAGGTTATAAAGTGAGTCAGAAACCAGGATCATGGGGTGAGAATGAGGTAGGTTGGGGTCCCAAACGAAAACGGCCTAATAGCCCAGTTGGGGAGCAAACGGATGCTTTAAGATCAAACGGACTGTTTACTGCAACATGGCAACGTTTTGATATGTTCACGTCTGATGAGCAAGAAATTCTCAATGATTTTGATCCGATTGTGCATTCAGTCCAACGAATTATGCATGACAATGGGTAGTATTCTCTATAACCATTGCAAAAGCTGGCAAAATGGGAGGGTCTACTGGGGTGGGTGACAAGTCTAAATGGGAAGGTGTTTGATGGGTCAGGTCAAGTAACTATTTCTACTCTCTTTTTTGTCACATAGAGGTATATTTTTTTATATTTTGAACGGAACATAGAGGAATTTCTTAAAGTTATATTATTTTTAATTAATAGTAGTAATAATAATCTGAAAAAAAGAAAAAAAAAGAAAAAAAAGGGTAATTGGATGGAAACCCCCTGATCCCATGTACCATTTGGTACCCACTAATCCCCCAGCTAGGCTAGTGTCCAGGTGATTCTCAACCACTTAATAATCCCCTGATTATCTCAAGTTTGCCTTTGGCAAGACTCGAACCCAAGACCTCCCCTGGAAAGTGCGGCTGGTGGCCACTGGGCTATTACCCAATGGTTAAGTAATAATAATCTGATCCTAATTTAATAAATAGATGAATTAGGAGCTTTTATCCAATCAATGTGCTTTGGCTGACTTTTGGTCCATTTTCGTTTAAGCTATTCTATTCTCTCATTTTGGCCCGTTGAGATAACACATTTGCCCGAATCAACCAATATTATTTGCTGAATATAAGTTTATTGTGCAAATTTAACTATAGAACATCATTTCTAACTCTGATTGGTGTCTACCTTGTGTAGGTACAATGATGGTGATCCTTTGTCCCCTGATGATCAAACTTATAATCTTGATAACCTCTTCAATTACCATCCAGGAAAAGCCCAGAAAATGGGTGCTGGAATCGATTATATCATGGTAAACCTTCTACGTTTTGCAACACATACACAACTAATGTGATTGTTAGGATTAAATTATGGATTAAGTGCATAAGAGTAAATTTCTTTATGCAGTTATGCTCATATATGCTCTTGATCTCATACTTCTTAGAACCATGTTAACAAGTCCACCACTCACCGGCAACTGTGCCCCTGCTTTTTTGTAGTTTATGATAACATGACAAGAATTAGCATAGCATCTTCCATAGAAATGAAATGTAATGTCTTGTGTGTACCTTGTAAATTATAAAATGTGATTGCTATCTTTTTTGGCTACATTATACTGCAACTGACATGAACCAACCTGACTTGCTCTGACCCGTGCTAAAAAGTTACTCTCCCCTTTCTTCATTTGCATCTGATTTCCGGTAATTAGAATTTTGATTACGGTATCATATAATTAATCATTAACAATGTAGGTCTCCAATCATCTGAGGTTCCCAGGAAGTCGGTGTTTTTACATTGTAACTACTGATGGGCGTAAAGAAGACTTTTCATATCGAAAATGTCTAGAAAGTTTTTTAAGGGGAAAGTATCCTGATAAAGCGAATGCATTCATGCGCAAATATTTCAAGCCTAAGCCTCAGCTTCATCCTGCTGGGAATAGGGGTCATGGCTAAGGTGCTGATGAAGCCATGACCAATCGTCTCCACTCTCCAGTCTGAATTTTCCCGTGAATCTTTTGTGGCGCCTGCTCTTTTTTCAGTCTCAGGTGCACGTCGGTATATACTAGATAGAATGAGATGATGTAGTAGCTTTTCGTAGAATCATCAATTGTTAAGCTTCTAGTATTAATGGTGGTATTTTATGTACAAGGGTGTCCTTTTATTGTTGATCAACGCTTTATATACCAAATGCATGTTGATGCTGGTCATCTATGTTTTTTGTCAACGACAAATAAAACGGGCAGCTTCTAGACATTTACTTAGAACTGAGTCGATTGAGATATGTTTTATGTCGAATGGGTCAATCTGCAAAAATTAACCAGAGATATCAAAGTAGCCCAGCTGTATTTGTCTGGTTGAAGTCATAACAAGAGGTTTGTTCGGGTTTAGGTTGGTTGATTTGCAAACTAATGATGTGCACGAGTTAAGCCATTATCTATAAATGGTTAAGATTGCAAATTCTGCAAGCCAAAACCTATTTTTACAACTGCCAACTTAATCTTTTTCAATACTTGAGATTAATAGTCCGTTTACATTACATTATCATCTATTCATCTCTATTCCCTAAACTTTATACTTGATATACTAGACGAGATGAATCAGTGATAACAATAATATAAAGGCAACTAACTTAATATAGATTCGCATTATATAATAGAGTTATACAAACTTTTATGAGAGATAAATAACTATTTTCTCGAATAGCTCATAGGGAAATATTGACATATGTGTTCTTCCTTTTCTCGACATACTTGTATTTTATTCAGGTCTATCATGACCTTCCCTCCTCGAAGTTGTTCTTACTTTTAATTGAATCGAGTAAAACGGAACCTATTTTTATTTTATTTTTTATTCCACACGTTTTATCAGCTGATTAAATTAATCTTAATGGAGCACACACTTTGCGAATAGCCTGGAATTGTTTCCGTGACCATAAAAGGTATATTTGGTTGCTCCCGTGATTCGAACTCGGTAATTTGGCTAAAGTTATCTAGTATCTTTGTCAGTTTGTTCCACATTACTAGTAGAATAAATATTAAGTGTGTTTATAAGTAGGAATGATAGTAGAATAATAATTCCTTAAAAGGAGACACACTAATGCATATTGCAACCAAAACAAATGTTTAGTTATGTTGAACCCGAATAATCCATCAAAGATGACTGAGCCCACTTGATAATTTGGTATTATCGCCGTAAAGAAGAACTTTCGGATTTTTTTATTCGTATCTTAAGAGCAGATTTAATCAGAAAGCAAAAAGTTTCAAACTTTCTATTACATATCCGTTCCAACCAGTATTTGGGTGTTTTTGTTTGAGCTGTACGAGAACAATAGATTACTTGTAATATTCATCTCTTGGTAGTTGTTAATATTCAAATACTAAAAATACTTACTCTGTGAAAAAGCAGATGACAATTAAGGTGTCTGCGACATCAACGTTGCTGCTTTACACTTTGGTTGCTTTAAGCAGCAACTGTCTTTCCTAAAGTGTGTTTACGATGTGTTGATAGAATAATAATTCTTTATAAGGAGTCACACCCCAAATTACCAGCCGATTAGATTAATCTCAATGGAGCACTCACTTTGCGAGTAGCCGGGAATCGTTTCCGTGACCATAAAAGGTATATTTGGTTGCTCCCTCGATAATTTGGCTAAATTTATCTAGAACGAGATTTGTCCCCCCGGGCGTTGCTCCGGGAGACATTACGTAACATCTACACATGTGGCAAAAATTATATAAAATGAAACTTTCGTGACAAAAGTTAAAAAAAGAAAAGTTATGTGGTAAAAAGTAAAGAAAATGAAACTTTTGTGGCTGAAGTTGAAAATTTTTAAGTTATGTGGTAAAAAGTAAAGAATATAAAACTTTCGTGCGAAAAGTTAAAAAAATTGAAAGTTATGTGGCGAAAACTCAAAGTTATGTGCAAAAACTAAATAAAATGAAGCTTTCGTGACAAAAGTTAAAAAATCAAAAATTATGTGGTAAAGATTGTTGACAAAAATTAAAAAAAGGAAGTTATGTGGTGAAAAGTAAAATAATGAAACTTTCGTGACAAAAGTTAAAAAAAATAAAAGTATAAAAAGTAAATAAAACAAAAGTTTCGAACGCAAAGTAAAAGAAACGAAAGTGTTGTGGCAAAAAAGTAAAAGGGCGAAAACTTTAGTAAATTTATGTGATAAAAAGTAAAGAGATTGAAACTTTCGTGGCAAAAGTTAAAAGAACGAAAAGTTTAAAAAGTAAATAAAACAAAAGTTTCGTGCAAAGTAAAAGAAATTAAGTTATGTGACAAAAAGTAAAAAGGTTAAAAGTTTCGTGGCAGAAATGTGAAACAATCCAAGTTTCGTGTATCTAAGGAAACTTGGATTGTTATATATATAATACTTCTAAAGAAAGAGGGGCAGATATAAGAAAAATAAAAGTTTGGGGCAAAAATCAAAAGAACCACAAAAATGTGTGATAAAAAGTAAAAGGACAAAAATTTACTGTAGAAATATCAATTTAATTTTTTATATATAACTAGTATATCTATCCGCGCTTCGCTGAGGATTTTGATACTTAACAACTAATAAACATAGTCTAAGTAGAAGAAGTTTTTAGATACCAAATTATAAGTTTCCTTTGAAGATAGTTACAAAATACATTATGGTTTATCATATCACCAAGCTATATTTTGTTTGGTGATAGACGTGGTTACAAAAGTGTAGTTTTAGTTAATCTAACGACATCATTTATTATTTTCTCTAAGTCTTGATATTCTTTACCTTATTTTTTTTATTCACGTTATTTCTCGGTGCGGTTGTTGCCGTTACCGGTGTTTTTTACATATGAAGAAGAAAAAGCATATAGAATGTGCAAAGGACTAAAAAAGCAAATAGGAAACAAAATTTGTGTAAAAAAGGAGAAAAACATAAATACTTGCACTATTAAGAGGAGATAAAAGTTGTGGCCAAAATCAAAAGACCAAAAGTTATGTGGCCAAAATCAAAAGAACCCAAAATTCACTATAGTTAAGGCTTCATTAATTGTTATATATATAATAATAGCCATAATAATAATAATGTTTGACCAACAAGGAATTAGCCTAGTGGTAAGGTAAGCACTTGGTGACCTTAAGGTCTCAGGTTCGATCCCCGCTGGGGCAAAAAAAATAATTCCTTTAAGGTACCCGTTACCAATGAAGCCTAGACCCATATGTGAAATTTAAATACGCGGGTTCGATCCTTCGGGGTGCCCAGATCATGTGGGGATTATGATGGAGGTATTTTACCGGCATCATATGGCTCATACGGGGTGGGTCGATGGGTATCCAATTGTGGTACCGGGGCTAGGGTTCCCATTACCCTTTTTTTTTTTTTAATAATAATAATGTCCATTTAAACTAAAAAAATAAATAAAATAACAAATACTTGCGCAGCTTATTAACCGAAGCTTTTGGATGGAAGCATTTAACAATATCTGCTTATTAATAAGCAATATTTGACTAACAAGCAATAAGCACTTTCAATGCAAACAGCCCCTAATCCCCTATCTATACTCAAGAATCTTTGGGATAGAGAAGATTCTTTGTGTGAATAAAAGATTCCGTGGAAGCGAAGAAGAATGAGCGGCGGGTGGTCTGCACTTTTGGTCCTTGTTTTCTCCATTATACTCTCACTTCACATCAACAGTTAATTAATTCAAACTAATTATCATTTTTATTTTAAATAATAATAAGAAGATCCAATAATTAAGTGAAACTAACTTTGGTTTCAGATGAATGGAGGCGGCTTAGCAATCATCATCAGCAGGATAGTGCTGAATTGATAATCAGAAATGGAAGCATATATACAAGCGATTCATCACTTCCGTTTGCTGATTCCATGGCTATCCTTCACTCCCGAGTTCTCTGCATTGGCAACTATTCCTTTGTCAAGGTCTTTTTGTTATTATCATTCTATATCTATATATATCGACAACTACAAAATTACGCTTTAATTTCTATACGAATAATTCATTTATGATTAAATACTACTGACAGATAGATACTTCATTCATATGTTAAAATTTTTCAGAATTAAGATGATTTGTTTAGATGTGTGATCACATAGTTTACGTTTTCAACGTCTAAACTACACCAGTACTCGGAATTTCGCATAAGTTTAGTATTCCCTTTCATTTTCGGTGTAGTTTTATGTCTGAAAAACTGGGGGAAAGTAGAACCAAGCTCTAATTGGACTAGTTGGCTATAGTTTATACGTCTTCTTTGTTGGTCAACTTAATTTCATAACAGTAAATAACTTACTACATGGTAACTCTAGACTGGGCGTGTTAGTTGGTTGACATGTGCGTTTTCCATGTCTTGTGTAAGTAATCTATCCGTGAATGCAGCAAGTGTCTGGAGATGGGACCAAAGAGTTAAATCTTGAGGGAAAAATTGTTGTGCCTGGATTTATCGACTCTCATGTCCACTTGATTCCTGGAGGACTCCAGGTTCTGCAATCCGCCATCTTATTAACCCATATAAATTCGATCCTTTTTTGATTTTCTTTACACTTGGTGAATGCTGATTGGCTGGAAAGTAAAAACAGATGACACGAGTAAAAGTGCGAGGCGTGAACTCAAAAGATGACTTCATATTAAAGGTCAAAGAAGCTGTTGAAAGTAAGTGCTCCGGTTACACTACACAAGCACCCTTTCATTATTTCCATTATGAATAATTTTCAAGTGCTAAAAGCGGTTGTGGAATCTTTGTAGACATGAAAGAAGGTTCATGGTTGTTGGGTGGCGGATGGAATAATGATCTTTGGGGAGGAGAGTTGCCATCAGCCTCTTGGATTGATGATATTACTCCTCATCATCCTGTAAGTAAGACATACTTGAGTACAAATTATATGAACTTGGAAACTTAATTCCGCACAATCGTATATGTTGATAGAATTCATTATACGCAGGTATGGCTTACAAGGATGGATGGTCACATGGGTTTTGCTAACTCCCTGGCTATGAAAATAGCTGGTGTTACTAGTAGTATGGAAGATCCAGATGGTGGAACCGTTAGCAGAAACGCAGATGGAGGTAATCTATACTCATGGCCGACTGTGAAAGTACATACTGAGTAGATGACAGGTCAACTTGCTGACTTGTGTATCTGGAATCTGTATCTGCAGAACCTACAGGCTTAATGATTGATTCTGCAATGAAGGTTATTGATTCCTGCATTCCAGAAGTTTCAGTAGAAGAAAGAAGGCAAGCTTTACACCGAGCTAGTAAGTATGCGTTGATGAATGGTGTCACAACAGTTGTTGATATGGGAAGATATTTTCCTGGAGCACCAATAGAAAGTTCATGGGAAGATTTTTCAGGTTTATTAGTTTGTTTAAAGTGTCTCGTATATCTATTTCCATCTTCATCTGATATTTACCTTGAACTACCAATGACCAAATTGCTGACTTTCTTCATAACTTGCAGATGTTTACAAATGGGCTGATTTATCGGGAAAAATGATGATCAGGGTTTGCCTTTTCTTTCCACTGCCAACATGGTCACATGTGCTTGTATGACTCTACTTAAATACTACTTCATTACAACGTTTGTATGATTTAGCTATTACTATGAATCCTAGGGCGTGGAAATTAATTTATACTGTAATATTATTTACAGCTAAGAAACCAGTTGCCGATAGCATTTTAGGTCATTATGATGTGCTTAATCTTATTGCCGTTTCGAGTCCTTATTATCTTTATTCAATTAATATGCCTTCTTTTCTTCTGTTTTGGCGAACTACGTTTTAACACGTTTGGATGCTGTTGTTTCTTTCTTAGGATACAGTAAAAACCGCAGGCCGTAAGCTGAGCCAGTGGATATACATAGGCGGTGTTAAGGCTTTTGCTGATGGATCCTTGGGGTCCAACAGTGCGCTTTTTCACGAGGTGCCAGTTAGGATTTTTTTCTAAAATCCCCCGATACCGTTTTTGAGGTAACAGCTTATTCTTATTTCATGTAGCCGTATGCTGATGAGCCTTTGAATAATGGCCTCCAAGTTACAGATGTAGAAAGTTTATATAACATGACTGTTGAATCTGATGAATCTGGCCTTCAGGTATGTTTTTTATTTTGTTCTTAAATGTGTCTTTAATATATATGTGCATAAATTTATACGTTTGCAACAATTTTTTTAATAGGTTGCTATTCATGCTATTGGAGACAAAGCCAATGACTTGGTCTTGGATATGTACAAATCAGTTGTTTCAACGAATGGGAAACGGGATCGGAGATTTCGGGTATATGTCATTTGACAACTATCACAGTGGATGTTTGCCTGATTTAATAGGACCACCTTTGCAGATTGAACATGCTCAACATTTGGCTCCTATAAGTGCAACCAAGTTTGGTGAACAGGGAATTGTTGCGTCAGTGCAGGTACCTAAAGCAACTCAAATGAATAGTTTAATCATGTTTATGTTGTTGCTTCTCAGTGTTATATCCCATTTGACAGCCAGATCATTTGCTGGACGATGCTGACTCGGCAGTTAAAAAGATTGGGGTCGAGCGGGCGCAGAAAGGATCTTATTTATTTCAATCACTTCTTGCTAGCAATGCACTTGTAGCATTTGGTTCTGATTGGCCTGTGAGAACTTTTTTGAATGATCATCATTTTGGTCAAGGACCATTGAATAGTTTTATGGTCATTATGTTTTCTTTTTACTGATAGCAATTTTCAGGTAGCAGATATCAATCCTTTGAATAGCATGAAGACTGCAATTAGGAGAATACCTCCTGGTTGGGATAAAGCTTGGAACTCAGCAGAGTGCATGAAGCTGGATGATGCATTAAACGCGTAAGTTAACACGAAGTTATAATAAATTATGCTTAAATCAACTCCTCTGTTATAGCTGTTATTGGAAGTTGGGATAGAATCCATGGTATATATACTATATCTTGATATGTCTTAAAAATATCTCTTGGACATTTTTTTCAATTCAAAATGTGGTTGATTAATTTTCACTTTTTGTAAAAGTAAACATTTTACTCAGCTATCACGGTTAGTGTTGGTTCTGCAGTTTACAATCTTTACCTTTTACTTACATAGCAATTGGCTTTTGCTTTCTACAGTAGTTTTGGCCCATTTAGTTGCTATGCCTTTTGCTTTCCATAGGTACACTATTTCTGCAGCTCGTGCATGCTTCCTTGACGAGGATATAGGATCATTATCTGCTGGCAAGATTGCTGACTTTGTAATACTGACCGGTCATACCTGGGACGATTTCATAACTCAAGAAACCATTTCAGTTGCTGCAACATATGTTGGTGGCGTGCAGGCTTATCCTTGAGATTAATGAGGCGAGAAGAATTACAGTGAAAAGTGAACGATTGCGAAGGTCTCGTTAGAAGGTAGAACTCGTCTCTACATTTTTGTGATTATAGTTGGTGGTTAGAGATTTTAATCGTTAGTGTCAAAGGTTTCATGATCTACCTAAGGTTGGACCTTCATAAAGGATCACTCGAAATCGTTTTGGTTTTACTCGCATGTGTATAGTACATATTGAAACAACTCAAATTTGATATCATTGTTTAATGGTGGTTAGTGAGGGCTGTACTCGTTAAAATTATTGTAAAAACTATTTGAAGCTCATATAAAATCTTATAATTAACCAAGATGATTCAAAGATAATAACACAATATAAAGAAAAAGCCATAGGATTACTTAGAATAAATAAAGAGTTTTAAGACAAAAATATTTGATGAACAAACCCTAAGAACCAACGATTACATCGAAAATATTTTGGAGAGAATTACAACGGTAATAATTAGAAAACGGCCCTAGGGAATGTTAAGAACCCTAGGAGCCAGAATGAGAAATATATATAGCCATGGATAATTATAGCTGCAGTCCTTTTTGTCTTCGGTCTTTACAGCTTCAGTCCCTCTTCTTTCTAAAGCTACCTTTAAGTCCTTGAAGTTCCAAAGAATGTAACCAAAGGTCCTGCATATAAGAACACACCAAATAACTAGAAGTAATATACATAATTAAGTTGATCAAATTAACACCCCCCCACAACTTAATTGTGGAAGATGTTAAATAAGCCAAGTTTGTCACAAAGAAGATTGTGTTGTTTTAGAGAAAGTCCCTTTGTGAATATGTCTGCCACATTATTTTCAGAAGTAACTTTTTCAATCTCAATTACTCCTGCCAAAACCTTTTCTCTAGTGAAAAATAAGTCAAGCTCAAAGTGTTTAGTTTTTTCATGGAATACAGGATTGGCAGCAATTTGCATTGCTGCCTTGCTGTCACATTTTATTGGAACAAAATCATAAGTATCAATTCCCAAATCCTTAAGAATTTTCAAGACCCAAATAATTTCACAAGTGACAGAGCCAAGGGCTCTGAATTCTGCTTCAGCAGAAGATCTTGAGATTGTGGCTTGTTTTTTGCTTTTCCAAGACACAAGGGAACCACCCAAGAAGAGACAGTATCCAGTGATACTCTTCCTGGCAGTAGCCTTCTTGGCCCAATCAGAGTCAACAAATGCATTAAGGGTAAGAGAAGTACCTTGTTCAAACAGAATGCCCTTACCTGGTGAGCCCTTCAAGTATCTAAGAACCCTTAGAGCCATTTTCAAGTGAGATTCATATGGATCATGCATATACTGACTCAGAATGTGCACAGAGTATGCAATGTCAGGTTTGGTAAGAGTTAGGTAAATAAGCTTACCAACAAGTTTCTGATACTCTGTAATATTATCCAAGGGTTTGTCAGAATCATCTTTAAAGCAAAGAGAAAGCTTACAGTCTATAGGTGTCTGGGATGGCTTGCATCCCAGAAGACCAAATTCAGAAATTAGATCAAGGCAATACTTCCTTTGAGACAAACATATATTACCTTTAATGTCAAGGACTTCAATACCAAGAAAATACCTAAGTATTCCCAAGTCTTTAATTGAGAACTTAGAGTTAAGAAATTGCTTACAGTTCTCAATTTCAACAATATTATTGCCAGTAATGATAATGTCATCAACATAAACAAGAAGAACAATAAAACCTTATTATCAGTTTTAGTGTACAGAGAGTAATCACTCCTACTCTGCACAAAGCCATACTCAGTTAAAACACAAGTAAGTTTCTCATTCCATTTTCTTGTTGCCTGTTTAAGGCCATACAGAGACTTAATCAATCTGCAAACCCTAGAATCAGAACTGGAATGATATCCAGGAGGGGGTAACATATAAACATTCTCATCAAGATCACCATACAGAAATGCATTGTTCACATCTAATTGATAAATTGGCCATTTATTATTGACAGCAATGGCAATAAGACATCTAATTGTCACCATTTTGACAACTGGAGAAAAGGTTTCATCAAAATCAATTCCTACTCTTTGTGAGTAGCCTTTGGCAACAAGTCTTGCTTTGTATCTATCAATCTCCCCACTAGACTTATATTTAATCTTATATACACACTTACATCCAATGGGTTCCCTATTAGGAGGTAAATCAGTTAACTCCCAAGTACCATTTTTATACAAGGCCTCCATTTCATTATTCATAGCTTCAACCCACAGTGGGTCTCTACTAGCTTCAAGATAAGAACTGGGTTCATTGTGTTTGTTCAAATTAGACACAAAGCAAGAAATTTCAGAATTGAGATTAGAATAGCAAACAAAGTTGGCAATATTATGCTTGGTTTTGTTTCCAAGCACAAAGTCATGATATTTTTTGGGTGTTCTAATGGTCCTGTTTGACCTTCTAAGGTCAGCAAAGTCTGTTTGATAATTCCCATGAGTTAAAGATATAGAATTTTCATCAATATTACCCTCAGAGATATTTTCTTCATCATTTGGAAGTGTTGCAATTGATGGTTGATCCCTAGCAGTCACTACAGTGCTACCAGAGGGACCATTATCATTGCCATCACTTTCAGAGATGTGAACTCTCCCTTCATCATTGGGATTTTGGCCATTATTGATTGAATTTGCATTTTCTAAGAAAACAGAATCAAAGGGGATTTAAACAAGTGCTATTTTTGTCAAAAAGAGGTGGTTTGTGAGATTCATTAATCATTTTTAAGGGAAAGACATTTTCATAAAATTTCACATCTCTTGAAAACAAGACAACTTTATTCTCCAAACTAAGAAGTTTATATCCCTTCTTTTCATTAGAGTACCCAATAAGGATACATTTTTCAGATCTACTAGAAAATTTATCATGATTATTTAAGATAGTAGAAAAACAAAGACAACCATAGGCCCTTAAATGGGAAAGATTAGGTTCACTTTTAAAAATTAACTCATAGGGTGATTTTCCAGACAAGACAAAAGAGGGTAACCTGTTAATCAAGTAAGTAGCAGTTAGAACACAATCAGACCATAGATTAAGGGGCAACCCCCCTTGAAACATAAGAGCTCTTGCTACATTGAGCAAGTGCCTATGTTTCCTCTCAACAACCCCATTCTGCTGGGGGGTATGAACACAAGAAGTTTGGTGAATAATACCATGTTCAGTAAAAAAAGAATTCATTTTTTGGTTAATGAATTCACTCCCATTATCACTCCTAACAATCTTAATTCTTCTTTTGAACTGATTTTTAATCAAGTTATAAAAACTGACAAAGTTATCAAAGGTTTCATCTTTGCTTCTCAAGAGATATACCCAAACAGCCCTTGTGTGATCATCAACAATAGTGAGAAAGGACTTGTATCCTTCTCTACTTTGGACCTTGTAGGGTCCCCATAAATCAAGGTGAATTAAATCACCCAAACAGTTTGTTTTATGTTTACTTAGAGGAAAGGAATCTCTTGTTTGTTTTGCCTTATGGCATGTCTCACATGGTGAAACAGTAAGATCACCATCAAGCTTTAACTTAGTTTTAAGAGTGACTAAAACAACTTCAGAGGGGTGCCCAAGTCTGTTATGCCAGACTTGGGTGGACAGATGACATTCAAACTTAGCATGATTACTTAAAACATTATTACCTTTGAACATATTCTTGAAAAAATATAGTCCCCCATTTTGTCTACCACTCCCAAAACACTCTCTTTGTTAGAGAATCCTGAATAACAAAGTTGTTTTGATCAAAACCAATAAAAGCTTTACTGTCCCTAGTCAAACTATACACAGATAACAAGTTAACACAATATTCAGGAACAAACAAAACCCCAAACAACATAATGTCATCATTTAATCTCATGTCACCAATTTTAAGAAACTTGGCCTGGGTTCCATTTGGATGCCCAACAGTGAGACCAAGATTAGATATGTCATGAACATTAATTAACCAAGCTTCATTGCAAGTCATATGAGTGTTTGCACCTGAATCAGTGATCCACCCCTTTTCATACATAGTATTTCTAGCATTCACATTGAAACAGAAAAATTTCTCAAAATGAGTATTGAAGAAGCAGTTTGAATTAAAAAAGGTACCTGCCATATTGGCTTGCACACCACTGGCAGGGGTTTTTTCACACATCAATTCCATCAACTTAGCATACTGATCAGGGGTAAGATTCATGTTAGCACTGGAATCATTTCCAGTGCTAGAACTAGAAGGGACAACAGAATTAGAAGCAGAAGCATTGTTAACCATGGCATTATTACTAGAAGATGGTTTATAAAAAGATCCAGAGGGATTTCTCCTAGCAGGGGTATCCCTGCCATATCCAGGAGGATATCCAACAACTTCAAAGCATTTATCAATTGTGTGACCAACTCTATGACATCCATCACATTTAAGAGAAGTATTTGGGCCTCTTCTGAATTCAGAGGTCTTACCAGAATAAAAACTTCTATTGTTACTGTAATTCCTTTCATTTCTGTTGAAAAACTTGTTGTTTCTTCCCTTATTGCCAAAGGTTTTTGCCAAGAAAACACTGTTTTGAGATTTTGAAATTCCACCACCAGAAGGAATACCCTTATGTGACTCCTCTCTAGTAATGATGGCAAAAGCTGCCTTGACACTAGGTAAAGGGTCCCTGGTAAGGATATTACTCCTGGTAGAAGTGTAAATATCATCCAACCCCATGAGAAACTGCATGAGTTTTAAAAGATTTTGGTGCTCTTGAATTTCTCTTGCAGCATTACAAGTACATTTAGGTAATTTAGTGAGAGCATCAAATTGTTTCCATAATGAGTTAAGTTTATGATAATATTCAGAAAGAGAGGTCCCATTTTGAGTTAAGGAGTTGATTTTATGATGCATATTAAAGGTAATTGATCCATCAACTTTGTCATATGTTTCTTTTAACTCATCCCACACAGTTTTAGCATTTTTAAATATCATCCAACCCCATGAGAAACTGCATGAGTTTTAAAAGATTTTGGTGCTCTTGAATTTCTCTTGCAGCATTACAAGTACATTTAGGTAATTTAGTGAGAGCATCAAATTGTTTCCATAATGAGTTAAGTTTATGATAATATTCAGAAAGAGAGGTCCCATTTTGAGTTAAGGAGTTGATTTTATGATGCATATTAAAGGTAATTGATCCATCAACTTTGTCATATGTTTCTTTTAACTCATCCCACACAGTTTTAGCATTTTTAAATATCATCCAACCCCATGAGAAACTGCATGAGTTTTAAAAGATTTTGGTGCTCTTGAATTTCTCTTGCAGCATTACAAGTACATTTAGGTAATTTAGTGAGAGCATCAAATTGTTTCCATAATGAGTTAAGTTTATGATAATATTCAGAAAGAGAGGTCCCATTTTGAGTTAAGGAGTTGATTTTATGATGCATATTAAAGGTAATTGATCCATCAACTTTGTCATATGTTTCTTTTAACTCATCCCACACAGTTTTAGCATTTTTAGAGAAAATTTGACCTAAATACAATTCTTCAGTAACTGAACCAAGAATCCAAGAAAGCACAACAAAATTACACCTATCCCATTGTCTAGCAAGAGCATCATTGTCATCAGATTTTTCACAAGTACCATTTATGAACCCCATTTTGTTTTTAGTTTCAAGAGCTAATTCCATTGCACAAGCCCAAACTTTATAATTTTCAGTGCCTTTTAGTTTAAAATTAATTAGAGGTGCAGCTGAAGTATCACTAGCATGCAAATAAAGTTCATCACCAAAGTCTAGTTTACTGATTTGAGTACCCAGCAAATCCATTTCATCAAAAGGGTTAAGTTCATCCATAAACAATAAACCACAGAGGAGAGAAAAGAAAGAACAAGAATCACACACACAAGATAAAAGATAAAGTAAGAACCCTAAATAGGAAAGCTCAAGTGAGGAACCAGATTCCAGGACACTCAAGTGCCTGGACAAGTGTCACAAGAGATCCTCTCTTCTACCAAAACAGGGTTAGACCAACAAACAGATGATATTAAAGCTTTAACAGATGA
>CM067167.1:64513538-64608538 GCA_034093135.1 Erigeron breviscapus
CGTGCCGTCTGGGGGTGATAAGCGGTGCTCAAGTTAAGTCTAGTACCTAACGCTTCTTGAAGTGACTGCCAAAAGTCAGATGTGAAGCGAGGATCTCGATCGGACACTATTGATAAAGGGACACCGTACTTGGTCACAATATCGTCTATATAGATCTCAGCGAGTCTCTCCAGTGAGTAGTCATCACGAATTGGAAGAAAACGAGCTGATTTCGTCAGTCTGTCTACGATAACCCAAATAGAGTTATGGTTGTTTTTCGTGCGAGGCAGTTTCATGATGAAGTCCATGGTAATATCTTCCCACTTCCACACCGGAACTTCTAATTGTTTCAATAAACCGGAAGGTTTCTGATGCTCGATCTTAACTTTAGAACATGTCAGACATCTACTGACGTACTCAAAGATCTCTCTCTTCATCCCAGGCCACCAGTAGTCTTGCTTCAAGTTCTTGTACATCTTGTCTGCGCCCGGATGAATCGAGTACCTTGAACTGTGAGCTTCCTGCATGATGATCTCTCTAACACCATTAACCGCAGGGATCCAAACTCGGTTTTTGAACTTCCTGACTCCTTCGTCATCAATTTCCAGTTCTTGAGCGATCGGGCCTAACCGTTCTGCCTTTATGTTTTCTTTTGACCCCAATCCGATCTCTTGACCTGCGATCACACGTTGTTTCAAGTTTGTACGATCGGCCTCCTTGATAGCCAAGATTTTGACTCGTTCTTTTCTGCTTAGAGCGTCAGCTACTACATTCGCCTTTCCGGGATGATACTTGATGTCACAATCGTAATCACTTAGTAACTCCACCCAGCGCCTTTGTCTCATATTCAGCTCTTTCTTATTATACACGTGTTGCAAGCTTTTATGATCGGTGAAGATAGTACATTTAGTTCCGTACAAGTAGTGCCTCCAAATCTTTAGGGCAAAGACAACTGCTCCAAGTTCTAGATCATGGGTGGTATAATTCTTCTCATGCACTTTGAGTTGTCTGGATGCGTAGGCGATCACTTTGCCTCCTTGCATCAGTACGCAGCCTAGTCCTTGATGTGAAGCGTCACAGTACACGACGAAGTCTTCGGTGCCTTCTGGTAAAGCTAGGACAGGTGCTTCACACAATTTGTCCTTTAGGGTTTGGAACGCTCGTTCTTGTTGTTCCCCCCAAATAAAGTCTCTGGTCTTTTGAGTCAGTTGAGTCAAAGGTAGTGCGATCTTAGAAAAGTTCTCAATAAAACGACGATAATAACCAGCTAGTCCAAGGAAACTACGAACTTCAGTAGGAGCCTTCGGAGTCTCCCACTTTTTGATGGCTTCAATCTTGGCCGGGTCGACATGAATGCCTTGTTCGTTTACGACGTGACCGAGGAACTGTACTTGGCGAAGCCAGAACTCGCACTTAGGGAACTTAGCGTACAACTCTTCTTCTCGAAGAAGTTGAAGAATGGAACGTAAATGTTGTTCATGATCCGTTTTGTTCCGAGAGTACACGAGTATGTCATCAATGAACACAATAACAAATTTGTCTAAGAACGGACGACAGACACGGTTCATCAAGTCCATAAAAATCGCTGGAGCATTAGTCAGACCAAATGGCATAACGAGAAATTCGTAGTGGCCATAACGAGTACGAAAAGCTGTCTTTGGAACGTCACCATCCTGAACACGGATCTGGTGATAACCTGAACGTAGATCGATCTTAGAGAAGTACGAAGCACCTTGAAATTGATCAAACAGATCGTCTATGCGAGGTAGGGGATACCGGTTCTTAACGGTTAATTTGTTCAGTTCACGATAGTCTATGCACATTCTCATGGAGCCATCTTTCTTTTAACGAACAAGATCGGTGCTCCCCAAGGGGATGAACTAGGACGGATAAAGCCTTTGCTCAAAAGTTCCTGTAATTGATTGGACAGTTCTTGCATTTCAGGAGGAGCTAAGCGATACGGTGCTTTAGCGACTGGTGCTGCACCGGGAACTAGATCAATATTGAACTCGACTTGTCTAACAGGTGGAATGCCTGGTAAGTCGTCAGGGAAGACATCTGGGAAGTCCCGAACAATGGGAATGTCTTGAACTTTTGGTTCTTTAGCACTTTTATCAATGACGTGAGCTAGGTATACAAGATGATCTTTCTTGTCCAAGTACTTACGGAATTTCATGGCTGAGACGATCTTAAGTTCGTTCGTGGACTTATCGCCTTGTACGATCAAGATCTCGCCGTTCGGAAGTGGTATATGAACTGATTTCTCGTGACAACAAATAGTCGCGTGATGTTCGGATAGCCAATCCATTCCCACGATAACGTCAAAGCTACTAATCTCAACAGGGATTAGATCAATTGTAAAGTTCTTGTCTACTAATGTTAAAGGACAATCTAGAGCGATTTCGTCGGTACCGTACTTTTGGCCATTTGCATACTCTACCACATATTTATCATTTAGTTTGCCAGTTATCATGTTAATCTTAGCTTTAAAGTCTAATGCAACAAAGCTACGTTCGGCACCGGAGTCACATAGTACAGAAGCATAATGATCGTTCAGAAGAAAAGTACCTGTCACAACCCGAGGGTTCTGACGAGCTTCCTCAGCGTTCAGAGCAAAAACACGGGCGTTAGCAGGGCCTTGTTGGTTTTGCTGTTGCTGGTTGTTCTGCTGGTTCTGGTTCCTTGGCCCGAGTGGATAAGCAACACGCTGAACTTGGGCGTTCTGGTTCTGGTTCCTTTGGACTGGTACGGCAGGTGGTAGCGGAGGTCTGGCATTTCTCATTGGTGGATTTCTGTTGACTGGGGGGTTGGTTCTGATCAAGTTCACTGAGCCAGCATTATAGTACTTTGCCATGTGCCCAATTCCTTGGCACTTATAGCAAACAGGACAAACACCAGTGTGATGAAGGTTACAACGGGCACACTTTGGATAAGCTCCAGAATATCTTGTTGGTTCAGGCACTGCGGTCACCGCATAGTTCCTCAAGATCTTCCCCTTCTTACTTAGGGGTTCAACCCTCTTTTCTACCACTTCTTCAGCCTTCCTCTTCCCCTTATCAGCATTCTCAGTCAAACCTCCTGACCTGATAATATCTTTGGTCAAGGTCTTAGCCAGTACAGTGGCTCTTGACATGGTCTTGGGGCCTTTACTGGTGAGGTCCCGGCGGATCTCAGGAATCAAACCCCAGATGAAGCGATCAATCTTCTTCTCTTCAGTAGAAGCTAAATGCGGCACAAGTCTAGCAAGCTCATTAAACCTCAAAATGTACTTCTCAATCTCCACACCTTCCATCTTCAGATCCCAAAACTCTTGTTCCAACTCTTGCAATGCATCCTTAGTACAAAATTCAGCTCTCATTATCTTCTGAAGTTCTTCCCAAGTGTGAGCATAAGCGGTCTTCCTGCCAATAGTAGTGACGATGCCAGTCCACCAAGACCTAGCAGCTCCGTCAAACTGGCTAGTCGCATGCTCCACCATCTTGTCTTCAGTAGTCTCAGTGTGGTACAGGGCTTCTTCCATGTTTTCAAACCACATTAACAGTTCTGCAGCACCTTTCTCTCCTGTGTAGACTGGGGGTTTGCACTGAGTAAAGGTCTTGAACAAACACCCTCTGCTTCGGGTAACTCTGCCCTCAGTAGTAGCTCGAGTGTTGATCTGGCTAGCTTCATCAGAATCATTGTTTACTTCCTGATTCTGCTCGGGTTCTTCTTGAGTCCTCCTATTCTGAGTTGCTCTAGTAGTTCTAGTACCTTCAGTTAGTGGAATTTCCAGCATTTGAGCAACTTGAGTAGCAAGATTTGGCATCATCGCATTCATGCGGTCAGTGATGAGGTCTGCTACATCATTCAAAGTAAAGTTGAATATACGGGATGTAACACCCCGCTAAAGCGGAATATACGGGATGTACAGACAAGCACAAAAGCACACAGTACAAGTTCCAACACAGCCAATAACATAAAAGAAAAGAAGTACAAAAGTTATTACAGCATTTGGGATATACTCAGAATAGTTAATAATCAAAAGACAGAACAGTTGTCTTGAAGTACAGGAGTCTGAACTGAATAAGCAAAGGGAGATCTTCACGGCTTCTGGTCTTGAACGTACGAACAGTCGCCACAAGAGACGAGCTTCAAAGAGGAAGACTCCTATGCTAAGAGATCTACTAGTCTAGCCTGAAAAGCATGTAAGTTCAAAGGTCAACTACAAAAGTAGTTGGTGAGATTCACATAAAGTACTGGTACGTATACATATAATAATATGTAGAGTAAGAACAAGTCATAAGCTCTGTACGTTTAACAAAAGAGCCTTGAGATAGTAAGAACAGTACAAGAACATATAATGAACTCTAAGTGTATTGTCACTGCTAACCCGATTGGCCAGAACTGAACTGTAATGAACTTATGCACATAATAATCAAGTACTTCAAGATGATCTAAATCAGAACAAGAACAGATAATATGCATCCTCCAGAACTGCGGAGAATGAGGGTGGGCCTACCCTAACAGCGCTGTCCATAATTATCTACGGTTCAATCCCTGAACTGTGGGATATGAATTGATAGCAGTGAATAAGAATTGAACAAGTACAAGTACGAACTGGAACATGTTAAAGATCTATATAGTAGTGTGGAGGCATTTAAGATCCTGCCCATTCAAGACTTAAATACTCCCTTAACAGTATAAATGTATTTAAGATCCTGCCCATTCAAGACTTAAATACTCTTTTAAATAATTAGGAATCATA
Source organism: Erigeron breviscapus (assembly GCA_034093135.1). NCBI lineage: Eukaryota > Viridiplantae > Streptophyta > Magnoliopsida > Asterales > Asteraceae > Erigeron > Erigeron breviscapus. Next base: position 64,518,262 of record CM067167.1, read on the forward strand.
TCATAAGTACCTCGTAAGATCATAAAATAGTACGTGAAATAGTTCAAGATTATAATATAGTACGTAAAGTAGTTCGAGAACATATGTACAAGTACAAAGTAGTTTTCATGCTTTTCAGTCCCCGATAAAAGAACTTGAACAAAATGTACGAAAGGGGGATTAGTGAACTCACAGTGATCTGGTACAAGCACAATTTATAGCACAGAGAACAAGCACCGAGATAGATAAGTTATATCTATCGAAATCCAAGTACGTCTTGATGGATGCCTAAGTACAAGTTATTGTTCATAGATATGCACACATATTAGTTCAAGTGATTAATTAATTACTGAAATGTCCTTGATGAACTGATGATTTGGTCTTTAATGATCTTTGAACGTTTTGACTCAAAATGAGTTTGAATGAACTTAAGTACTTGAACCGGACTCGATTCGAACGTCTTTGAACTTCACACATATGTAGTTATGATGTTAATACGTCTTTAATAATGGACTTAGCCTTAAGAACTCAGTTTGGTTGTTTATAGAACTTGCACTTATGACTAAGATGAACCGTGACTTTAATGTACTTGGTCAAGAATCGAGCAATGATCTTAACTAGGATTCGAGTTTGGACTAGTATTGTGATGTTTGTACAGCCCTCAGAGTATGTTATCGCATGGTAATGAAACTAGGAACTTGTCTAGTAGTTATCTACAAAGTCTAATCGATTTATGTTCAAGTATGATGAGTTATAGGTGCAAGATCGTTTTAGAGCAACCATGTCCAGGATCGTTTTAGGGTATAAGGGAACAGGGTCGTCCCATGGTGTAATGAAGACAGGATCGTTTTAGGATTCATATGGTCAAGATCGTCCTAGATGGACCAAGATCGTCCTAGGTTGTTTAGCCAAGATCGTCCTGGACTGCATCAGAACAAGATCGTTTCACGGTTCTAGCTTCAAGATCGTCCTAGCCACCAGCTCAGGATCGTCTTGGATGTTTCAAGTACAAGGTCGTTTCACAAGACCAAATTCAAGATCGTCTTAGGTTTATTGAGAACGAGATCGTCCTAGGTTCTTTCAGCAGCAGGATCGTTTCATGTACTTGGTTCACGATCGTCTTAAGGGTAAGAACATGAACAAGGGTGCGTGGTCATTTCTAGTTCATGAACGATTGTTTGAGCAAAGCCAATCTAGAAGATTAGCTACCCAAGGGGTGCATGGTTCCCAACCATAACAACGGAACAACAACACAAGATCAAACGAGCAAGCACATCATGGTACAAAAAGGCTGACCTAGGACGATCTAGGCATCAAGATCGTCCTAGCAGAATCGTTTTAAGGCCCAGAACAGGTACGAGCTCAACAATAAGGTCTAGATCGATTTTAGGACTTGTTTGGACATAGCACTAGTACATATATACACAATAACATTATTTCACCATGCTTTTACTGATTTTCAAGATCAAATATCACATGAACAAGTTGTGACTTCAAGAACAAGTTGTACCTTCATTTTCAAAAACGGGTTTGTAAATTAAAGCACGTTATGACCCAAATTTGTTCATACATATGTTGTTAAACACATTTAGACACAAACCCATTAACTTTTAACACGATTTTCATTCAAAATTGGACCAAATCATCAAGAACATGAACTTGAAAAAGTACACTTTTAATTTGATCAAAAACCCATCAAAAGTTGTTGTTACCTGAGAAATGATTCAAGAAGTGTGTTTTGATTATCACAAGGATGCTAAAAGTACAACCGATTTTGATTAAACAATCCAAAATCAAGAGATGCTCTAGTGTGTGTTTTATGGCGTCTGAGAGTGTGTGTTTTAGTGAGAGAGTGGAGAGGAGGAGAAGATGATGAATAGGGTTTTCTCTCTCTAAACTCTTTCTATTTATAGTCTTCCATATTAAATGGACTTACTAAATGCAAGGACTGTTTATGAACATTTTTGAACAAGAACTTTTATGAACACGAACATTTACGTACTGCACTTTAGTATTTCATCGAACTTAATCATAAATTCGTCATATAAATCATGATTTAAGATCAAATTGACCTTCATATAAGCACATAATTTAGGTCTAAAGCACGTCGAGAACTTATTTAAATTGAACTGTCTAGCCGTTCAAGTGGCGGAAGTACTTTTTAAAGAATTTATTTAGAACATTTCTAGGACGGTTGTTACAATAACTATATGTCTGGAAACAGACGTATGGCTCCTTCACCAACTGGGCAATTCTCACTTGTTCGAGAAATGCCAACCCCACCGCCGCCGTTGTTCACACCTGAGCATTCTCAGCATGAACAACACATTGATATTCCAGTCCTTTCTTCATCCACCACTCCCATTATTTCTTCAACTACTGGTATTACAACTGGGGAGACTTCTCTAAGTTTGCCTCCTCCAGTTGCTCCAGTAGTAACTGCTGCTGGTCCAGTGACACCTTCTCCTTCGTCACTGGACAGTCAAGTTGTCTCTTTACAAGCCGATCTCCAAAACCTTCTTACCAGGGTGGAAGAGATTCAAAAGACACTTGACAAAAACACCAAGTCTTTCTCCAGATACCACAAGGATCACTTGACAAACATTAAAGTGGTTGATCTGGGGATTAATAAGTTTTCATCAAATGAAGACTTGGTGTTCAACAAGCTAAATGAGTTGGTCACTGGCTGCAACAATCTGGCTGGTACTTTAAAGGAAGCCTTTGACCTTACTCAGTCCAAGGTCACAACTTCAATCTCCAATTTGCTTGGCAACACTGTAAGAACATCTGAAGTAGATTTGAGGGAGATTGAAAGGCAGGTAAAGGAATTGATTGAAAAACCTGGCCTAAATGTGACTGAACTTGGAGAGCAGTTGATGACTTCAGTTGGTCAGAAGATAGAGGATACGCTGGGTGCAAGAGAACAACAACTGATTGAAAGGGTGATGTCTGAGATCACCAAGCTGGCCACTCCTCAGGTTGATCTGGCCCCACTCACCAGTGAGATCAACCAGTTGAGAGGCAGCATTGAAAATTTGAACACCCAGGTATCCCTTCATGCTCAGTCTTTGGATAAACTGACAACTGAAGTGGAAAGTTTGAAGAAGAAGGATGAGGAAGTGAAGGAAAAGGTTGTATCTGGTTTGGATGAAGACTCCAAAATCTTAAATGAATTAAAAACTGGTCAAGAACAGGTTACTGCAAATGTTTTGACCCAGTCAAAGGAGACCAACCATTTGTGGAGGTCTTTCAGGATGATGTGTGGGATTTTCAAGGAGTGCAAGGACATGCAAACATGGCAGCCTCTTGACCGGTTGCCATCTCACTCTTCTGAATGGGAATCTATTAGGGCAGGTCTAGATGCCGCCAACGGGGAAAGAAGTACAGTCCTTGCACCAGTTGCACCTGGAAGAACTTCATCTGGAAGACAAGCTGGTATGGAAATGGTTGTAGCTACCAGTACTGAAGCTGGTGAGCAAGCTGGTGAGCAAGCTGGTGATATGGGTGATAGGGGGAATGTGTTGGATAAGGGAAAAGGTTTAGCTGTTGATGCATCTGCCCAGCCGGCCACTGATATTCCTATGTTAGAAACTGGCAATGCTGATATACTTCCTCCAGTTTCTGATAGTGTAAGCAAACAACTGGCCAGACTTGGTAATCAAATTAAAGAAAGAAAGAAGATGAAACAAGCCAACCAAGTTGAAGCCAAAGCACATCTTGCACAGATCAAACTGCTTGATATGAGTGATGCCAATCTTTTGGGAATCACTAAGGAGGAGTATGCCAGAGTTAAGCATGATCCCAGGATAGTTGACCAGTTGAAAGAAATGCTTGATGTAGAACTGGACAGACACTATCCTGATGATGAAGCTGAATTCGATGCCAAAAGTTTGAACATATAAGTGGAGAAGGCTAAGGAGAATAGGGCCAGTGGGATTCTAAAAAGAATTGCAAATGTTAAAAAGGTTGTGAAGAAGGTATTGAATCCACCAAGAAGGATTCCTCAACCAAGAAGACCACTGACAAGAGATGCTGACCTTAGCACATTTTTTGAACCAACTGGCGAGGTATCTAATGAAGACATCAAGTCCACTATACTGGCTGCTGGTGCTGGGAGTATAAAAATAACAAATGAATCTGAAGCAAGAAGCTATTACTCCCAGATCATGTCAACCAGAAGACATAGTGGTACTATCAATGGTGTTAATGTAACAATCAAGCCAGGCACCAAAGTCTTTCACATTGAAGTTAGTTATACCAGAAGGCCACTGGTTAAAACTGACAATCCTGGTGCTATGCAGTATGGGTTCAGTGAATGGGTTGAAATGATGAATGTGTTGGATGCAAAGGCACAAAAGAATAGGTTTGAGAAAGCATGGGTGAACTTCCTAAGGGGCAAGATTCAACACAAAGAAAATCTGGAGCTAAAGTTGAATATTGACCCTGAAGACTCACAACCTATTTCTTCAATGACCAAGAGAAGAAGAACTGGCGAAGGGCCATCTCATTAAGTTCTTTCTTTTCAGTTATCTACTTGTATTTTGTTTTACATTCTGTAACTTGTATAAATTTCATTTCCTTGTATAAATGAAGTTACCAGTTTGTAACCACAAGGTAGATAATAGATTAAAATCTAACAAACCTAAAAGAAAAACCTAAGGCATTTATTGATCTATAAAAATGCCTTGGAAAACTTAGATAGATTTAAATCGAACAAGTCTCTCCAGTTCACACTTGTATAGATACAAGAACTGAAAAAGACTTGGCAATATTTCTAGACAAATAGGGGGAATTTGTTAGGACCAGTTTACTGGTAAACTGGCCAGTCTCCAGTTGCACCTGGAGACCCAGTGAAACTGTCCAGTGAACTGGAGACCCAGATGATTTGTCCAGAAATATATTGAAGTCCAGTTGCATCGTATAGTTAACGCAACTGAAGACTTCCTCCAGTTGAGAACTGACCAGTTGAAGAATCCTTCCAGTTGAAGTCGAAGACAACAAGTGGAAGATAGAGAATGGCAATGGCAGCGAAGCCTAGTTGACATTCTAGTCAGTTACAAACTGGAGACCTTCAGTGGAAAGCTCTTACAAAGCTTTACACTGATTACGAGGAATTGACTTTGTGCTTTATGTCCTTTTACCCGGATAATAAGACTTATCTTATTATTTAAATACAAAAAGGTACATAAAGCTGGTTGAATAAAGTTGCTTTATCCTGCAACTTTACACTGCATTTTAAGGAATTAAATGTTATTCCTTAAATGCTCTCAACCACATTTGTACTGCCAAAGTTAACATCCCAATGTTAACTTTGCCTATAAATACAAGTCATTGCACAACCAAGAATTTAAGTTGAATACTTCACACTTTGCATACCTGCAATATTCTTGGTGAACTTGTGCAATATTCTCTCAATCGTTAAAAGGAACATTTCACAACTTTAAGTTTTTCGATTGTTTAGAGAAATTCCGAGTGTAGATCAATTGTAGTTCATAGGTTGTTAGGATATTTACATTCTTGTATTATCTTGGTTCCGCAACAACCTTGTAATTTATTTAACATCAATAAATAAATTACACTTGAAAATTACATATTGTCTCATCAATTAATTTTACAAGTATTTTGTATTATTGCATTGTTCTTTACTTATTGTCTTTTAAATAAGTAATCTATCTAGAACTTGGTATATACACACTGCAACTGGTCGTCTCCAGTTCAGTGCATATATTGCAAAGTAACTCCACCATCGACATAGAGGTGTCTTCAGTAGTACCATCTATTGAGTTGGGACTTACAAATGTTAAAATCAATGCAAAATCATTTTTGATTTTATGCATACATTTTAGAAAAGTCGCATTCTAAAACCCTAAAATCTAAACCCTTGGGGGCTAAAAGCTAATCCGAGGGGGAAGTGTGATTACGGGGGCCTGCGGCCCGCGCTTTAGTTTAGGGTTTGAAGTAACCCTACCACTTCAAACCCTAAACTAAAGCTTTATCACGGGGGCCTGCGGCCCGCGCTTTAGTTTAGGGTTTGAAGTCGTAGGGTTAGCCTAACGGCTAACCCTACGACTTCAAACCCTAAACTAAAGCTTAATTGCTAATCAAAATTGATTTCACATGTATAATGTTAAAAATCAATGCAAAATCATCTTTGATTTTATGCATACATTTTAGAAAAGTTGCATTCTAAAACCCTAAAATCTAAACCCTTGGGGGCTAAAAGCTAATCCGAGGGGGGAAGTGTGATTACGGGGGCCTGCGGCCCGCGCTTTAGTTTAGGGTTTGAAGTCGTAGGGTTAGCCGACTTCAAACCCTAAACTAAAGCTTAATTGCTAATCAAAATTGATTTCACATGTATAATGTTAAAAATCAATGAAAAATCATTTTTGATTTTATGCATACATTTTAGAAAAGTTGCATTCTAAAACCCTAAAATCTAAACCCTTGGGGGCTAAAAGTTAATCCGAGGGGGAAGTGTGATTACGGGGGCCTGCGGCCCGCACTTTAGTTTAGGGTTTGAAGTCGTAGGGTTAGCCTAACGGCTAACCCTACCACTTCAAACCCTAAACTAAAGCTTTATCACGGGGGCCTTCGGCCCGCGCTTTAGTTTAGGGTTTGAAGTCGTAGGGTTAGCCTAAACTAAAGCTTAATTGCTAATCAAAATTGATTTCACATGTATAATGTTAAAAATCAATGCAAAAACATTTTGATTTTATGCATACATTTTAGAAAAGTTGCATTCTAAAACCCTAAAATCTAAACCCTTGGGGGCTAAAAGCTAATCCGAGGGGGGAAGTGTGATTACGGGGGCCTGCGGCCCGCGCTTTAGTTTAGGGTTTGAAGTCGTAGGGTTAGCCGTTCAAACCCTAAACTAAAGCTTAATTGCTAATCAAAATTGATTTCACATGTATAATGTTAAAAATCAATGAAAAATCATTTTTGATTTTATGCATACATTTTAGAAAAGTTGCATTCTAAAACCCTAAAATCTAAACCCTTGGGGGCTAAAAGTTAATCCGAGGGGGAAGTGTGATTACGGGGGCCTGCGGCCCGCACTTTAGTTTAGGGTTTGAAGTCGTAGGGTTAGCCTAACGGCTAACCCTACCACTTCAAACCCTAAACTAAAGCTTTATCACGGGGGCCTGCGGCCCGCGCTTTAGTTTAGGGTTTGAAGTCGTAGGGTTAGCCTAAACTAAAGCTTAATTGCTAATCAAAATTGATTTCACATGTATAATGTTAAAAATCAATGTGCAAAATCATTTTTGATTTTATGCATACATTTTAGAAAAGTTGCATTCTAAAACCCTAAAATCTAAACCCTTGGGGGCTAAAAGTTAATCCGAGGGGGAAGTGTGATTACGGGGGCCTGCGGCCCGCGCTTTAATTTAGGGTTTGAAGTCGTAGCCGTTAGTAACCCTATTGTCAAATTTGATTGTGTGTATGTTTTTTGATATGGACTCCACTTGGTTTTCTAAATGTATGCATAAAATCAAATTTGATTTTGTATAGCTTTTTGACACAGTACGTATCAAATATGGGTAAAATCAAATATGATTTCGTATGGGTATTTCACAATGTATGCTTAAAATCATTTTTGATTTTAAATGAGTTTCTTGGTATGTAACTCATTTTGTTTTGTCTCAATGTGCTATACAAAATCATATATGATTTTATATATGATTTTGTATAGATTTTCCCCAATGTATGCGTAAAATCATTTGATTTTGAATAGTTGATTTTGTAATAGGTTTTCATACATGTATGAGTAAAATCAAAATGATTTTGAATAATTTTCTTTTTATGGAAGCCATTTGGTTTGACTTAATGTGCTACACAAAATCATAAATGATTTTGTACATTTTCTTGACAATGTATGCGTAAAATCATATATTATTTTCTATAAGTTTTTCACACTGTATGCGTAAAATCAAAATTGATTTTAAATAGGTTTATTTGTATAGAACTCATTTGCCTTGTCTCAATTTTATACATAAAATCATATATGATTTTGAATAAATTTTTCACAGTGTATTCTTAAAATCAATTTTGATTTTGAATAAGTTTATTTGTATGGAAGCCTATACAAAATCATATATGATTTTGAATGGGTTTAATGATACCGAACTCACTTTTTTTGTCTAGATATATGAATAAAATCATATATGATTTTGTATAGCTTTTTCACACTCTATTCTTAAAATCATTTTTGATTTTAAATGGTTTTCTTTATATGGAACTCATTTGTTTTGTCTCAATGTGTGCACAAAATCAAATTTGATTTTGTATAGGTTTTTGACACCGTATGCATAAAATCAAATTTGATGTTCCACGAGACTCAAATAACTACAAAAAAGGTTATGCTATGCACAATCAAGTATGATTGGATGTATAATTAGCAAATACGTATATAATCAAATTTGATTTAGTACATACACTTTGGTTTAGACATTTCATCAAACACTTTGTGGGCAAAATTCTTTAAACAACAACAACCAAGGATACAACTTCTTATCATATGAAAAAACAAAAATAATTGAAAATAACTACAAATCATGGATAAAAATGGTTTGATTATCTACTTTTTATATAAAAAACATTAACTACATAAAATCTCACTATAATAATATCTAAAACATCATCATCCATTTGTTGTTGTTGTTAGTGATTTGAGGTGGAGATCCAGACAGGAGGGGGAGCGCGAGATGATGGTGGCAGTGGTGGTGGTGGTGGTTACCGTCGCCGGAGTTGATGAGAGAGAGAGAGAGGGAGAGAGAGCGTGTTTGTGTTTGTCTGTGTTTCCATCAGGAGGAGGGAAGGGGAAAGATAGTTTTTTTTTATTAAGCAAATTTACATAAATGCCCCTCCGTATTTTTTTTTAATTAAGGCATAAGTTTAAATCCTAGCCATTGATTGAGATGATCAAATGGCTAGGATTTGGTCCTTGGGTTTCATGAAAAATTAAGGATTCAAATAAACATTTACCTATATCTATAATACTTAATAAAGCAAACTTTTTTTGTATTTCTATTAAACTTTCAGTTTTTGATATGACTAAAACACCCTTAAATAAAACCAAAAATCTTCACACATATCTCATACTCCACCAGTGTCTTTCTATAGAAACAAATGCTCCTCCATCTGGATTAGGGTTTCATTAGCGAAACACTTATACTTTTACATTAATAACCACACTGTTAACGCTGCCACCACCCGTCGTCGTCGTCGCCGCCGCCGCATTGCGCGGGTACCGCTCTCGTAATAAATCATGTATGCATATGATTGAGGAAACCATATAATTTTAATACGAAAATTTCGTTTACGTAACTTAAGAAAACTTTTTTTGTTAGATAAAAACGTCAACAAATTCACCTATATTAAAATCTTTTTTGTTTTTTTTTGGGTTAGTGGACGACAGTAGGAATAATAAAATCAAGATTTAAGATTGTAACATGTAATACAAAAAATTATTTATTTTATGTCAATAGATGGATTCGTATCTGGAAGAATTCGAGAGTTTGAGGTTTGGGTTAAATCAAGATTTAAGATTTAAGATTGTAACATGTAATACAAAAAATTATTTATTTTATGTCAATAGATGGATTCGTATCTGGAAGAATTCGAGAGTTTGAGGTTTGGGTTAAAATTTTGGTATGACTCAAAAATTAAAGTTAGACATATAAAATGAAGAGTTATGACACTGAATTCAAATTTATAGTTAAAAAAAACATATATGTATTTTATGCATATTGTCTATTTATGAAGGTGTGAAATGGTGGGTAGGATTATAAAGAAGACAAAGACAACATGGGGAAGGAATATCCCATGACTTAACATCTCATTTTATGAATGAAACGTGTGTCCAATGTTGTTCATAGAAAACCCAACATTGTAATATTACTTATTTGTTCTTTATTATTATTAGAATGTCATGAAAACCACTTACATGTTAGAGTTTCTCATGTCTTCTATGTGATACATAGATGGAATAAAATGAACGAATTTAAGTTCATATGGTAGTTTAAGTTTAAAGAGTCATTCAATACAAAACTACACCCTTAAAATCGGTTCTAAATATATACTTCTTTCGTCTCAAATAAATGATAATTGCCAAAAAGGTTACCATCTATAAAATGTTATACTACCTCCAAAATAAAGATTTTTATTCCTATTTTAGTTTGTCACAAAAAAAGTATTCATCTTCAAATAACGTTTCCATTTTACCCTTATGCATTTTTTTCACGAAACTTATTCAAATTTTTTTTAAATGCAATTCGGATCATTCACCGCATCACCTTTTGGAAATAGTGGCAGTCACGCTATCATCCCCATATACCTGTCAGGAGGAAACCCAAATAATTGAGAAAAACTCTCTGCTTGCAAGACTCGAACCCGTGATGTATACACATCCAGGGGCTCTATCCCACTTTATGATGACCACTAAACTAAAGCTCTGGGACACGAAACTTATTCCTAAGAGTCCGTATAAAAAACAAAATAACATTTATTTTTTAATTGCGAGTTAATCGGTCAAAACATAATAATTAGTTAAACAAATATTGGATGGAGTACGAAATACATCATCAGCAGGAGCATCATATGTATGTATGAGTCACAAAAGAGGGTAGATTGTTACTAAACTTTTGGAAATGAATGAATGTGTTTGGTTTGAAAAAGGGTAGAATTTAATGAAAGGAGACCAAAAGATTAAATGTGGAAAACGAGGTGAGCGTGAGGGTGCGGTAGACACGGCGTATGTCCCGTGGTCATCCTGACCTTACTGACACTCACGACCATCCCCCTATTTTGCTTCATCCATCTTATATATGAATCCTATGCAAGATTGCAAGTAGTCCTCGACTCGATGGATGTCAGCTCATCCAATCCAACATAAGTGGATATGACTGATAAAATAATAGATATTAAAGTATCGAATGAATTTAACCTGAATTGATTTATAAATCATTCGCCATTTCTTATCGTAGATAAAAAGGATTGGTTATTCTAAACAAATATTAAAGTAAAACAATTACGATAAAATCTTGATTGTTTGATCATTATAAAACTAATGCACAAATATTCATAGAACAGAGTATATACAATGATATACAATTTCCAATTATTGTTTTATTTGTTTATTTTAATATTTTTTTAATTTGAATCAGAGTTTCTGAATAGATAGGTAGTAGTATTTTTTAATAATGTGAATAAAATACTACACTATGAGGTGCATTGCCTCATGTTCCATCCAAGATGATACAACTTTTTAAATTTTATGAATATATTACTAGTAAAATAGTTTAATTGATAGTTTAAGAATCCAACTAATTGGCACCTTTGACATTTTTTTATTCACTTAGAGATAGACTAGCATGGTACCTGCGCAATGCGGCGGCAGTGGTGGAGACGACGGTCTAGTGGTGTCGGTGACGGTATTATTGGTGGTGGCGGTGTCAAGTGGTCTAGGTTGATGTAAATGTGATAGTGGAATATTTTAAAATACAAGGGCTTAAAGTATTAATTATTAAAATAAGGGTTTAGAGTGTAAATTAATTCATTAAGGGCAAATTTGGTAATTTATAAAAACTTTTTCCATAGTGGGTATTTATTAAGGGTAATTTAGTACTTTTGCATCTAACCATTTTCTAACACTTTCTAAAAATAGGGGGTTGATAATTATTATAAAGGAGTATATATAAAACGGGTTATACACTTATACATATCGTGTTCAGCAGTTTGGGTTGATTGCCTTTAAGCATGTCTGTCTGTCTATGTTCAGGTCAACATGACACGATGATTATATGGGTCATGTTTGGGTTATGTGTCTATGTTCAGGTCAACATGACACGATGATTATATGGGTCATGTTTGGGTTATGTGGTTCCAACCCGTCATCCTGCAACCCATGCCAGATGCGATTGCCGGCACACATTTGTTAATAAATAATATAACTAGAACTTGATTTTGATTCAAGGAATTTTCTTCTTACAACCAACAACATTACAAGAGTAATAAAAATCTCACTTTTAGCTATAGGCCTATAGTTGTTGAAATTCTCAAATCATACAACACTCTGCTTCTATTTGGGTCATAGTTTAGTATTCAACCAAATAAGGTTTGTTACGGCCCAGTTGGATTTAAGTTTCATTTCAACCCGATGAACAAGCCAGTAAGATCAGTCAACCTTTCAGTGATCAAAAACATCGCTACAAAATTCGATACATTTCGAACTCATTCATCAATTTCACGTATATAAACCCCTCTACAACTTCAATAGCTTCTAACCGCTAACCCTGATTTACAACTAAAACCATTTTAAATATGAACCAAAATCGGCCCGAAAACCCTAGTATGTATAAATTCAACAACCTTTGAACCCAACACCTGGGCAAAAATGATCGACGGTCAAATCCCTGCTGAATGGGGCTGTACATTTGAGGCTCACTGAAAAAACTTGAGCCTAGTCTGGTAACCTTTGATTGTCTTCTTTAAAAACACTGAAAATAAAATCCCGAAAGCGTTTTGAGTACTGTACGGGGTCCACGGCAGAAATGGATGTTGGGTCAAATTGGAATGATTTATAGGCATGCTCAAGCTTCTTACTGATGTCATAATCTTGTAATATGTCAATTATACCAAAGAAAAGGACAACCTCATAGAATTCCCCTGTTGGTTCTCCAACTAGTTGAGTCTCATGACTTCTAACAGTGAGTTCAACCCGACCTGGCATGTTATTCCCAAGCCTTATGGGTGTCCACCTGCATAACGATAGTCGCAAAATAAAGATTAGAGGGTTATGCTTTCACATAAATAATCTATCTTGGTTTTCGGCTTTTTGTTCTTTCCTTTAAAGGAAGACCCTAGTGGCTTAGACCGTCCAGGAATCAAGGACCATGAGAATGACCAGCCTGGGACCGAGTCGAGATAAAGGACTAGCCCGGGACCAAATATTGGACCAGAATGAGCTGACCCAGGCCTTTAATCCACCTTTTCACCAATGGCCTTCATTTATGAATGAGTAACCTTATCAGTTGCTTAATTTTTCCAAAACAAATATACACATATCATAGTCTTGAATTAGTCTATACTTGACAATGTTATCAACAAAATTTGCTAAAGGAACTAGAATGTTGATAAAAGATGGGCAGATTTGGTAACGGGTCAAATAGGTTAAACTTTTGGTACGGCTATAAGGGCCTTGGCCGGATTGGGTCCCAAAGCGGCAAAGCACTTTTTTCTCCAAATTTAATAGAGTAACTATTTGTGTTAGATATAATTACAAAATTTAGATTATCACAACTATAATCTGATGTTTTTAAAATAAATCAAAAAGCGGTGTAGTAGTATTTTATGCACTAACAATGCACATTGTTCAGCCTTCAACGCTTCGACCCATTTATAAGATGATGGGTCCAACGGCCACCTCTAGAAAGTAATGGTCTGGCCAGCTTGTAACATGTCTAATAGGCCTACTGGCCTAGTGGTCTGAGTGGTCACTATAGAAGACTTTATGAGTAACTTACCTTGTAGCATTGAGAAAAGTATCTGTATCTGTATCTGCTGAAGACCCTCGAGGAGTTGTCCCGCTGCTATCCGCCTCAGTGTTCCCTCTGGGAGATCCAGATAAACAGCCTTCATCAGCTGATAGCTCCTGACTACATTCCTGAACGCTTATACCCACTAATAGACTGTAATCCATAATTCTTTCCCTTTCAAGAAAATCACAGTCCCTGTTGACCTGCCTGTATCAACCACAATCTACTTATTAATAACAAACAAAAGCTGGTAAACTAAAGTTTGACATCCTAATACTTTCAAGAGCAATAAGAACAAGTAATAAGTTCACCTACAGAACTCTTGAAACCAATCTTTCTGCAACCGGAAAATAAAATTGAGATCAAGGTCTTTAAGGGTGGTATTTGAATCAATTTCAGATCTGGGTTTATCTGTTATTCGACCATGAGAGGATCCTTTTAAGTCAAACCGCCTACTGATGGGTACCTCGGTACAGAATAAATTTCCCATAATAATGACTCGCACCTGCCTCGTGAAGCAAAAACATAAGAAAAGACTATAATAAGCAACCCATTGTGACAAAACCTTAAAATACTTCTTTATGTTTTACATTCGGGCATACCTTCTTTTGTGAAGGTCCATTCATCTTCACACAGTGCAATCCAAAAAATCTGGCCACGAGGGTGTTTTCAGAGGACTTCACATGCTGGAAATATGCTGGAAGCATCCTTTTTAGTACCTGTAATGTTACCACATAAGTATTCATAGCATCATAATCATTAACATTTAGGTTTTAAATGAAGTGAATTACATTGGATGATCAACTCACTTTCACTTCTGCCTTTTTCACCGTCTTTATCATGTACTTGTCATCATTTGTCATGTAGAAAAAGCTGCCACTTTTTCCAGGAGATGAAAGCTCCCGAAGAGCCTCGTTCCCACAAATCGATAGCATGTACTCAATTGGATCCACATTAAACAAATTCCTAAGTTTCCTGAAACCATAATGAGTTGTATAAGGTTATAGTGACCATAATTGAACAAATATATACTATGACGTATTGGTGTTTGCATATCATAAAACATAGATTAATTAACACCAACCTGAAAACCAACGGGCAATAGTCTTTAAATCTGAAATCACATGACTGGTGAGGTGGAGTATGTTTGGATCCCTCAGGGGGGAACTTGGTCCATATCTTTTCATAGGTATCAAAAGTTGTAGGCTTTAAATCAAGAGATTCATTCGGAGCAGGCCTCCCTACACAATGTCTGCAATTGAACCATTAATCAATAACAAGCATCAACGCTTAACGTATGCATAATATATAGATTCATATACTTGTTTTGGACTTATTTTCTAGCCACCTCATATATATATATATATATGTAAACATGCCGCTATAACAAAAATACGAACGAGATACGATTATTCAGTTTATACCTTATCCCAAGCTGCAGATTGAGCATGAGCTCATAATTCTTATGCCCTTTGCATATCGCCACCCCTTGTCTCTCTGTCCGTTGTTGATTAAATCCCAGCCCATAATTATGTCCATTAGCAGCCCAATCCGAGCCTAAAGCATCACCATTACTAAACCTTCCATCAATAGAATATCTCCTACCTTTATTCTCATTTTTAGAATTCTTCCTCACCGGTCGCTTTTGATGCTTCCCTTCACCGTTCAACCAACTGAACGTTTTATCAGAAGGAAATACTGAAATAGCTTCTGCCTCATAAACCACACATTCACTCATCTGATACGAAAACACCTGATTAGGATCCCAATCATTACCATTACCTTTCGGCAATCCAACTTCCCAATTCCCCTCATATCGATTCCCATTGGCCCAAACCATCGTTCCATTCCCATTCATCTTCCCTTTCTTCCATTGCCCAATATACTCATGACCACTATTCCAACGATAAATCCCTTGCCCGTCATGTAACCCCTTTTTCCAATCCCCATCATAACGATCACCATTTGCATAACTTTTACTCCCCTTTCCATGTTTCTTATTCATAGCCCAAAATCCCTTATACGTATGATTCAAAGACCCCGTAAACGTCCCTTCACCGTCCATATAACAATCCTTGAACTGACCTTCATAAGTAGCACCACTAGGCCAACTAAACTTCCCTTTCCCATTCATCTTCCCTTTCCACCATTCACCAACATACATACACCCATCTGACCACAAATACTTCCCCATCCCATGAGGACAGTTTTCGCCCACCCACTGACCGATATAAATATCCCCATTCGAAAAAATCTTTTCGACATGAAAACACTCACTATCATTAACTTCCTCGTCCACATGAGCAACAGACATTGTTGTAAAAATACTAACTGCCCTTTTCTTAGCAGTTGCTTGTGACTTTTTAACCTTAACTTCCCATGATTTCAAAATGCTACTCATTCTATCAAACCCCACTTGTAAAGTTACAAACTTTATATCTATATATGCAATTTTATCACATAAAAAAACAATAACATAATTAACCCAGATCAATCTCACCTTGAATCATGAAGATAACTCTCGGAGACATTACAACAAACATCTGGTGTGCAACCAAGAAAAAGACAGATTTCTATCCTAGTAAAAAAACACACAAAAAACAAAAGAGCTTATAAACACCAATAAGAATGTGAGAATGATAAAAGAAACAAGAAATGAGTTCTTGTGATTTGTAAGACAAATGTATTAGATTTTGGCAGGAAGTGGGGTATCTCTATTTGTTTGTTTTCTTGTTTTTATATTTTTATTATTAAAATGTATATAGATTTTCAACTGAATATGCCGAGCTGTTCCATTTCATTGATTACAAAATGCAAAATGGGAATCAAAGACTTTTTCTTTCTTTCCTTTATATAAATATTTTGGTGGTAAATTTTGGATACAGGAGATGGTGGTGGTGGGGTTAGGGTTTTAAGATACTATAATAAATGGAAATGGAAAAGGAAAAGTTGTAACTTGCCTACATGATGAGAAGTTAGTTATACATACACTTCACAAATTGAGAATTCATTTATGGAATTGCGATTAGAAATAATTCATCTTGTACCTTTTCATTTTTTTTTACATTTGATATGTGCACGGATCGATTATAAGACTACGTTGCCTTCTTAATCGGGTTCACGTTACAGAGTCCGATCACGCAAATGCATGACAATATATCGGGGGAAAACCCTACCCCTTTGACTTGAACCTGGGTATCCTCAAATCCAAATCTTTTCTTACCATTGAACTTTTAATTTAATCATTATTTTATATTAATCTTATTAACATGTTAAAAACTAGAGCTTATATAGATATAAAAGACTTTAAAACGAAATAAAAAATATGAAATGCAATAGATTAAGAAACAATAATGTAAACCTTAATACTTTTAATATCTATATTATATTATAAAAGAAATAGTTTTTTATTTTTAGAAATGTTAAAACTTGTGTAATATCTACATAAACACCTCTTAAAATATGTTTACCTACACCCCTTAACATTTATAATTAAATTACACTATTAATCATTGATCTTTCAAAATATTTTCATTAACCATTTATATCAATTACTTTTACATCAATAATTTACACCACTCGATGCCGCATCCGCCACTAACAGTTACCCTCACCATCATACCGTTGTCGCGATGACCGCCGCCACATTGCGCGGTTACTATGCTAGTAGTTATTTCAAGTATCAGCCAAAGGTTATGAGTTTAACGTGATGTTTTGCACATAACTCTAACCTCTTATCGAGTTTTACATATTCACCTTAAACCGATAAATTTGGTTATATAACAAATTAACAATTACGATGAACTTATTCTTAAGCTTTGCTTAGTCAAACTCTTGTAAACTCGGATAAATTTCACGAAAAATTCAATATAAAAAACTTGGTCATATAACAATTACTTCAAAATAATATAAAATTCAAGATGATCTATTTGAAAGCGTTTTAAGTGGTATATAACAATGCTTATATAAATACTTTAAATCTAAGTTAACCATCACTGATCAGAAAACGTTTACAACCTTTTTCGGTCAAATATCAATAATAAATCATTAGTACAATTAGTTTTTTTCAATCCATTTTTATATGTTTTGTAAGTAATATTGTATATTATCCTATGATGTAATTTCTAGTTTATGTATAAATTTGTTGGCAGATAATGTTATGTCGTGCCGCCATGTTCTTTCTAATATATTTAAAACCATAAAGTTGATTATTAGTATTACGTATATCTATAATAACACGTTTTAAGATAAGTTACCGTTATTTCTTTCTATTGCTTTTTTTACTGATACTAGAATTAGAAATGTTGGATAATAACAGACTTTGACTTTATAAAATATAAATTATGATGGTATAGCAAAGAGATGAATAGTGAAATTCAATTCAACAAATAGTTAAAGTAAAATAATGCATACTAAAAAATTCTATTAAAATTAACAAAGCAAATTATATTTTATTTTTTAAAACATGTATATATATGAATGAGATAAGCAAACGTATACGACTTGAAAGCATAATATAAACGAATGTTGACCATGTATTATTATTTTTTTTAATTTAAGTTAATGTTTGAAGTATGCCTAAAGAATAATTTAATAAACATTTCGTGTGGATCTAAATTAGTACATTAAACAATTTGTCACGATGAACCTTAGCCAGTACTTATTTAATTCTTGATTTTTACCAAAAGTATAGATTAATTAGAACTTCTAACCATATAACCTGTTAATTATTGATAACGATGTATGGCTATAGATCTACTGTATTTAAAATTCTGTTTCTAATATAAAATATTAAAATTTAGTCTTTTGTATGTGGGTATCTATATCTCCCTCATTTTTTCCTATACACACTACTTTATATGCAATAAATAGTTAATATATATTGTTTATTGTATATTGAGGGATATATATAAAAAAAGTTAAATGTTTATTCGAAAACTAAAATTTATGTAAAAATCAAAAAATTAGTCAAACATACTGTGATTTGAAACTTAACACAAAGTATTTATAGCTGCCACTACCACCACCATCAAGGCCGGCTCTGAGGGTGTGCAAAGGGTGCCACCGAGCCAGGTCCAGATCGTCGGAGGGCCCACCTGAATAATTGAAAAGGTTGCATGTCATGGTTAAACTTTTATGGAGGTTATTTGTAATTCCAAACGAGGAAGAAGACGGCACAGTGCTTCTATCATATATTACTTGGTTTTTTCAATTTGATGCTCGATATTACGAATGTCAAACTTTGACTTAAATGACCAAGACATTTTATCATAATATTATGTTTTTTTATTTTTGCCTTATAATTTTAGGGGCCCGTCTTTTATGTTTGAGCCGGGTCGTAATTTTTTTTTACATTCTTGAAGACGGCACTGACCACCATCATCTCCGGTCACAGTCGCTCTCTCTCTCTTTCTCTCTGCTCCTCCGACGACGACGACGCTATGGGGAGCATGGCAGTAAGGCAACGCGCATACCGTATCAAACCACCACACTATCTCTTGGATCGCCGCCCATCAAATCCCACCATTCCCATATGCCTCCGGCTTCCAACCTCTGGTTCCAACCCTTTATAAATGCCTCGAGGTCGGCGACCGAGAAGGGCGAAGCCCCTAACGGCGCACCGTTCGATTAAGGGCTTCACCCGTACCGTATTACAATTTCCAGCAATGGTGCTGGTGGTGGTGATGATAGGCAGCTATAAACACGTTGTGTTAAGTTTCAAATCACAGTGTGTTTGGTCAGTTTTCTGATTTTCACATAACTTTTAGTTTTCAAATTATCAAAACCTTCTAAATAGAATATAAAAATAGGAGCTTCCGTTGATAAAGTTAAACTGAAACCGTGTTTATTTTTTTGAAGTACATCCGTTGTATATATACTTTATAATCATATTGAGTATAATCTTTTCCAGTAAATGTAATAAAGGGATTAAGTTGTCATTAAGATTTAGATGATAATCTTGGTACCACCCAAATATTATTCTGATGTACCAACAAAAGAATAGATATACAAAAAGGTATATGAAGTAATATATATGAAGATGAAGATATCGTCCATATAGGCTTAACCCTCTTGATAAAAAGGTTTTTGTTTTTTCTAGTGAAGCCTAATGTTTAATTTTTGTAGGTGGTAGTTTAAAAGTAAAGTAGATTCGGTGTTTTGAAAAGAAAATAGATAGAGGGAGTCAGGGAGATATCTACATATGACGCGTACTCCGTATTACGGTATTAGGCTTTAAGATGATGGAGTAATTACTAATCAATGTTAGTGACAAAACATGGTAGCCTAACAATATATTCAACAAAATGGTGTAAACATCATCATATGGTATACAATATTTATTATTGCAATGAATATAACACGTACACATACATATCTACATAGGCCGCACATTCACTTATTCAGTTTTTAAATGTACACGACAACATCTTTAAGCTTATAAAAACTAATATCAATATTTATTTTGATGATATGACATAACATATATTGTTGGGTTATATAACAATTATCATATTAAATCACAAAGCACGCAGCGAAAAATTAATCTATGTAATTAATTAATTAACCAAGGATAGAAAACATGTACCTTTAATTGAAGATAATAAAGCAAGAAACTTTATGAGGATTTGAAGTAAATCCCTCTACGTTTGCACACACGACACACGGATGTACGTATGCTAGTACTTGATCACGAACCGAAACACTTGGCTTTCTCTCTTTGATTTGTCAAACAACTAAAACCGAAAATCCCTTTTGTTTTGGGAACTTCGGCTGAATAGAGGAGAAAAAGAGGAGGAGAAGAGTTGGAGAGGGTTTTTGGTTTTTCCTTTTTATAATATCTCTAAAAACCCTTTTCGTATTTGACATAGACTAGGATTAGATATTAGAAAAACAAGTTAAGTTAATAAGTTAAAAAACTCATTAACAAAACCGGCCCCCCACTTAAAACATAATTAGGAAACTTCTAGAATCTCCTAATTACAAATTAAGTCTTCTTTAACTAACGCCGTTAGCTAGTAACCGTTAGTTTTTAACGACCATTCGTTAATTGAAATCGTGATCATATTAATTAAATACATTAAATATATTAATTAATATTAAATACATTTGTGTCGAGACGTGTGACCCCGTAGGCTTAAATCATTTCTGGACATACGTTCATTTTACGTGATCATATACTAACAGCTCCCACTTGAGCTCGTAACAAATGAAGGTAATAACATTGGTTAGCGTCTAGCAACACGCCAATGCTCCCAGAAATATTTAAGTATAGTTTCTTAAAGTATATTTAAATGGTTGAGGCATTTATTTATCCCTTTGTTCAGATACCGTGTTAAACATGAATATGGATCAATGTCATTTCATGATTTAACGATTCTGTTTCTCATTCCATAACTAATTAATGATTACCAAATATAATCGAGAACCATCTGGATTTATTTGGGCACGGCCATGCAAACATCTTAATTAGTCCTAATGAGGGGCCCAGTGGTATCATTCTCCAACTATCAGTTGGAGGAACAAATCTTGTATTGACTACACGTGTCAGTCATCACACTTCAATACACTTTCTGAAAATAGCCCTTTATGTACTCCCTTATTCAGGAGAGTTAGAACTATATCAAGTAAGTGCAATCCATACATGTTGACCTGCTTGTATCTCAAGTCAAAGGATCAATAAAGTAACCATTTACGAATTTCACTTAATGACGTTGATCCATAAAGTGATGAATTCGTTAGTGGGGTAGTCCGATATGCATCAACTATGGATATCATTTGAGTTTGGTGGGACCATCCATTATATATTCCAAGAATATAACCAATCGCTCAGATTTGTCTTAGTTTAATTATATTCCCATATAATTAATCGACAATGGACAATTTAGAATATTATAAAATATTCAAGGATTAAACATGCAAATATAGGATACAATTAATATTAAATGAAATCAAACATATCAAGTACTTTATTTCATTATGAAAAATATAAATTGTTTAACATCCCTTATCCAAATACCGAAACAACAGATTTACATGAAATAACTAGCTAATTTAAGTCCTATGCCCTCGGCATGCCTTTCAAGCTTGGGCCTAGACAAAGCTTTTGTGAAAGGATCAGCTAAGTTAAAATCTGTGTGAACTTTGAGTAATTTGATCTCCCCTAGTTCGATTTGCTCACGAACATAGTGATATCGTCTAGCATAATGTCTGGCACCTTTCTGAACTCCGAGTTCGTTGGCAATGATTAATGCACCAGTATTATCACAGTACATATCAGTGGGTAAGTCACTTAAGGGGATCACGTCAAGCCCGCTAATGAACTTCCTTATCCAGACTGCTTCCATTGCAGCTTCTGAGGCGGCAATGTACTCAGACTCTGTTGCAGACATGGCAACTGTAGTTTGCTTCTTGCTTTTCCAATCCACAGCACCTCCATTAAGAACGAAGACGAATCCTGACTGAGACTTCGTGTCATCTTTATCAGCTTGAAATCCAGCATCACAGTATCCGGTCACTTTGAGCTCTAAGTCTGGATTTCCTCTATACACCAAAAACATATCTTTAGTAGCCTGTAGGTACTTCAGAATGTTCTTAACAGCAGTCCAGTGACTTTCACCTGGATTCTGTTGATATCGGCTTACGATGTTTTGCGCGAACGCCACATCGGGTCTAGTGCATCTAACCGCATACATAATAGATCCCACAGCCGAAGCATAAGGAACTCTTTGCATACGCTCCACCTCATTAGGTGTAGTAGCACCCTATTTGACAGATAAACTAAGTCCTTCTTGCATAGGTGTAAACCCACGCTTAGAATTCTCCATCTTGAATCGTTTCAAGACCTTATCAATATAAGCACTTTGACTTAGTCCAATTAACCGCTTTGATCTATCTCGATAGATCTTGATTCCAAGAATAAATGCCGCTTCTCCTAAATCTTTCATGGCAAAACACTTTCCAAGATGGGATTTAACATCTTGCAACATTGGAATGTGTTTTCCTATGATCAATATGTCATCAACATACAAGACAAGGAAAGTAACATTACTCCCACTAGCTTTGCGATATACACATGGCTCATCGGGATTTTGAACGAAACCAAACTTTTTGATTTCTTCATCAAACCGCTTGTTCCAACTTCTTGATGCTTGCTTTAGTCCATAAATGGACCTTTGAAGCTTGCATACTTTGTTGGGATGTTTTGGATCAATAAAACCTTCAGGTTGATCCATATAGACTTCTTCATCCAAGTAACCATTTAAGAAGGCAGTCTTAACATCCATTTGCCATATCTCAAAGTCATAGTACGCAGCTATGGCTAAGAGAATCCTAATAGCTCTAATGTCCACAACTGGAGAAAAGGTCTCATCATAGTCAACACCGAAACGTTGAGTATAACCTTTCGCCACGAGACGAGCTTTATAGGTGTGTATATTTCCATCCATGTCCGTCTTCTTCTTGAAGATCCACTTACACCCAACAGTTTGTGCATTTGGTGGAAGATCAACCAAGTTCCAGACTTGATTGTCTTTCATGGATTTCATTTCCACCTTCGTAGCTTCAAGCCATTTTTCAGATTCTGGATCTGATAATGCAGCTTTGAAATTCGGAGGCTCATCAAGATCTCCTAAAACGTTTTCTTCTACCATCAGACATAATCTGTCAGTAGGACGTCTTGTCCTTTCGGACCTACGAAGTGGAATCGCTTCATCATCATCGACTTGAGGTTCATCACTTTGAACATTTTCCCCCCCAAGTTGATGATTGCTAGGAGCTTCAGAAGGTGACACATCTTCCTCTTGAGTCTCATCAAGTTCTACAACCCTCCCACTGTTCTCTGGAACTAATTTCTTTTCAAAGAATTCAGCATATCGAGCAACGCGAACAGTGTTTTGACGGGATCATAGAAGTCGTAACCCATCGTTTCCTTAGGGTATCTGACAAAGATGCACTTAGTAGTTCTGGGTTCAAGTTTGTCAGGCGTATCGCGCTTCACAAGTGCCTCACATCCCCAGACTCTTAAGTAAGACAGATTAGGAACATTTCCATGCCATAATTCATATGGTGTCTTGCAACCTTCTTGGTTGGAACCATATTGAGAATGCGTACAGCAGTCTCAAGAGCATAATCCCAAAACGAAAATGGGAGAGTCGTAAGGCTCATCATAGATCTCACCATGTCTAGCAAGGTTCGATTTCTCCTTTCAGACACTCCATTATGTTGAGGAGTGTATGGAGGAGTAAGCTGTTGGACAATTCCACATGCTTTCAGATAATCCTTAAACTCTTGGCTTAAGTATTCACCACCTCGATCCGAACGAAGAATCTTGATAGTTTTACCGAGTTGATTTTCTACTTCATTTTTAAACTCTTTGAATGTTTCAAACACTTCATGTTTATGTTTAAGCAAGTAAACATAACCATAACGACTGAAATCATCCGTAAAAGTTATGAAGTAGCTAGCTCCTTTTCTTGACACATGTCTAAATGGGCCGCAAACATCGGTATGAATGAGTCCAAGAAGATCCTTAGCCCTCTCTGGTTTATTTAGAAAAGGTTTTCTTGTCATTTTGCCGGAAACACATGACTCGCATTTATCAAATGATTCATCATTTAATTGTAAAATCCCTTCACGTTGAAGTCTTTCAATGCGATTTTTGCCAATGTGTCCAAGACGACAGTGCCACAGATAAGTAGAGTCCAAGTTAGTCTTGGCTCTTTTGCTAACATTATACATTGAATTATTTGAATCACAACCATGCATATCAATTTCATAAATACCATCACAAGCAATAGCATCAAAATAATGAACATTATTTTTAGAAACTGAAATACCATAATCATTAAAAACATTAATGAATCCGTTGTCTTTCAACAAAGAAACTGAAACTACACCTCTAGTAATAGAAGGTGCATAATGACAAATGTCTAAAACAATAATTAACCCAGAAGGAAGAACTAAATGATATTCTCTAATAGCTTCAACAGGTGCTGGTAGACCATTGCCCACGAACAGCTGCAAAGCTCCGGGCTTCAGCTTCCTCCTTTTCCTAAGTGCCTGTAATTCATTACAGATATGAGTTCCACAGCCAGTGTCATAAACCCATGATTTACGCTTAGTAAAGGAAAATAATTCAATGGTGAAGATACCTGAAGCACTAGCATTGCTAGCTTGCTTCTTCTTCACATTCAACTCGGCAAGATACTTGGGACAGTTCCTCTTCCAGTGTCCGACTTCATTACAATGATGACAGGTCTGGTCTTTAGCCGGATGCTCTTTCTTAGCCGGAGGGGTTTTCTTTGGTTTGGGAGGATTAGCAGCTTGCTTACCCTTGCCTTTACCATCAAACTTGCCTTTAGCTTGGTGCGATTTCTTAGCTTTCTGGATCCGACCCCCCTTTATCATAAGGACATTTGGGTCATTGGCCTTCTTTGGAATCGTCTTCTCATATTCAATGAGCATAGCATGAAGTTCATTGACGCTTTTTTTCATAGAGTGCATGGTATAGTTTTGCACAAAACCCTCATATTCCTTCGTAAGGGATTTGAGAATCATGCCAACTTTTACCTCTTTATGATAAGCGTACTCCATCGAATCCAATTTGTCAAAAATGCTCTTCATTTTGAGCACATGACTGCTAACCGATTTTCCAGATTCAAGTTTCATGTCATGGAGTTCCACGACTAAGTCGAACAGTCCCACTCCAGCTTGTTTTTCATACAAGGATTTAAGTTCTGTGATCATATCATATGGAGTGTAGAGCTCGAATTGTTTTTGAAGCTCGGGAGACATGCTCGCAAGCATCAAACAACAAACTTCATTGAATCTAGTGTACTGAATCCTATATTCAGCTTTTTCAGCTGCTGTGGATTCAGCACTTGGTTCGGTTGGCCATTGCCTTTCAATGACATCCATGCGTTCCTCAACTCTTAGAACAATTCTCAGTTGACGATACCAGTCATTGAAATTTGATCCATTAAGCTTTTCTCTTTCAAACATTTGCCGAAAAGCATTAGTGTTTGTGGAAGGATTCATTGCCATCTACAAAACAGATTAAGTTCAAAAATCAGTATTTTCGATAATAAATCCTTAAGAAATCAATTACCCAATGTTTATCAAATAAACAATTAATTTCATTAAGGCTAGGATCCAATTGACATACAATCATTTCATCAGTTGATCTGCTAGAAATGATTGCACTCAAAAGGTAAGTGACGAGCAGTAATTGCATTACATGTGCAATTTCTAGTAAGAATGGGACCTACAAATGACACTTGATTCATCAAGCGATTTGTAGTCATGTTTTGTCCCAGCTTTTGCCACGGGTCAAGGTCTCACCGCTTAACTCGCTTTAAATCGTCCAACCAAGAACGCGCAAATTTGTCCACCACTGTGTACCAGTGAGTGGGATTTGCCATGCAACTGCCATTTCACCACTGTGTACCAGTGAGTAAAACAACAGCCACAAGTGTCCTTTGCAAGTTGGATGGCAAATGACTTAAGTTGATTGGGTCAATCAATTTGATGTGTGATCAAAAAGTTATGTTTGAAGATTCATGCATATCTTCTAAACATAATATGTTTATAAAACTCATTTTTATTGCCTTTAAATACAAAAGAGTTCGGTAGCTCCATTTGAACTCACAAAGAAGCGCAAGGGCAAAGGTATGCGATAAACGCGATTTAAAAACCCGCCCTTTTAGGAGGCTAGCGCACTCCGACTTATACCTCTCTTAGAGTTTGTTCAAATGGGTGAGCCGGTGTATCTTTTGATTTTAGGGCACCAATTTTATAAACAAAATCTTATTTCGATATATTTAGTCAAGTTTATTTTTCCAAAAACAATTTTTGCACACAATTTTCATAAAAAGGCAAAATTAAACTTACTAAATTTACAACTTAACAATTAAGGTAATCAACCTAATTTTGGTCACTATGGTATAAGATTGGCTCCTCTTTCATATGGAAAGAGACCACATACATCAAGTTGCCTTGATTGCGTAAGCCAAAATTTCTATAACAAATTATCTACCATAAATTGAAGATGCTGATCTGGAAAATCCAGCAGCTTCACGACCAAATCTGGCCCTGAAGAAGGCCGAACTGGGCTTAGCACAAAACATGAAAGTTGTAGCCCTATGAGTCAAGCATCTACTGTAAAGATTTCAGCTTCTAACTCCTTACGGTTGATTAGTTATGATGTTTTTAGTGAACTGGTGTCAAACAGGAACTTTCACAAAACATAATCACATTGTCACACAATTAATTATTCAATTATCTAGCATAATTAACCCTAATGATCAAGATTTCATATCAATATATCTAAGTAATAATCATGAATAATTTGCATGAAAAATTCATGATTTTTACTTCTTTTTAACAATTAAATAATTAAAAGGTACATCATAAACGCATGCAATTATCATATAATAATGCTTAAAGATCAAAACTTGGAATTAGGGTAAAAAAAATTTTTTTTTTTTTTATTTTTATTTATTTCAGATCTGATTTCGAAAATAATAAAAAAAATTATATATTTTTTTTCATTATTTTATTACAATTAAACAAATTAATTAATAAAATAATCAAAAGAATTACATAAAATTCTAAAAAATATAAAACCCTAACCCCCTTCAAATTTTGATCTTTTTGGTAATTAATCATCACATAGTAGGCTCGTGATACCATTGTTGGGTTATATAACAATTATCAAATTAAATCACAAAGCACGCAGCGGAAAATTAATCTATGTAATTAATTAATTAACCAAGGATAGAAAACATGTACCTTTAATTGAAGATAATAAAGCAAGAAACTTTATGAGGATTTGAAGTAAATCCCTCTACGTTTGCACACACGACACACGGATGTACGTATGCTAGTACTTGATCACGAACCGAAACACTTGGCTTTCTCTCTTTGATTTGTCAAACAACTAAAACCGAAAATCCCTTTTGTTTTGGGAATTTCGGCTGAATAGAGGAGAAAAAGAGGAGGAGAAGAGTTGGAGAGGGTTTTTGGTTTTTCCTTTTTATAATATCTCTAAAAACCCTTTTCGTATTTGACATAGACTAGGATTAGATATTAGAAAAACAAGTTAAGTTAATAAGTTAAAAAACTCATTAACAAAACCGGCCCCCCACTTAAAACATAATTAGGAAACTTCTAGAATCTCCTAATTACAAATTAAGTCTTCTTTAACTAACGCCGTTAGCTAGTAACCGTTAGTTTTTAACGACCATTCGTTAATTGAAATCGTGATCATATTAATTAAATACATTAAATATATTAATTAATATTAAATACATTTGTGTCGAGACGTGTGACCCCGTAGGCTTAAATCATTTTGGACATACGTTCATTTTTACGTGATCATATACTAACATATATAACATGTATTTATCTGGAGATTAAACTTGAAACGCAACTAATTGTGATTATTAAAACAACATTTAAAGTTAAGAACCATCATTGATTATTGGTTCAACTTTCCATATCCTGGATGAGGTTAACATAGACGTATTTAGGATTATTTGGTAA
Organism: Erigeron breviscapus; assembly: GCA_034093135.1. NCBI lineage: Eukaryota > Viridiplantae > Streptophyta > Magnoliopsida > Asterales > Asteraceae > Erigeron > Erigeron breviscapus. Next base: position 64,546,314 of record CM067167.1, read on the forward strand.
TAATATAAGTATTGTTACCGTTACATGTTGACTAATAATGTTTGCATAAAATTTGCTTTTCAAAACAATTAAGTTTATATATAAAATCGCAGTATAACACTTCAATACGTTGTTATTATTATGACTTGTATTACTAAGTAATTGGAATAACCATGAGAACTAACCATGTACAACTCCAATCAAAGTTCTGAGTTTTGATCAACCAATCACCAGCCAAAACTTTATAGTTTGGCGAGGTACATACCAACAATAACATATATTGTTTGTTTTGCCCATTATCACACATTCACACACACTAACAAACATCGGGTAATATCACATTTATTAACAGATTTTGGGTATTATTCCAAATTTTGCATCACACGCTAATCTTCGATATAAACGATTTTTGTTTGGTTCGTAAGTATTTAGTCACGGATTCACATTGCATGAATGTAGTCAGCCAATAAGTAAAGGGAGTGTCTATTGGGACACCCACCAATTCGGCATAAACACCCGTATTGTTCAATACGGTCGTATAGTGGGTGTCCCAAATTGGCATCCGCTCCGTATTGTACTAAACGAGCTTGTTTTGGGTGTTTACGCCGTAATGGAATGACACCTCATCACTGCAAAAGTGTCCGGAGAACTGTGACGTGTAATTCTCTCGATTTTGATGCAAACTTAATACGGACAATATTGTTCTATACGACAAGTATCATATTTAAACATTATTAGTTGGACATGTCTGTAAATCATAAAATTAAAAAAGAAAACATGTTTACCTGCAAAAATACATACAAATATACAATTCATATATATATATGAAAGATTCAAACGTATATATGTATCAACATCTTAAAATCTAATCTCTTATGATTAATTTGTTAATTTGCTCATCATGTATGATTCGAACAAAAAATAAAGTTAAAAAAAAAACACGTGTACCTGCAAAAATTACATACATATATATATATGAAAGATTCAAAGGTATGTATACCATAAATATAGTGCACGTATATGCTCTGTATCAACATCTTAAAATCTAATCTCTTATGATTAATTTGTTAATTTGCTCATCATGTATAATTCGAACAAAAATGTCATTCGGTTTATAACTTAAAGTGTTATGGATATTATATGTGTGATCAAATGCAAGTTCATATGATTATTCTTCATACATAGTCACTTTTGAGTTATTTTTTAAAGCTAACGTTATATATAGAACAACGTTAATGTGTTAACCTAAAATTCTTATACTATTTTCAATTAACTTGTACATAGTTATATATAAAACAACGTTTCATGTATGGGGTATTGGGGTATAATATAATAAGTTACCTAAGGTTGCATATATAATATGGTATTATATTTTCCAACTAAATGTTTCCAGATATTGCAGTAAAGCTAGTGTAATTCATCCAACAAACTCATTTCCAAAAGACAGGATCAATACCCGGAAACTCCAAAATATACTAACAAGAACAAAGAAATCCATTAGCCATGCGGGATACTACTAAAGGACCTGATAAATTCGCAAGGGATCAAAACGAATCTATTATCAACCTATAGTCGAACCACACGATACACTCACCGACTCACGTGAATAATCGAAAAGTAGGAGGATTGGTAGGGGAAAAATTTCTATTCCCAATTCCCAAACCAGGTAACTGTTGGTAAGTAACTGACTACTTTCTTACAGGTGGACAATAAGGTGGATTAATCCAACAGAATAACCCATGTCCAAAATGCTTTTGGGCCCTGAGTCTCTCGTTGGGCCGAAGTTAATCCTGATGCTGTAGAGTTATGCGAGCCTGCCAACTTGCTACCGTGAGAGACTGACAGTGAGTAGTCTTGCATGAATGAAAACGATAACCTATATACACTTCCCCATTTAAAAGAAAATGCAATCAGGAATAAAGTATGGACAGCAAATGCGGCAATTTCGAAATCTCCATGCAATGACATTAAAAGTTATTACACAAACACAACCAAGTGCAACAAAACATAAATTGTCCATAAAAACAGTTTAATTCAAGGGGGGAAGGGGATCAAGAGGCCTGCTAACTGGCGGCGGATGATGCATCGACCCATGTGACTCCAGGATGGGGACGAGTGCCTTGCAAATCGACTCCAACATAACAATATTTTCTGCCGCTTTTGCTGAAATACTTGCGGCCAATGAACTGATAGTTGTCACCCTTGTTGTGAGATTTTCGATCTCTTGTTGTGTCTTGAGATTCAGACGCACGACCTGATCATAACAACATCAAGCTAGGTTGTTAACAAAGTCTAGCAGCAAACAAAGTATTGAATTATATAGTAAAATATATATGGTATTCCTTATGTCCCAAAATAAATATCTCTACTATTTTAGTTTGAACCTACTTAAATTTCTCCTTAAAAAAAATAGCATATCAAACTTACCATTTAACTCTTGATGCATTTATATCCAAAAAACAATGATAATATTGTCATATTCTAAAACATATCAGTATTTCATTAAGAGACTCGTTTTGGAATGGAGGGAGATATAAAAATGTTTCAATAAGTAGTGAGTTTGTTTCGAGAAGAACAAACTAAACTATATAGAACCTATATCCATTGTTAACTCACAAGAAGATACAACTAACTATCATATATATGATTTCCTATCCTATGCATCCGGTAACACTCACAAGAATAACAAAATTTTTATATAGTCTGTCGTATATGTGTATTTAGATTGCAATGTGAGTAGATAAACATGAAACCTTAAACTGAATTTGCTTAAAAACACCCTAAAGGGCTGTCAATAGAAAATCCAAAAATAATATCGAATAAAAGATACTCGTACAAAAACTTAGTTTGATATACCTGCTGAGAACGTCGATGGCGATGCCCTCTCCGTGACGGTTCCTGGGCCGCCCCCTCATCTCCATTCATCACCTCCTGAATTTCCACCGGGAGATTCAACAACTGTTGCGGGACGTCCAACGGCAGCACCACCCCATCCCAAGGTACGTTAAGTTTGGTTATCAACGTAGGCTCGCCGTCGATCCTTTGTGTGATCTTCATCGCATACATTGTCCTTCTACAGTGAAAACGGGGGAATACAGGAGTACTACGGAGGGTTGTAAGCTCTTCATTAAGCGTTACCATGTGCCCACATACTATACCTCCTCCATATTTCCTACATGAACCACATATGAATTAGAATTATGTCTAAGATTCATTACATCATAACAAATTCAAATTTGCGCATCCAGCAGGCTTGAAATTACCGAAAACGAAACTCATCGAAGTATAGCGCCATCCAATGGCCAGATTGCAGGGGATTTTGAGCAGCAAACACCGGAGAAAAAACAAGTCGTCTTTATTCACCCACTCCCCACCCTTGTTTCGACCGGCTATGGTTCTCGAGTTCAGATGATGGATGTACCTGTAAAGAGGGTCCCTGTTTCAAAAGGACATGTACGAACTTAATCAAAAATCGAACGAGGTACAAATAAATAAAAAAGCAACCACACGGTCCACACTTACTTGATATTCGATGACCTTTTTTTGACGAGTGTAAAAAAGCCCACTTCCGGGAGCGATTTGTTTCCAAAACGAAAACACCTCGTCCTCGTCCCATCTTGTTACCCCCTGCACGAACATCGGCTCTATCAACTCTTCCACATGGTAAAGGCCTGTCAAAGTGGCGAACCTGCAGATATCCATAGTGTAGGTTTCGCCGAACATGCAAAACTCGATTTTATTATCTGGTTCCGGCTCATAACAAAAAGTGGAAAGGAACTCCACGGTAAGCTCTACGTAGGCTGGTTCGTCCTAAAACAAGGGAAAGAATATGTGTTCGGACATTTACATATGGAAAAACAGCTTAAAATATTTTGATGGTAGAATATATGATGTTCTAAAAAAAACTAACCTGAAAGTACAAACGAGACCACGGGGTATCCGTCCCAATAACTGCCACAGCCCTATCGAGAAGCCCGAATGTTTGCAGGTCGTCATGGTGGATAGAGCCTCCCTGCTTGATCTGACTTCCTTTCAGCCGCTCAAAACGCTTGTGGTAGTCGCTGCCTGGTTGGAACTTGATATGTGGGTAGGCAATAAGATGGTAGTCTGAATCAGTACATGGAAAAAATGGTTTCCTCTTTCTTTTGGTTGATGTGTCCGAACTTGTAGACTCTGTATATGCACCGGTATCCGTTGATATCTAAAAAAAACAAAAACCAAAATAAAAAACAACAAAACAAAATAAAAAAAACAAATCATTTAGTCTCGGAAATGTATAGATGATTCTGTAGATGTGGTGTTCGAATTGACCGATGGAGAAAGGGATGGCCGCATGTATGGTGGTGAAAAACAGTGAATGGTGGTTGGAGATTTTCAACTGGTTATGTGTTTGAAAAAAGAAAAGAGATTGGAATGTGGTGTGAGACATTTACAACTGGCTTGACTAACGTGAACGACGTAACTGTATCAATTTTGTAAAAAGTGTGCAAACACAGGACCATTCTACCATTTAACCTTATGTTCTTGAGTTTGATTTAGGATGGAAAGGAAATGATTCAAAGAGATTTTAAAATACAGTATTGTGTTCTTGAGTTTTTTTTAGCAAAGGGAGTGAAAAGAATAGAAAGTAAATGAATAGAAAATCTAGTAGTGTAGAAGTTAATGTATCTTTGGAGATCATTCAGAATGGTTTGCACTATCTTCAAAGAGTGCAAGGACATGCAGTCGTGGCATCCTCTTGACCGATTGCCCAGCAGCAATACAGACTGGGAAGCAATTAGGGCAGGTCTAGATGTTGCCAAGGGGGAAAGATCTGCAGTCCTTGCCCCCAGATTAACTGCAAGTGCAAGGCCTTTGGTGGAAAGGCAGGTTGTTGTTGTTGGAGCTGGTACTGATGCCAGCCAGCATGTCATTGAAAAATTTGATGATGTGGTTGATAGGGGGAATCTTGAGCTGGCCACTGATACACAAACAAAAGCAACTGGTACTGATGCCAGTGTGCTAGAAACTGGTAATGTTGATCGATTTCCTTCAGTGTCTGAATCTGAAAGCAAGAATCTGGCAGCCATTGGCAATGCAATTAAAGAAAGAAAGAAGCAAAGAAAGGGCAACCAACTGGCTACCAGAGTTCAATTGCAATGTTTAGGCATTCTGGATATCAGTGATGCCAACATGTTGGGCATCACACTGGAGCAATACAAGGGAATAAAGAATGATCCAAGAATAGTTGGAATGATAAATGAAATGCTCGATATCCAGCTGGAGAAAGACTATCCAAATGATGAAGCTGAACATGATGCCAGAAATATAAATGTGTCAGTGGAGAAGGCGAAAGAGATAAGAGCATCTGGGATCGAAAGAAGGGTACAAAATGTCCAGAAAGTTGTCAAAAGGGTACTTAACCCACCCAAGCTTAAGGGTAGAACAAAGCCACTACCAAGAGATGCAGACCTAAGAACTTGGGTGCAACCAACTGATCCAACAACTGAAGATATTCGAGTTGTGTAAAGTCCCAAACTCAATGGTTAACTCAGAAGTGTAAAATACAACAAGTCTAATAAGCACTAGAATGGACTAGTATTACTTGAATATAAATGCAAGAATATAAACAAAGTAATACAAGACTAAAAGCAATAAATTAAAGGTGGAACACAATGTAATTTTTCAAGTGTATTTTATTTATGATGTTAAATAAAATACAAGGTTGTGCGGAATCAAGATAATACAAGTATGTAAGTATCCTAACAACCTATGAATTACAAATGATCTATATTTGCCAAATAAACTCTTTGGATCGAGATACTTAAAGTTGTGAAGTATCCCTGTTTAAGATCGAGAGTATTTAGACAAATTCACCTTTAATGCTAAAAGTAATTTTCTCAAAGAAATGACTTTGTATTTATAGGCAAACAATTTCACCAGTGAAATTGTGCCGTACAAATATGGTTGCATGCATTTAATGAACCGACAAGATCATTAAATGCATTGGTTAAGGTACAAGGATAAAGTCACATCAAATGACTTATTATCCTTTTAACCAACCACCTTTACACACATAAGCACTTTGGTAAAGAACAAGTGGAATGTTCTTTGGAAAGTGTGTAAAGGCAAAAGTCAATTTCTCGATATCAGTGTTCAGACTTGTAAGGTCTAGAACACTGACAATCCTCCAGTCGTAGATCTGGTAAGACTTCCAGTGGACTCCGCCATTTGTCAGTCTTCTTTATTCTGACTTCAGTAAGAACGTCTTCAGTAGAATAGATCTGGACTGGGGTGAAGTCCAGTGAGCTAATCTGGAGAATACTCCAGATTTCCTATACAAGTATTTTGCTCACTGGTCTTCCATTATTTCTGAACAAATCTTCAGAGGGACTCCAGATTCCAAGTCTGGAGTAGGTCCAGTAATTATCATTTCTGAACAAATCTTCAGAGGGACTCCAGATTCCAAGTCTGGAGTAGGTCCAGTAATTATCATTTCTGGACAGATCTTCAGTAAGGCTCCAGTAGTCGAGTCTGGAGCGAGTCCAGTAAATCTGGACCTAACAAATTCCCCCTATTTGTTTAGAAATAATGCAAGTGTTTTCAAGCTTATATCTATACAACTTTGTATGCTTGAAAAACACTAGTTTTGACTTAGTCTAAAAAATTTAAGTTACTGGAAAACACTTTATAGATCATCAGTGTTTTCAGTTTCATCTTTTAATACTAACTTAGACTAAATCTGATCATTTACTTTGTGAAACAAAATATGCAACTATATTTACAGCCATCAACAGAAACAAAGTTACAATTTTGTGAATTTAAATACAACAAGTAAATGATATAAGAGTTAGGCCCTTCTCTTCGATGTCTGTCCTGGAGCATCTTCAGAAGCCTTTCTCTTAGGTGATGGAGAGGATGGTACTGAAACAGGTGGTCTCATACCCAGAACAACTTCCATCTGTTGTATTCTTTTCCACACCTTTTCAATCCTCTTCATAAATGCCTTAACATCAGGAGACAAATCAGTTTTGCCTTTGAAAGTTAATCCTATCTCCTTCAGTTCAGTCCATCCAAAAGCTTGGACTGATGCATTCTTCCTTTCGTCAGTAAAGTTACCCTCTTTGGTCAACTTTATATTAAACCTGGTCATGCCTTCATGTTGGTCAGCTAATTTGATTTCAGCACCTATGATCCTTCTGGCATCAGCCCTGAATTTCAACATATCTTCATACTTGGCTTTCTGCTTAGCCATCTGGATCATATATTCAGTTTCCTTGGATACTCTCTGCTGTTCCATGGCAGACTGGAGTTGTTCACGATTAATTTTGAGTGAAGTATCCAGAGGAATGAATGTGCTCAGATCTGCATCTTTAATTGCTTTAAGCTGTTTGGCAGTAAGTTTAGGCAAGCCTTTAATCTTCTTCCTGTACTCTATCTCCAGAGCACCTGCATTCTTTCTAATCTTTCTCTGGAGGTTCACCAGTTCCTCCGTCCTTTGTCTGATCAGTTCCACAACACTGACACCATATGTAACTGCATCATAAACCTGTTCTTCTTCAGAGTATCTGGAGCGAATGTGTACATCATCCAATGCATTCAGACATTGATGAACTCTGGGGTCATCCTTCATCTTTTTGTAAACATCAATATTTATGCCCAACCTGCCAGCATTGTACGAATCCAGAGTCCCCATATTTGCCATCTCCCTTTGGTGGGCCAGCAGTTCATCTCTTTGATTTTTCTTGAATATTTCAATCATTATACATTCTTGCTCCAGTCTCTTCGAGGTGTCATCATCAGCAGTAGGAAACTCTGATGAACCTTCAGCAGTTTCAGTTTCTTCTCCAGATACCATATGTTTCTTTCCTTTTACAGACTTCAGAGTTGTTGGGATATCTGGGAAGGCTTCGAACTGGGGCTCACTGGCATCAGTACCAGCAGCCTCTTCAACCTGTGCAATGGCTTCAGTGCCAAGTGCCCTTTGTGCTAATTGTGCACTGGTATCAGTACCAGTCACTTGTTTTCGTTGCACGATGCTTTCAGTAGCAAAGGCCTTTTCAATAGCACTGGCAACCACTTCTTTCTTTTTCCTGACCAAACCTTCTGGACCAGACTCAGTGGCTACAGACGACTTTTCCCCCTTGGAATGATCACCAGTTCTTGACTTGAGATCATTCCACAACTGTTCAAGCATATGTCTGTCCAGAGCACCAAAAGTTACAGTCTTCCTTAGTTGAGTCACTTCCTTCTTGATAAATTCAACTTCCTGAGGCAAGTTCTTTGGCATTTCAGTTTCTATCATCTGAACCACTTGAGGCAACAAACTATCTTGAATGGTGCGAAGAACAGACCCAGAAATTTCTTCAGATATTTCTTTCAACATACTAAGTCTGAACTTCTTAGCAACCTCATCACTGATTGTACTAACAACGGCATTCTGATCCAGTGTTGGCCTACCCTCCAAACTACTTATCCTGGTTGTCAACCTCTGAACCTCACCTGTCAGACCTGCCAGTGGTTGAACTAGTTCACCTTTCACTGCAGTCTGAACAGAACTAACCAGCCTAGCCTCTAATCCCTGGACTGCCACTTTGAGATTTTCAGTGTTGTTATTTGTGGCCAGTACCAGTTCATCCAACTTTTCAAATACCAGCTTCTCATTCCCAGCAAAGATATTCATTTCAGAAGCAAGATTGTTTGATAATAAAGATTTAAAATCGGAAACAACCTGGGAAGAAGACTGGAGTGATCTCTCCAGGTCCGCCACCTTACTCAAAAGGCCTTGGACCTCGGCTGAAGAAGAAGAGGAGGGACCACTGGGAGGATCAAGAGTTGAAGTCATTCTGGTCATAAAAGGTACTTGTGTCCAGACCTCTTCAGAAGTAGTTTCAGCAGTTACAACTGTCGAGTCCAGCACACGTTGTTCAGTTAAGTCGATTGGAGTTTCAAGTGGTGGTGGTTGAGTTTGTGAAGTTTGAATTGTGGAAGGAGTGAAATAAGGAGTGGATTGTGGAATTGAAGGTGGTGGGGGTGGTGGCATAGTGGATTCTGGTGGTGGTGGTGGCATTTCAGTAATTGGTTGGGTGACTGAAGCAATAGCAGATGTGTCAATATTTTCTACTTCATCACCCAGGAAATTCATGTTTACATCAAAACCTTCAGACATTGGGGAATCTACCTCATCCCAATCTGGAGCCATCCCAACTGTCTGATCACCAATAGTTTCATCACCAGCCTGTTCACCAACTTCTACATTTAAGTCTATCTGAGCATCTTGCTCACCAGTCTCCTGCTCAACATTCTGAGCAACATTCTCTATCTGTTCATCAGTCACCTGCTCAATATTTTGTACATTTTCAACCTGCTCAGCATCTAGTACAATATTTTCTTGTTCAAAAATCGGAGACCCATCTAAATTCATGACATCGCCTGGATGTCTTTCTGGATTTACCTGAACTCCAGCCCTCATAAGGCGCCTGGACGTTCTGGGTCGAGTAGTACGTTCAGTCTGTTGAACCTCAGGAGCCACCTGGGTTATCGGTTGCACATTTTCAACATTGATGACTTCAGTGGGTCCTACAACAATCTGACCTCTACCTGGAGCCTCAGCTTGCTCATCAGGTGCATCATTTTGGAGAGAAAGCATGGTCTGAGGAATATCTACCTCATTCAGTGGAGATCTTAGGTTGGTCAGATCCCTCATATACTCACACATAGAAAAGTGAGTAGTTTCATAATCGTACTGGTCTCCTAGAGCGCTTTTAAACAACAGTGAAAGAAAACGGATATATGGAACAAAAGCTTTTCTACCTTTCACTTTAAGGCGCTCTACCAGATCATCAAACAGGATCTGAGCAAAATCCACTCTGAGTCCAAACCAGAGGCAGTAGGCAATCTGGAGATGAGTTTGATTTATCTGATCCAATCCTCCAGAACTGCCTCCCAAACATTCAACAATATGCGTGAAGAAGAATCTCCATGAGTCTGACAGTCTGCTCATGTAGACTGTTCCCTTTCTGGATAGCTGGCCATGCTCATCCACAATTTATGTGTGCCCCATCAGTCTGCACACTTCCCTTGTATTGATGCCAGAGGGAAGTTCAATGGGCAACTCATTCTGTTCAAAATAATTCAATTGTAGAACAGACCTGAGTGTATTAACAGAGAAACCCAAGGATCTGGTACCTCCCTTGAGAGTATAAGTAATTGATGAAGTTTCATCATCATATTGTGCGGTGTACCAGAATTCACAAAGATAGTCATGGTACATTCTCCCTGGATTTAAGGTTAATGCACCATACAAAGGGCATGAGAGAAAGAATGTATTCAATCTCCCAATGAGTGATTGGGCGTTATGAACACTGGAAAGTGATAATCTGGCCATCCAGTTATTCATATTAATTCTTATTGCTTTTGCCTCTAATGTAATATGATTGGCCCTAACAACATTGGCAACCGGAGCATATTCGGTGGCGAGCAGATTTTTAGGAGAATTGGATTGTCTTGGTGCCATTGAATATGATGAATAGATATATGAAGATGAGATTAAAGAATTAGGGTTTTGATGAAGATTTGATGAATTGAAGTAATTATGAGAGTGATATATGATTGGAAATTGAATGGGAGTAAATGAAGAATGAAGAAATAAATGAAAAATTTGAAGGATTTGGGAGTAAATATGTTCGAAGTAAATGCAATTGAAAGTGAAAGTGGGTATTATATAGGAGAGAGAATGTGGAACTCAAACGGTTAATTTGAAATTATCAAATATAATTTTGATCGGGTTCTGAGATCCGCATTAATTACATCACATCACACATTAATGTGTGACGGTTTACAGCCCACAAACAGTATCAAGTTGCACTTTTTGTCTTCCCAAGGTAAAAATGCCATCATTTCTTTGAAAAATTTACATGCCACGTAGGATAATAAGATAAATATCAAGATAAATATCTTTTCAAAAGATTTTGCACACGTGGCACGCACACTGACCAAGTATTAAAAAAATATTATGACTGACATACCAATGCATCTGAAGGTTGACTGGACACTCCAGTATCACTGGTGGATTAGTCCAGTGAAGCATGCACTGATGGTACACTGGAGGGACACTCCAGTAAAGTACCAGTGAAAACCATTTGAAAGAGACTGGTAACCTCAAACATGCACGTCAACTAATACAGACAAATGAGAGGGACACATTTACAAGGAGACAAAAGTCACCTCAAACATGCACTTCAACTAATTACCAGTGAGAGGGACACATTTACAAGGTACCAATAATATTTTCTGGAAAATTTTGTCCAGTGAGAAAATAAATTAATAAATTCCCCCTGAACTTAAAACATTTTTAAGAACAAAAATATCTTTCAAGTCTTCCCCCTGGAATGTTGATCCAGAAATCTATTAATGCAAAGATAGTACACAATGGCGTTCGATATCTAAGCAGTCATAGATTTATAAATCTTTAAATCAAGGATCCTCAGTAGTACACAATGGCGTTCAATACCAAGGTTCCAGATTTAAGGGTTTAACATTCCCAACTCACCAACAAGATATTCAAAAGTTTTAACATCCAGAGGTTTAGTAAAAATGTCAGCGAGTTGTTTGTCAGTGGGAATAAAATGGAGTTCAATGTTGTTTTTCATAATATGATCACGGATAAAATGATACCTGAGATCAATGTGCTTCGTCTTGGAGTGCATGACTGGATTGTTCGAGATAGCAATGGCACTGGTATTATCACAAAAGATTGGGGTCTTTGAATACTTAATACCATAATCAAGCAACTGGTTCTTCATCCAGAGTATCTGAGCACAACAACTGGCTGCAGACACGTATTCAGCTTCAGCAGTGGACAATGAAACTGAAGTTTGCTTTTTACTGGTCCAGCTGACCAGTTTGCCACCAAGGAAATGACATCCACCAGTAGTGGATTTCCTGTCTATCTTACAACCTGCATGATCTGAATCTGAATAACCCATTAGATCCATGCCTGAGCCTTTGGGATACCAAAGACCCAAACTGGGGACACCCTTAAGGTACTTCAGTATGCGCTTTACAGCAAGCATATGAGAGTCTTTTGGATTAGACTGATATCTGGCACATAAACATGTTGAAAACATAATATCTGGTCTACTGGCAGTTAAATACATCAGTGAACCAACCATGCCTCTATAGACAGTGGTGTTCACTGGTTTACCATCTGGATCTGAGTCCAGTGTCAATGGTGCAGAAATTGGAGTGGGTTTAGATGGTGAAGAGTTCATATCATATTTCTTTAAAAGATCTCTAACATATTTTTCTTGATTAATAAAAATACCATCTCTGGTCTGTTTAATCTGGAGTCCAAGAAAATATGTTAATTCACCCATCAAACTCATTTCATATTCAGTAGACATTATTTTCGAAAATTTCTTGCACATTTTATCATCAGTAGAGCCAAAAATAATATCATCAACATAAATTTGTACCATTAACAGATTACCTTTTTCATGAAGAATAAATAAGGTATTGTCAATTGCACCTCTTTTGAAACCATTTTTCAATAAATGTTTAGTCAGAGTATCATACCAGGCACGTGGGGCTTGTCTGAGGCCATAAAGCGCTTTGTCCAGACGATATACCCAATGTGGATGCTTTTCATCAACGAAACCTGGTGGTTGTCTGACATAAACTTCTTCTTCAAGTTTTCCATTCAAGAAAGCACTCTTTACATCCATCTGGTAGACCTTGAACTGATGATGAGCAGCAAATGCTAAGAAAATTCTGATCGCTTCAAGTCTAGCCACTGGAGCAAATGATTCATCAAAATCGACATCTGACTGGCAGTAGCCTTGTGCTACCAGTCTGGCCTTGTTTCGGATTACGTGGCCATCTTCATCTACCTTGTTCCTGAAGACCCATCTTGTTCCAATTGGTTCTTTCTTTCCAACTAGGAAAGGGACCAGGTACCAAACCTTGTTCCTTTCAAACTGGTGAAGCTCTTCTTGCATAGCAGTCACCCAGCTTGGATCTTCCATAGCCTCGTCAATCTTCTTTGGTTCATTCAGTGATAAGAAACTGACATATAAGCATTGATCACTGGAGGCTCTTCTGGTCTGAATTCCACGACTGGAGTCACCTATGATCTGATCTATAGGATGAGCTTTTGTCCATCTGGAGTACTGACCAGGATTGTTACTGACAACAATATCAGTGCAAGAATTCAGTTGAGTCTCCTCTGGAGTTGTTACAGGAGGAGGATCTTCCCAGACTACTTCAGCATCTTCATCTGATTCATTTAAATCACGATTTGCATCATGAAATTCTTCATTTGAAGGCATTTCTTGAAGTACTGGTTCAGTTTGGAATTCTTCATATGAAGACATTTCTGGTATATTCTCAACTGACACTGATACTGGGGGAGTAGTACGAACATCTGATCCAATATTAATTTCAGAGGGTAGTTTGAAAATAATAGAAGGATAGAATGGAGTACCACTGGAGAGTTTCTTTTTCTGAACAGGTTCCAGATCAGGATGACTGGAAACTGTGTCTTCTGAATCTTTATTGTAGTTGATAGGATCAGATTCACAGAAGACAATTGGAGTTACTGGGGGAGTACCAAGGATTGGCTGTTTATTGATTGCAGCATTTGATTCATCAAATGTGACATGAATTGACTCATGGACCTTCTCCAGTCTCTTGTTGTAGACTCTGAAGGCCTTGCGAATGGCTGAATAGCCTAAGAAATACCCTTCATCAGCTTTGGCATCAAATTTGCCTAACTGACTGGAGTCGTTCAGGATGTAAACTGGACATCCAAAAACGTGAAAATAACCAATATTTGGTTTTCTATTTCTTAAGACTTCATAGGTTGTCTTTTTTGTGTCGCTTCACATACACTGACCGGTTCTGGGTGTGGCAAGCAGTAGCAATTGCTTCAGCCCAGAAACTGGTAGACAGACTAGATTCAGCAAGCATACTCCTGGCAGCTTCTATCAGCGTTCGATTTTTCTTTCCACAACTCCATTTTGCTCTGGAGAGCGGGCTGATGAGAAATTCTGGGAGATGCCAGTGTCAGTACAGAATGACTCCAGAGTTGCATTCTGGAATTCTGTTCCATTGTCACTTCTTAACTGACACACCTTTCGACTGTACTTGAGCTCAATTTGCTTGATAAGACTGATGATTTCAGCAGCAGCTTCACTCTTAGACCTGAGAAAGATCACCCAACAATATCTGGAGAATTCATCTACGATCACCAGGGTGTATCTTTTACCAGCACGAGTCTGAACATTCACTGGACCAAAGAGGTCCATATGAAGCATATGAAGAGGTTCAGATATGCTGAAATTCTGTCTGGTCTTGAAACTGGTACGTTTCTGCTTACCCATCTCACATCCTGGACATGGCCTTTCCTTTTTGAAGGAAACTGAAGGTATCCATCTGCCAGTTGTTTTCTAGACAACTTATTAATATTTTTGAAATTTAAATGGGATAACCTTTTATGCCATAACCAGTTTGTGTCTTCATCAGCTTGAGTATAGAAACACTGCTCTGAAGGAGAGCTTTCCATATCCATCACGTACACATTCCCTTTCTGGGAGCAATCAACACTACCTTCCAGTCCTTGTTGAATATGATACCCTGAGCAATATTGAATAAAACTTGATAGCCATCATCACACAGTTGACTTACACTGATCAGGTTATATTTCAAACCATTCACAAATGCAACTCTTCTGAACTTGACTTGTCCATTGTTCAGAACACCATATCCCTCAGTCTTTCCACAACCATCATTTCCAAAAGTAATGGAGGGTCCATCAGAAATGGTGAACTCCTCCAGCAGGGTCTTACATCCGGTCATCGTCCTGCCAGCTGCACTGTCAGATACCAGATATATTTCTTTCGATCGCCCTGCACATCCACCAGATATTATCAGTTAGATTTGGGAACCCATCGACTGATGGGTTCACTGGACCCTCCCTTGTAGGTCCCTGGGGCAATCTGGTTTAGTTCACTTTCTTCAACAGTGGTCTTAGTTGAAAAGACCACTGGGTTGATAGTTTTGAAACCTTTTTCTTTTTCTCAACTGGAGAAATAAATTTATCTTTCTTTGCAAAAGGTTTGGTATTTTGTCTAGGGCCAGATGAAGTACCCTCAATAAAGTTTAATCTTGCATTAAAACTTTGAAATTGACGAGTCAGTAATTGAATCTGGCTCTATAACCTTGACAAAACATTTTCATCAGATGATACCTGAGCCTTTCCAGTTCTAGGCTTAGGTAGGGGATTGGTCTGAGGCAAAGTTTTCTTCAGATTGACCTTTTGAACTGGAGCAGTCATCTGGAATGCTCCAGTCTTAACCTCTGGGGATTGAACTGGGAAAATATTGGCCTTGGGAGTTACAGGCTCATCATAAACAGTGTTAGGCCTGAACCCCTCTGGTAATCGATCGATTACTGGTATTAATGATGCAGCATGAGTATTTCCATCTAAATATGCACGTTTTTGTGTGGGAAATTGATTTACTCCATCATCATATGGCTTTCTGGTTTCAAGCCATGATTTAATCACCAGTTTTTCTTTCTCTAAAATGACTTCAAGATCTTGTTTTTCTTGAATCAATTGTTCAGTTACCAGAACCTGGGCTTGAAATGCCAGTTCAATGTCTTGAAGTTCTTTTAATTTTGATTTTAAAACAGTTATTTCAGAAAAATCTGTTTCTAGACCATTTACACAGTCAGATCTAACAGTTTCAACAAAGATTAAATCAGCATTAAGAGCTTCAGCTATGTCCAGTTTTAATTCTTGGTCAGTTGCAGTATCATAATCACTAACCTTCTTGATAACAATGTCCACCCATCGTCCAGATGTGACATCTTCCTTCACCAGGTGCTCTTCGTCTGCCAGAGCCATGTAACAGCAATCTCTTTCTTCTTCTTCATCAGCAGATGAATCATCAGAAGGAACCCATTTCTCTTCAGTTGTTGCGATCATGCACTTATTATTATTTTCCATTTGTTGTGCCATGAGAGCAATCTGAGCCTTAAGCTTTTTATATAGCTATCATCAGGCTTTTTATTTGAATTAAATGGACCAGGCTGGGATACAAACTGACTGGACCTGCAATCTTTCATGAAATGACCCTTTTTGCCACACTTAAAGCATGTCAAATTGGTCTTATCAGTTGAAGAACTGGATGCAAATTGTCCAGATGGCCTATTTGTTCTTGCTTTGAAACGGTTAAACGTTTTAGCAATCATAGCAACCAGGTCATCATCTTCAGCTTCATCATAGTCTGGTGAGATTTGACTGGCTTCTCCAGAATCCATGAGTTCAGACACCATCTTCTTCATAGAAAATACATTCTCAGAAGATATCAGTGTTGTACCTTGTGGTTCAGTATGACTAACCACAATAGGACTACTGGAGGCATGGTTATAAGCATCTTGTTCTGCCACAACTCTCTGAGCTTGATTTTCTTCAGTGTACCTGAAAGCTCCATATAAAGTAGAAAGAGTGTGTGTGTGCAGAGTTTTACCTTGTCGTAAGACCAGGATCATGTGAGACCATTTGGTGGGTAAAATATCACAAAATTTCTCCAGAAGTATATCCTTGTTCTTCTCAACCCCGAGACCTCTCAACTGGTTTATGATACTCATAAATCTGGTGTAAGTACCAGTGAGAGACTCATTGGGCTGAGCAAAAAATGACTCATACCTCTTGTTTAAGGAGACCTTTCTGGTGACAATGGTGTCATCTCCTCCTTCACAATGGTTCATTAGTTCATCCCACATGGTTTTAGCACTGGGAAAAAGAACTAATGTGGGAATTAGGGTTTCTGGAACAACCCCGAGGATCATGTTTTTGAGAAGGGTATCTAGATTTACCAATCTCCTCTCCTCTTCAGACCAATGTTCCTCCCTCTTTTCCCGACCTCTTCTAGATCCAGTTGGATCAAGGAGAGCATTGAGAGGTGATGTGGGCACATAAGGTCCTTCGTTTAAAATTTTCATCATGTTTCTCTCAATACCAGTGATATGTAATATCATCCTAGCCTTCCACGTACCAAATTCATCGCTATTCCCACTGAATTTAGGAACAGGATTATTTGAATAGTGCACATGCACATGTGGAGAAGCAGGAGTAAGAGGAGGAGGTGGTGGGTTAGTGTTAACAGGTGGTTCATTATTTTGATTATTTTGATCATTAGCATTAGCATTAGGATCAGGACCAAAATTAAAATTTTCTTGAGTATTTTCTGAGTTGGCCATCAAAGAAGCAGATCTAGGCAATGTTTAGCCTTCTGCTTTGATACCAATTGTAAAGTCCCAAACTCGATGGTTAACTCAGAAGTGTAAAATACAACAAGTCTAATAAGCACTAGAATGGACTAGTATTACTTGAATATAAATGCAAGAATATAAACAAAGTAATACAAGACTAAAGCAATAAATTAAAGGTGGAACACAATGTAATTTTTCAAGTGTATTTTATTTATGATGTTAAATAAAATACAAGGTTGTGCGGAATCAAGATAATACAAATATGTAAGTGTCCTAACAACCTATGAATTACAAATGATCTATATTTGCCAAATAAACTCTTTGGATCGAGATACTTAAAGTTGTGAAGTATCCCTGTTACGATCGAGAGTATTTAGACAAATTCACCTTTTAATGCTAAAAGTAATTTTCTCAAAGAAATGACTTTGTATTTATAGGCAAACAATTTCACCAGTGAAATTGTGCCGTACAAATATGGTTGCATGCATTTAATGAACCGACAAGAATCATTAAATGCATTGGTTAAGGTACAAGGATAAAGTCACATCAAATGACTTATTATCCTTTTAACCAACCACCTTTACACACGTAAGCACTTTGGTAAAGAACAAGTGGAATGTCCTTTGGAAAGTGTGTAAAGGCAAAAAGTCAATTTCTCGATATCAGTGTTCAGACTTGTAAGGTCTAGAACACTGACAATCCTCCAGTCGTAGATCTGGTAAGACTTCCAGTGGACTCCGCCATTTGTCAGTCTTCTTTATTCTGACTTCAGTCTTTGACTTCAATAAGAACGTCTTCAGTAGAATAGATCTGGACTGGGGTGAAGTCCAGTGAGCTAATCTAGAGAATACTCCAGATTTCCTATACAAGTATTTTGCTCACTGGTCTTCCATTATTTCTGAACAAATCTTCAGAGGGACTCTAGATTCCAAGTCTGGAGTAGGTCCAGTAATTATCATTTCTGGACAGATCTTCAGTAAGGCTCCAGTAGTCGAGTCTGGAGCGAGTCCAGTAAATCTGGACCTAACAAGCTGTAGTACAAAGACTGAGCACTGGTCAGATTCAACTGGCAAATGAATCTGAAGCCAGAGCATATTTAAGTGATCTGATGCAACGTCGATACAACCCTGGCAAAATCATTGATGTCAAAGTAACTATTAAGCCAGGGACCAAGTTCTTCAATGTTGGGGTTAAATACTTCAATGGACCTATGTGCTATACAGAAGATCCAGATGTTCATAGGTATGGCCATGCTGTGCATGTTGAGATGCTGAATCTGTTAGAGGCCAGGCGCGAGAAGAGTAAAATTGAAAGGGGTTGGATTCACGTTCTCCAGAGTCTTATCAAATTTAAAGAGAATGTAGAATCAAGATTGGGACTTGATCCTGAAGACAACCAACCAATCTCTTCAGTTGCCAAGAGAAGAAAAACTGGTGAAGGGCCATCTCTATAAGTTTTCCTTCCATTTATCTGCTTGTATTTTTATTTACTTTCTTGTAACTCTTGTAAATTTCAATTTCATGTATATACAAGTTGCCAGATTGTAACCCACAAGATAGATAACAGATTAAATCTAACAAACTCAAAAGAAAAACCCAAGGCATTTAATGATCTATAAAAATGCCTTGGAAAGTTAGATAGATTTAGTCAAACAAGTCTTTCAAGCTCATACTTGTATAGATACAAGAACTTGAAAAGACTTGGCAATATTTCAGGACAAATAGGGGGAATTTGTTAGGACCAGTTTACTGATAAACTGGCGAGTCTCCAGTTGCATTTGGAGACCAGAAGATTTGTCCATAAATATTAGAAGTTCAGTTGTAATGTATAGTTAATGCAACTGAATACTTCTTCCAGTTGAGATCTGACCAAGACCTGAAGCATTCCAATTGAAGTCAAAGACAACAAGTGGAAGATAGAGAATGACAATGGCAGCGAAGCCCAGTTGGCATTCTAATCAGATCAAAACTGGAGATTGTCAGTTTAAAGCCTTTACAACTCTTTACACTGATTACGAGGAAGATCTTTTTGCTTTATGTACCTTTATCCGGATAATAGCATTTATCTATGTATAAAGTACAAAAGTACATAAAGCAGGTTGGATAAAGTGACTTTATGTCATACTTTATCTAGCATTTCATAGGAAGTCAAATTGCTTCCTTAAATGCTCTCAACCATATTTGTACGACAAAGTTGGAATCCCAATGCCAACTTTGTCTATAAATAGAGGTCTTTGCACAACCAAGAAACACTTTGCATATTCAGACATTTGCATTTTCTTGGTGACTTGTGCAATATTCTCTCAATCGCAAAAAGGAACATTTCACAACTTTAAGTGTTTCGATTGTTGAAGAGAATTTCCAAGTTTAGATCAATTGTAGTTCATAGGTTGTTAGGATATTTACATTATTGTATTATCTTGGTTCCGCAACAACCTTGTAATTTATTTAACATTAATAAATAAATTACACTTGAAAATTACATATTGTCTCACCAATTTACTTTACAAGTATTTACTTATTGCATTGTCGTTACTTATTATACGTTTGTCACCTTATAAGTAACTCTCCAGATTAACCTGGTATACTACACACTGCAACTGGTCGTCTCCAGATCAGTGTGTGTATTGCAAAGTAATCTCACTATTGACATAGAGGTGTCTTTAGTGGTACCATCTATTGAGTTGGGACTTACATTATAGCTCTATGATTGAGCACCAACTTTACATGCTGAAGGTCTCGAGTTCGAGACATAGGAAAGACATTTAAAGGTCTTTTACAAATAAAGTCTTCCAGTGAAGCAAGTTTGAATCCTGCAGAGGGGCTCTCTAGCGCAGACCCGGTTAAGACAACGTAAGCTAGATCCCCTGTTGCGAGCAAATAATCCACACCTTTCAAAAAATATTAGGTGGAATTGTGATAAAAGAACCGTATAGATGTATACGGAGGGTAGATATGTAAGGAGCATCTGGATAAAATACAGTAAGTTTTTTTTACAAAAAATTCGTTTTTTTCCCACATATTCCTATCAGATGAGTTATGACTCACTCACCCACCACATGGTTTTCTTTGTTATCTCTATAGTATATATATACATTCACATAAACATTATACATCATTTTCTTTCAATCCCTTTCTGTCTTTCCTATACCATTAATTAAATGGTTAACAAAACCGTTATATATTCGGATACATTAAAAACACATCGGGCGTTAAAGCAAAGATTAACTTGAAAGGGCAACGTGTGCTTCATTACGGGTTCGCACAGACTCTCGAAAATACATGTGTTTGCGCACATACGAAAGTAATAAAGCGATGTGGTTATCACTTGTGACATACACGTTGATGGTTTTTGTCGTTTAGTGGTCACGTGATAACGTAATTGGTACGATCCTCGTAATTGATGCCTCAAGATTCAAGAAGTATCTAGGATCGCCTTAATTGTAATTGTAACTTTATATCCTTTGATCTTGGTGAAAATTTGAGCATTTAAGCACTTTGCGACGACTTGCCATTCTCTTTTTTTTGTTCACCGGGGATGCTGAATAGTCACTACAGACACTTGAATCACTTGACCATCCATCAGGGATTATCTCATCGGATGCCATTTAAATTCGAATCAAACAAAATTTCAATACTTTTTGGGGGTTTTGTTATTCTGATTGTTTTACGATTTTGATTTATTTGTTTTTCAATTATATTTTATTATATACATATATTTTTTTTACATGTATCTTCTTCCATTTCCTTTATTTGTTTTTTTATGTATATACGCGTAATTCGTAAGGTATTTTTTTATTGTTTAATTTTGTTGTGCTATACATTTTAAAAACCCAAAGCTTAAATGTGTTAAAATAATTAAATAAAACTCTTCAAAAACCCAGGGTCATTATTTTTCTTGAAAATTAAATTTTTGGTACTTGAAGTTGTCAAAATTTTCAATTATAGTCTCTAAGTGAAAAAAAAAATTCATTTTTGATACCCTCACGTGAAGGCGTTAACAGAAAAACAAACGGTGTATGACATGTGCTTGGTATCAAAAATGAAAAAAATAACCAACATCGGGTACCAAAAATGTAACTTTTTCACTTACAGACTATAAGTGAATATTTTGACAACTTTATGTACCAAAAATGTAATTTTCTCTACTACCTATATAAATTGGTTTCCTTCCCATTGCAAACTAGTAAAATATGTTTGTTTCCTTCTGTATATCTAAATATATATCTACGAGTATCATTTTGTACAAAACACATTCCCATCATCAAAACGTTTCCTTGCTGTCGTTCACGCAATCGCGCAATGGGTATTTGCTCAACAAATTCCCCTGGGTTCGGATACATTAAAAACACATCAGCCATATCTTCTTCCATGGAAGTTGTTTGGTTGTACCATATCCCTGCATAAGCAGGGTATGGCGGAGGTGGTATGTAGACAGCCTTGTTTTGCAGGTCACCGTAATTCATTATTCCACGTCCACCACCACCTCTACCCTCGACCTCCACGGCCACCACTACCACCACGTACACCCGGTAACATCTTGGTGTTCTTCTTTCTCAACATAGCCTTATCCACACTTGACGGGTTGCACCCGTATCAACCCACCATCCTTTGATCCCATTGGTGGTCAGATTGACCTCCTCCAACATAGTAGTGAGATCAGAAATCATATCAACAAGAGGCATGTCATCATCGACCAAGTCGAGCATGATCAAAGCATAACCAATCATTTATTGAAATCGTGGGACTGGAGTTGCCGTAGGGACAATGACGATGCTTTTTTAAACTAAATAATTCTTGTATAGAATATATTGGTTTTGTTGTTTGTTTTATATTTTACTTTTATTTTTAGGAAAATGATAATGACAACCCTAAGGGTTGTTACTTACTAACAACTTATTACATGCTTAAAAATTTGTACATTATACATTAAAAACCGCCCCCTGAATTTTTTAACAGCAAGGTACAAATTTTTATGCACCCAATTAATTTTTATTGACAGCTCTAAGGTGTTAGAAATATAAATATGGTGTTAAATTGTAAATATTCAATAGTGGAAGGAGTATTAGTTATAATTGAGATTAGAGTATAAATACTCCTTCCCCATGTAATTTTCATTAACCTTGTAACTAACCCTTGCATAATAAACACACACTTAATCATATTTTCTATCTCCTCCCCATCATCTTCAACCTCCCTCCACACACACTAAAACACACCTAAATCCACCATTAAACCTCAATTAAGCTCAAATCTATTCTTTACATTTGGTATCAGAGCACAATCAGCATATCTGAACGATCCACAAGCATAATTGAAGCTGTTTTTGTGCTTATTTTCTGAAAATTTGAGTTTTTCTGAATATCTCATTTGCCGAGATCACTGTTCTAGTGATTTCTGCAAAATTAGTGTGTTTTTCTTCAAACTTTGTTCACCGATCACTTTGTTATTAGTATATCATCCTTCGTTATCAATATCAGAGCTTAATTTCATCATTTGATTCGATTTTCAATAAGCTCGGCAAATCGCATGTTCGAGTGGGTTTGATTTCTGGTTAAAATTAGCAGTTAATTTGTTTAAGGATTTGTGCGCATTGAGTTTCTGAGCATTTTGATATAAATTTCAAGTTTCAAGTCGCAAAAATGAAGGAGAAATCAATGATTTTCAGTAAGCTCGGCGTTTAGGTGTTTGGTTGAACGAAGAAGAAGACCTGTAACCGACTATTTTGTCGTTTAGTGGATACTCGTGTTTGCAGAGGTCGTTGGCTAGTTTTGATCTTATTTGTTCTATTTGCAGAGCTCACTGCTCGGCAAATACGTGATTCAGCAAAGTTTAGCTAAGTGTGGAGCTATTTGGTCTATTTGCAGAGCTTTTTGCTCGGCAAATAGCTATCTCAACAAATTTTGGTTAATTTGGTTAAGTATTGGAGCTACTTGTTCTATTTGCAGAGTTCATTGCTCGGCAAATAGCTATTTCAATAAATTTTTGTTGAGTGTTGGAGTTTAGTTCTATTTGCAAAGTTCATTGCTCGGCAAATAGCTGTTACAAGAAATTTTGATCAAGTCTGGTGCTATTTGTTTTGTTTGCAGAGATATAAGCTCGCCAAATAGTTGATTTGTTTTTCTTCGACCAAGTGACATTCTCATTTGTACTGTTTGCAGAGAATTAAGCTCGGCAAACAGTTGAAGTTGGTTGTTGATCAGTGTGTTCGTGTTGTGACTTGGCTGATTATAGCCATTTGCTGAAGTAGATTCACGATCAGATCTTGAATACTCGTGTTTACCGAGCTGAACGATCACCCAAAACTCGTCTTTGCCGACCCAAATTATCAAATCACCAGTCACTATCCCAATACCCGCATTTGCAGAGATAATATCTATGCAAACCATACACTTCACACTTAACCATTTTTCAGTTTATCATCTCGACCAAAACACCATTTGCCGACCTCATACTTAGAAATTATTTTTTTCAATACCTCATTTGCAGAGATAATACCTCGGCAAACCATACAAAATACTTAGTCATATACAAAATCACCATTTCATCTCAAACCACCCATTTATCGATCAATTTCTCTACAAATCGATCATTTTCAAACACTTAACCATTTTTCTGTCAAATACCTCATTTGCAGAGCTCAAACCTCTGCAAATCCCATTTGCCGAGCAAATATCTCGGCAAATCAAGAAAATTTTTCAATTTTTTTTTTAAGTTTACACACTTATTTGTCACTCCTTTACCATCTTTTGTGTAAATTTTGAGAAATTTTTTTTTAATACCATCATTTACCGAGCAAAGTGCTCGGCAAATAGCATTTTCGTTTTTCAAGTCTTGATTATCAAGTTTTGATTCAAAATGGCTATTAAAACTACGGACAAGTTTGTTGCGAGGGTGGAAGATTTTTTAATGGGTGAAGAACCAAGTTGGGAAGAAATACGTCGTCATGATAATCATATTTGTTGGTGTACCAAGAAGAGTAAATGTGCAGTGGTTGTTTTTGAAGAAAACAAAGTCGATGTGAATATTTTTAAAACGTTTGTGAGAGAACACCAGAGTTTCAACTTGAAATTAAGCAACTCACATCTGAGAATAAAGAGCTCAAATCTGTTAATAATCCCAGTTTGTCTGTCATGGAAAGTCTTAAATCTGAAGTTGACCGAGTCAAATCTGAGAACAAAGAGCTCAAGTCTGCTAATACTCTCAATTTGTCTGCTATGGAAAGTTTTCGACTTGAAATTGACCAACTCAAATTTGAGAATAAAGAGCTCAAATCTGCAAATGATCTCATTTTGTCCAACATGGAAAGTCTTCAAAAAGAAAATGATCATTTGCAATCAAAGATTTTCAAATTAACAAATGAGTTGGACAATTCTTCCAAAGAGCTCAATAAAATTGTTTTGGACCATCAATCAAAAGAACTTGTTTTGCAACAAAAGATTTCTAAGCTTAACCATGAGTTGCAAAATAAGTCCACCATTCTTGTTAGCAAAGAGCGAAAATTTTTCAAAGTTTTTGAACAACTTCGAATTGATGTGAGCACTGCTGAAAAAGAAAGAACGAATCTTTATGCTCAAATCAAGTGTCTTGAAGACAAGTGTTTGCAACTTCAGTCAAACAAAACATCTTTGATCAAGAAAATTTATGACCTTGAGATTGAATTGCAAACACAAACCAAAATTTTTCAAACTGAAAATCATTGTTCTGTCTCTTCTGACCCATCAAAAGAAGTTGTTAAAGTTTGCTCTCAAAATGATTGTCCTATATGTGATCTTGTGAATTCCTCTGTGCAAACTGATTGTGAAGGTAATGAAACCAATTCCAAAGAAAGTCATGATGAAACCATCTCCAAACCAAAACCATGTTCTCAAACCAAACCTAAAGTTGATGTTCCAAAGAGGATTTACACGGGTAAATCTTCAAAACCTTTTGAAAAGAAAGTCTCTCAGTTTACTAATTACTCCTTGCAAAAGGGTAAGAAGTACACTAAGAAACCAAATGTTGATGGAACAACTACTTTAGTGTCTTTTCTATCCTTCGAGGATAATTCATCACACATTTCTCAAGCAAAATCTCAGCTGACTAAATCTAAATGGAAACCGATTTCAAAAGATAAGTCAGTTGAGTCAAAATCATTCAAATATTCTTTTTCAGAACTTTTTGATCTTGCACCAAAACCTGTGAAAGCAGTCGTGCAAAAAGTGAATGATTTTGGTTCGAAAAATCATTTTTCAACTCAATCTCTTAAGATTGACAAGTTTTCAAAGAAATCAAATGATTTTTCACCGTTGCTTCCACGAAAAATCTTTTCAACTAAAACACCGGGTTTTAGTTCTCAGTGGAATGCAACATCAATTCATCAAATCGATGAGACTTACATTTGGTCATTCAAGAATTCAAAAAACATTGGACCCAATCTCAAATGGGTTCCAAAAGTGTTTTCCAAATGATTTGATGAAAAGTGGCTTATGCACACTTATGTGTATAACCCGTTCTAAAACCGTGTTTATAAATCCATCATTTTAGAAAAATACAAAAAGATTTTCATTTTTCTTATTTTTCAAAAAATCCAAAAAGATTTTCTCTTTTCATCATTTTTACTTTGTCTTTTAGTTACTCACAAAGTATTAGGATGAGATGCAAGACATCGAACGCCTTTGTGTACTGCCTTTGTAGTCTCATTTTTAATGTTTGTGAGCAACTTTCAAACTCTTTACTCATCCTTTATATGCAAAAACTTTGTTTATATCATGCATATATTTAGGGGAGTTTGTTTATAAAGCCAAAACTTCCAAGTGTTTAAACTCAATTTCCATCTTAAAACACTTTGGAAGATTTTCAAACCATTTTCGATCAAATTCAAAGAAGTTCGGTGTTAGATTTGCACATGAGAGTTTAGGCCACTCATAAATACTCCATGATCTTATCGCCGATGAGATCTAACCCCGGAGTTAAAATCTCAATTCTAGATTGTGAGGGTTTATAAGCGTGGTGATGATATTTGTGCAAATAGGACATGAGGGAGTAGTCAAAAAGTGAGAGGTTAAGGTGAAAAAGATGACGTGAGAAAGGGCTAAAAGAAATGAATGCCCTCCCCAAAATTCTCAAAAAGTCGGGTCAACACGTTCCTATCGGATTTCATTTGTTGATTTCTCGATATTGAATAAGACTTCATGGACCCAGTGAAGCAATGCACATCTTTTCCTAACCACTCAAGTGTTTCTTAACAAATACTTGTTTTATTTTCACGGAGATTTTCACATTTCTATCGACTCTTCATTTGGAAGATGTTGATATTGAAAAAGGGAGACACTCTGCTCCAGTCCCCGACTTCATTTGATCACTTATTGAGTCTAGAGCGTACTTGATATATCTTTCATTTGACTAGGACACATCGAGTCATTATATGTCTTTGTGACATCGCATATCTTTGTGATATTGCCGGAACATTCGTAGTGATATCATATTATTGATATTCCACGATGATCGAATGGAAATCCTACCAATGCTAACATCATTTCCAACGTTGAACGTAGGTCTCTCATTTTCATTTTATGAATTGTTGAGTTAACGAGAAGTCTATGTGACCTCGGATTTATTTCCCAAAAGTCTTTGAGGATAGTAAGACATGGTTATCGAACGCCTTTGTGACACTGACCATGAATTACATTCTTTAAAGCAATCTATCGGTTGAAAAGCCATAGACCGAACCATTTAGAGATAAGCTTTGTGCATTTCTCGATGATAATGGGAAGTCCTAAAAATAGTAATCGTATTTTTAGGCCACACCATCAATCCTTTTGATTTTTGGTTGTATCCGGATTTCATTTCTCTTCGCACAAACACAAAGAACACAAACACCATATAAAAAAAATTGTTTTTCCAACAACGCAACCTTACATTCTAGTTCACCAATAGGTTCATTGGGAATTAGGAATTGGGTTGGGTTAATTTGGTTGAATATTGTTTGTTGTGATCTACCGTTTATGCTATCAATCATTATTGTATGATGAAACCGTTTAATCATTATTGTATGATGAAACCGTTTCACATTTTCATCATAAGGGGGAGAAATAGATAGAGTTCAAGGATATAGGTAGAATTTGATTGGTAGAATTTGTTCAAGGATGATTGTTGTGTTTGGATGTTCAAAGGATCGTTAGTTTAGGCGAAGAGAGTGAATAATTATCGTGCTAAGTTCTAAGTTTGTTTCAAGAAAGTTGAAAGATTGATTCGAGATCGAGAATATTCAAGATAATTTTAGTTTTGGAAAGTACATGGTCAATAACGGAAAGATTTGTTGAGAAATATGACCATTGTTTGATGATTACAAGAGTTTGAGATTGAATAATGTTTGAGAAGAAATGAAAAGTTTGAGATTAGATGAAGTTTGTTCTTTTGATATTAGATTCAAAGTTTGAAGAGATTGTTCATTTAAGGGGGAGCAAGAGTAAACTCATGAGTCGTTAAATATGCTCCGAAATGATTGTTTGTTCGAGGGGGAGCAAGAAATTTGAAGATAACCGTTTATTTGATAGAAATGCTCCAAGATAGATGTTTGTTTGAGGGGGAGCAAGAATAAGTTGATCAAAAAATTGAGTGCTCCAAGATAATTGTTGATTCAAAGACAAGTTCGATCAAGAATTGAAGTTTTAAAGTCAAATCAAATTTCCGCATTCCAAAACCAAGCTTCCGAAATGCCAAGAGAATTCAAAGTCAAAACCAAGCTTCCACAATACCAAAAGAATTCAAAGTTAAATCAAGCTTCCACAATACCAAAAGAATTCAAGGAATTCAAAGTCAAAACCAAGCTTCCGCATGCTACTCAAAGTTCAAGTTACTTCTCCAAGCAACATCAAGTTGAAATCAACATTCAAAAGTTCAAGTTGTGAAAGCTCAAAAAAAAAGCTACAAAGATTTCAAAGATGCTTCCAAAGTATTCAAAGTTGCAAGAAAAGATCAAGATTTTATAAGTCATCGTCAAATATATTTGTTTGTTGAGAAGATTCAAAGTCAAGGTTGATACAAGACATTGAAGACAATGAGAAAGCTTCAAAGTCCATTCAACATTGAAGATTTTCAACAAATGGGCTCATCATATTATTTAAAGACCGAAGACGATGCAACATTTACAATTCAACACCAAGGGGGAGATTGTTAGAAATATAAATATGGTGTTAAATTGTAAATATTCAATAGTGGAAGGAGTATTAGTTATAATTGAGATTAGAGTATAAATACTCCTTCCCCATGTAATTTTCATTAACCTTGTAACTAACCCTTGCATAATAAACACACACTTAATCATATTTTCTATCTCCTCCCCATCATCTTCAACCTCCCTCCACACACACTAAAACACACCTAAATCCACCATTAAACCTCAATTAAGCTCAAATCTATTCTTTACATAAGGGTTGTCATTAACAAAAACCCTTATTTTTATATAACTACAACTTGCATTGTTTATATTATGGGAAATGATTTTTTTTACCACAAACATTACTTCTCATACAGTCATACTACAAAAATTTCCTTAATAAACAATTGAAAATTCAGTTTAAATTTTTATTTAAGATTTTATTTTTTTTGGTTTTTTAAGAGCTATGTCACTTTCATGCATTTTGTAGAATAATACTTTCATTTACATATGAAAACGTAGAGAAATATATTTGAATATCTTACTGATCACTAACATAATTATAAAAATGATTCAAAGGAATAGCATAACATAACAAAAAGGGAATATCGATTACAGTAAAGGCGTAAACTAATAATTGAACCGATTTATGTTTTAATTCGTTACAACAGATTTAATCATAATCTCTTTTGATATGAATTCATTAAATGGTTGGAGAATAGCAAAATCCTCGCCATTTTGGAGAAGCCTGATCGATGATATTTGGTCTTCACTATTGTCTTGAACCAAATTATATTTATAATTTTAACTGATAAACGAACGATAATGAATAAAAAGATTGAATTAAAGATCGATATAATTTCTCCTGTAAATGAGGAAGGGGTGAGAGTCCAATAAAAAACGGCAGGACGACAAAGGGGGTTTCACATAGAAAGATATAAAGTCAAAAAATAGTGAAGTGAGTAAATATAAAGGTTAAAAATTATTATTAGGGGCTAAATGGTCATAACAAAAGAAGGTAGTATAGGAGGTAATATGTGTAGTATAAAAATCACTTCCCTTATATTATACGCATAAATGTAATGTATGGGATCATCTAATTTTTGTTTGTCGCATATTTAAATTTATGGGTTTTTTTAATATATGCCTAAGGGCACATGTAAAAAGCTTAAATGTCTAGAATATTCTTATTGGAATTACTAATTCACATAAATTACATTTATTTTATACCTTCTAACGAAATTGCCCTTTTATTTCCTCTTACATTTTCACTCCAATTTTTTTCACAATCATAGATGTGAACAACACATAAGTTTAGCGGCAATTTTGTTGTCGTAAATAGTAAATATATTAGGGCTTAAATAATAAAAGGGCAATTGTGCCACAGAGTATAAAATTAATGTAGTTAATATAAAATGATAATCTCAATGTGAATATACTAGTTTATTACGATAGTAGATACGAATGGATATTTATAAGTGGAAATTATTTTTTTTGAAAAGAAGGGAAAATTACTTAATAGTCAATTGTAACACCCCAAAGATTTTAAGGTAAAAGAAATTAACCCATTTTTATAGTTTTGCATTAAATTAATTTCCTAGTATTTTATTTTTGGTAATGGGGTTAATTTAGTTGGAACTTTAGCGGATAGTGGGTATTTTAATACCAAAAATGAGAAAGGGGCGTGGCAAGCCCCAAAGGTGCCAGATATCAATTTTGGTAATGAGTCATCCCCCACCATTCTTCTTCTTCTTCCACTCTTCATGCATTCCATATCATTCCTTCAAAATCAAAGAAATCCTCTCAAAACCAAGATAGAGCTTGTAATAATAATAATCACCACCAAATAATCCTCATTCAAGAAATTAAAGTTAGGGTTTGTTTTAGTGGTGGTGGTGGCCGATTTCTCAAGAGGAAAAAGGAGGAGGATTTCCAAATTTAAAGTCTTGATTTAGCTTATTGTTGTTGAGGTATTGATTTCCCCTAATTTAGTTTTCATTTTCCTTGTGAAATTAGGGTTCATGGAGTGAACCAATTTTTGGGGATTTTTGATAGAAATTGAATTATGATGAATTTTCCCCAATTCCTTAGATAACCTAGTTTGTCATTGAGTTATGTGTTGAGTTTGATTATGAAATTGATAAGCTTATGTGATAATTTTGGTTTATGAGAAAAGATGAGTTTTACTAGTAATTGAAATGTTGATGGAAATGGTAGATTGAACTACCTATGGTATTGTGGAAAGACCACCATGTTGAAGTAATTATCCATGTGTGGAAAGACCACCATGTTGAAGTTGATTATCCATGTGTGGAAAGACCACCATGTTGAAGTTGATTATCCATGTGTGGAAAGACCACCATGTTGAAGTTGATTATCCATGTGTGGAAAGACCACCATGTTGAAGTAATTATCCATGTGTGGAAAGACCACCATGTTGAAGTAATTATCCATGTGTGGAAAGACCACCATGTTGAAGTAATTATCCATGTGTGGAAAGACCACCATGTTGAAGTAATTATCCATGTGTGGAAAGACCACCATGTTGAAGTAATTATCCATGTGTGGAAAGACCACCATGTTGAAGTTGATTATCCATGTGTGGAAAGACTACCATGTTGAAGTAATTATCCATGTGTGGAAAGACCACCATGTTGAAGTAATTATCCATGTGTGGAAAGACCACCATGTTGAAGTTGATTATCCATGTGTGGAAAGACCACCATGTTGAAGTTGATTATCCATGTGTGGAAAGACCACCATGTTGAAGTAATTATCCATGTGTGGAAAGACCACCATGTTGAAGTAATTATCCATGTGTGGAAAGACCACCATGTTGAAGTTGATTATCCATGTGTGGAAAGACCACCATGTTGAAGTAATTATCCATGTGTGGAAAGACCACCATGTTGAAGTAATTATCCATGTGTGGAAAGACCACCATGTTGAAGTAATTATCCATGTGTGGAAAGACCACCATGTTGAAGTAATTATCCATGTGTGGAAAGACCACCATGTTGAAGTTGATTATCCATGTGTGGAAAGACCACCATGTTGAAGTTGATTATCCATGTGTGGAAAGACCACCATGTTGAAGTTGATTATCCATGTGTGGAAAGACCACCATGTTGAAGTAATTATCCATGTGTGGAAAGACCACCATGTTGAAGTTGATTATCCATGTGTGGAAAGACCACCATGTTGAAGTTGATTATCCATGTGTGGAAAGACCACCATGTTGAAGTTGATTATCCATGTGTGGAAAGACCACCATGTTGAAGTTGATTATCCATGTGTGGAAAGACCACCATGTTGAAGTTGATTATCCATGTGTGGAAAGACCACCATGTTGAAGTAATTATCCATGTGTGGAAAGACCACCATGTTGAAGTTGATTATCCATGTGTGGAAAGACCACCATGTTGAAGTTGATTATCCATGTGTGGAAAGACCACCATGTTGAAGTAATTATCCATGTGTGGAAAGACCACCATGTTGAAGTAATTATCCATGTGTGGAAAGACCACCATGTTGAAGTTGATTATCCATGTGTGGAAAGACCACCATGTTGAAGTAATTATCCATGTGTGGAAAGACTACCATGTTGAAGTAATTATCCATGTGTGGAAAGACCACCATGTTGAAGTTGATTATCCATGTGTGGAAAGACCACCATGTTGAAGTTGATTATCCATGTGTGGAAAGACCACCATGTTGAAGTTGATTATCCATGTGTGGAAAGACCACCATGTTGAAGTTGATTATCCATGTGTGGAAAGACCACCATGTTGAAGTTGATTATCCATGTGTGGAAAGACTACCATGTTGAAGTTGATTATCCATGTGTGGAAAGACCACCATGTTGAAGTTGATTATCCATGTGTGGAAAGACCACCATGTTGAAGTTGATTATCCATGTGTGGAAAGACCACCATGTTGAAGTAATTATCCATGTGTGGAAAGACCACCATGTTGAAGTAATTATCCATGTGTGGAAAGACCACCATGTTGAAGTAATTATCCATGTGTGGAAAGACCACCATGTTGAAGTTGATTATCCATGTGTGGAAAGACTACCATGTTGAAGTAATTATCCATGTGTGGAAAGACCACCATGTTGAAGTTGATTATCCATGTGTGGAAAGACCACCATGTTGAAGTTGATTATCCATGTGTGGAAAGACCACCATGTTGAAGTTGTTAATCCATATATGTGTTTAGGGTGCAAGGTGAGCAAGTAAATGTGACATGACGATGTTATAGGTTACTTGTGATAGTCCTTGCACTTTGCCCTCCTTCGTAATCGTAATTGTATGCAAGTATATTCACTAAGCCTTTGCTTATATTTTAGTTGTTTACCTTTTTAGGTAGTTCCGGGAGAAGGAACTAGTTGTTGATAAGCTTGAAGTTTTTGAAGTAACGTTGTTGCAAGACTCGAAGGTATCTAGGTCATTCGTGTATGAATGGCAATCTTTTGGTTAGAGGCCTAGAAATCCCCCTCTCTTGACTCTTGGTACATGTTGGTTTAAAAAGTATGTTTTTGTAAAAGTTTTGTAAATGTTCAAGTGTAGAGCTTTTGGAAAGTTGTCTTGGGTATGTTGGACGAAAATGGTGTCAAAATGGGTAAATGACCCATTGATGTTGAAAGTGAAATTTGGAACAAGTTGATGTTGTAACTATGTTTAAAAATGTGTTTTTATGATCGTTGCAAATTTTGGATGATGTTTTAAATGTTGGTCATGAGTTGAATGAATGAAAGTTTGGGTAAATGAGTTAAAGGAATAAGCTGATTGCTGATGCTGTTCAGGTCTGAGACCAGTAGGATCCCACTGCGGCGCAGTGGGAGGGTCTCAACCCCACTGCGGCGCAGTGGGGGAACTTTTGTCGCTGACAGTAGAAACCCACTGCGACGCAGTGGGAGTGTTCAACCCACTGCGGCGCAGTGGGTTATCACTGTAAAAAAAAAAATAAAAAAAAAAAATTTGTCGTTTTCGGTTTATCGAGTCTGGTCCTTTCAAGTTGGTATCAGAGCCAAGGTTTAAGGGATTTAGGTATTCCCTTGTGTAGAGAGTGCCTAGACTTAAACCTTAGTTGAGACTCGACCTTAGGTAACTGAAATTTTATATGGGACCGAAAGAGTGTTTAATGATGTTAGCTTACAAACTTGCTAGTATTAAAGCACAATAAGAAGCCGGCCTTATTGTGGTTGACATACTAACAAATTTATAAATTAACGGCATCAAACCTTGAGACGGTTTAGTATAAAGTCATAGGTTTTGGCTTCTAGTCGTAGAGATAGATAGGTTGCGTGATTAAATCTGTCTTATCTACTCTTATTATAGTATGGCCGATTATCATCATAATGAAGATGAGCACAACGAACAAAACGAAGAAGAAGAGCCCATATTTGCCGAGGATAGTATGGATATCTCGGACCAAATAGGGAGAGCATTGGAGAAGTATACTCCTCTTTTAGTAAAAAGATTGAATCAAACTTTAGAAGGAGCTGTGAACGATCACATTGCTCAAATGATTAGAGAAGAGGTTGCGGTCAATGTGCAACGGGAATTTGAGAAAAGAGATGCCCAAGATAAGGGCAAGAAGACTGAAGACGAAAGGGAGGTGGAAGTAACCGGGGAGAAGGTTTATAAGAAGAAGTTCACTTTTCGAGACTTTGAAGTATGCCACCCACCTGAGTATCACGGTGATCGTGATCCCATCGTTTGTACTCGGTGGATATCGGAAATAGAAGGGGCGTTCCGCACTAGTCAATGCCCCTCACACTTGAAGGTCATCTTTGCGGTGGGTATGCTAAGGAACAGTGGGAAGAGATGGTGGGATGGTTTGTTGGCAATTAAGAAGGAAGCTTTAGATCATGTAGAATGGCCCGAATTCAAGACTATGTTTTTCAAGGAATTTAGATCGGAGGCCGAAGTGACCAAGTTGAGAAGCGAATTTCTCAATGACTGTCAAGGCACCTTGAGCTTAAATGAATTCCGAGCCCAATTCTTGGATAAAGCTCAATTTTGTCCGGAATTTCTTGAGAACGATCAATTACTAAAGGAGCAATTTTATATGAAGCTGAAGAAGAGCTTGAGGGAGAAGATAAGCCTCCGTCAAATGGATTCTTTCTCCATGTTGGCGGATGTGGCTAGGGATCATGAGATTGAGCAGTCTAGGGGGGAGGAAGGTGAATTGAAAAGGAATCATGAAGAAACGAACTCTCCAAACAAACGGTTTAGACAAGAGGGTAACTCCGGTAACAATTCACATAGAAGAAACACCCCCTTTTGCCGTCAATGCAAGAAGAATCACTCGGGAATGTGCAAGGCATCGGAGAAGGGATGTTATACTTGTGGGAAGCCGGGACACACTAGCCGGGAGTGCAGGTCCAAGCCTCGAAAACCTGTCATTTGTTTTAAGTGCTTCGGGGAGGGTCACATGAGAAGCTCATGTCCTAAATTGACCGAGGAAGAGAGACTTGAAGAGAGGAGAAAGGAGGCGGAGAGAAAGAATGTCCAAGCACATGGAAACCCACGAGGAAGATCCTTTCAACTCACGGTGGAGCAAGCAAGGAGCACGGATGATGTTGTCACAGGTACATTCCTCGTATATAATGTGCCTATGCGAATTCTCTTTGATTCGGGGGCAAATAGATCATTTGTTGCAACTAGAGTAATTCATGTTATTCCCGTGTCAAAGTCAAGTCTAGATAATATTTTGCAAGTTGAGGTTGGTAATGGTAGGATGGAATTAGTGAAGGATGTGTATATAGGGTGTGAGATCAAAATCTCTTCGGAACTCTTTCAAACGAATTTAATCTTAAATTCGTTCCTTGGCTTTTGAACTTCCTACGAAGTTATTCATCAAACGAAGTTATCTTCATTTTCGTTTTGAATCTTTTTCAAACGAATTTAATCTTAAATTCGTTCCTTGGCTTTTGAACTTCCTACGAAGTTATTCATCAAACGAAGTTATCTTCATTTTCGTTTTGAATCTTTTTCAAACGAATTTAATCTTAAATTCGTTCCTTGGCTTTTGAACTTCCTACGAAGTTATTCATCAAACGAAGTTATCTTCATTTTCGTTTTGAATCTTTTTCAAACGAATTTAATCTTAAATTCGTTCCTTGGCTTTTGAACTTCCTACGAAGTTATTCATCAAACGAAGTTATCTTCATTTTCGTTTTGAATCTTTTTCAAACGAATTTAACTTATCTTCGTTCTAAGGGCTGGGCTGCTAAGTTCGTAAGAACAAAGCCCAGCAAGCCCAATATCAATTGTGAACATATATAAACGATTGGAAAACCTAAATTGAGCTCTCCAGTCGATATATCACACACAATTAAAGCTTCTAAGTTCGTTGGTAATCAATACAAAACGAATATAGAGCAATTAAGGCTGATTACAATCTTGTTAATTAGCAATAATATAGATAACTAATCAAACAGTTATCTCGTGAGGATTCCGCACTCACGACATAACCATAGACGATCTCGAGAGCGATCCAGAGCTATCGAGGGACTCACAAGTGGTATCAGAGCCAATCGATATCTTATCGAAGGTTTCAGATCGTCTGTTTGATTCTTTATTTTCTGTGAAACTCGAAAAACCCAAACTGACTGTTAAGTTCGTTTTCCTCAACGAACTTAGCCAAACGAATTTAATCTTAAATTCGTTCCTTGGCTTTTGAACTTCCTACGAAGTTATTCATCAAACGAAGTTATCTTCATTTTCGTTTTGAATCTTTTTCAAACGAATTTAATCTTAAATTCGTTCCTTGGCTTTTGAACTTCCTACGAAGTTATTCATCAAACGAAGTTATCTTCATTTTCGTTTTGAATCTTTTTCAAACGAATTTAATCTTAAATTCGTTCCTTGGCTTTTGAACTTCCTACGAAGTTATTCATCAAACGAAGTTATCTTCATTTTCGTTTTGAATCTTTTTCAAACGAATTTAATCTTAAATTCGTTCCTTGGCTTTTGAACTTCCTACGAAGTTATTCATCAAACGAAGTTATCTTCATTTTCGTTTTGAATCTTTTTCAAACGAATTTAATCTTAAATTCGTTCCTTGGCTTTTGAACTTCCTACGAAGTTATTCATCAAACGAAGTTATCTTCATTTTCGTTTTGAATCTTTTTCAAACGAATTTAATCTTAAATTCGTTCCTTGGCTTTTGAACTTCCTACGAAGTTATTCATCAAACGAAGTTATCTTCATTTTCGTTTTGAATCTTTTTCAAACGAATTTAATCTTAAATTCGTTCCTTGGCTTTTGAACTTCCTACGAAGTTATTCATCAAACGAAGTTATCTTCATTTTCGTTTTGAATCTTTTTCAAACGAATTTAATCTTAAATTCGTTCCTTGGCTTTTGAACTTCCTACGAAGTTATTCATCAAACGAAGTTATCTTCATTTTCGTTTTGAATCTTTTTCAAACGAATTTAATCTTAAATTCGTTCCTTGGCTTTTGAACTTCCTACGAAGTTATTCATCAAACGAAGTTATCTTCATTTTCGTTTTGAATCTTTTTCAAACGAATTTAATCTTAAATTCGTTCCTTGGCTTTTGAACTTCCTACGAAGTTATTCATCAAACGAAGTTATCTTCATTTTCGTTTTGAATCTTTTTCAAACGAATTTAATCTTAAATTCGTTCCTTGGCTTTTGAACTTCCTACGAAGTTATTCATCAAACGAAGTTATCTTCATTTTCGTTTTGAATCTTTTTCAAACGAATTTAATCTTAAATTCGTTCCTTGGCTTTTGAACTTCCTACGAAGTTATTCATCAAACGAAGTTATCTTCATTTTCGTTTTGAATCTTTTTCAAACGAATTTAATCTTAAATTCGTTCCTTGGCTTTTGAACTTCCTACGAAGTTATTCATCAAACGAAGTTATCTTCATTTTCGTTTTGAATCTTTTTCAAACGAATTTAATCTTAAATTCGTTCCTTGGCTTTTGAACTTCCTACGAAGTTATTCATCAAACGAAGTTATCTTCATTTTCGTTTTGAATCTTTTTCAAACGAATTTAATCTTAAATTCGTTCCTTGGCTTTTGAACTTCCTACGAAGTTATTCATCAAACGAAGTTATCTTCATTTTCGTTTTGAATCTTTTTCAAACGAATTTAATCTTAAATTCGTTCCTTGGCTTTTGAACTTCCTACGAAGTTATTCATCAAACGAAGTTATCTTCATTTTCGTTTTGAATCTTTTTCAAACGAATTTAATCTTAAATTCGTTCCTTGGCTTTTGAACTTCCTACGAAGTTATTCATCAAACGAAGTTATCTTCATTTTCGTTTTGAATCTTTTTCAAACGAATTTAATCTTAAATTCGTTCCTTGGCTTTTGAACTTCCTACGAAGTTATTCATCAAACGAAGTTATCTTCATTTTCGTTTTGAATCTTTTTCAAACGAATTTAATCTTAAATTCGTTCCTTGGCTTTTGAACTTCCTACGAAGTTATTCATCAAACGAAGTTATCTTCATTTTCGTTTTGAATCTTTTTCAAACGAATTTAATCTTAAATTCGTTCCTTGGCTTTTGAACTTCCTACGAAGTTATTCATCAAACGAAGTTATCTTCTTTTCGTTTTGAATCTTTTTCAAACGAAGTTATCTTCATTTTCGTTTTGAATCTTTTTCAAACGAATTTAACTTATCTTCGTTCAAATCTTTGTCTACGAATTTAGGCCATCTTCGTTTGAACTCTCTTTACGAAGTTAATCTTATCTTCGTTTGGTTTCACCTTACGAACTTAGAATTCCTTACGAACTTAGTTTATCTTCGTTTGTAGTTTATCTTCGTTTGAATTTCTATCTTCGTTCCAACCTTATCTTCGTTTGTTCCTTTATCTTCGTTCCTTTAAGGTTTTTGCTATATTAGCTCATGGCTTCCACATCGTCTGTCAACAGTGCTGTTGCACAATATCTGAATTCTCTGGTTTATCATGATCATCTAGTCGGAAGGACTAATTCTCCACCGAAGTTAGTTTCATTAGCTGACTTTTGGGCGTGGAGAGGTCGATTCGAGGATTTTATTCAAAGAGAAGACTTGAATATGTGGATTATGATTACTGAGGGATATGAGTGGCCTACTCTTACAGTCAATGGCGTTACTTCGACATACAAGATGGCAGAATTAAAAGGAGAAGAAAAGACTGCATATGCAATCGAAGTAAAAGCTCTTTCGACTCTTCGGATGTGCATTCCACAAGAGTTAGTGCATTTGTTTCCCAAACAAGAATACAAAACTTCAAAGCAGCTGTTCGATGCTATTGAAGCACATTGTGAAGGAGATCCACTACTGAAGAAAAACAGAATTAAAATGCTTAAGAAACAATTTGACTGTTTCAACGCTACCAAGAATGAACAAGTTGAAGATCTTATTCTGAGATATCAACATCTGCTTGCCGAGTTAGCATATTTTGATCTTAAGTATTCTCCAAGTGAAATTGT
The DNA here is from genome assembly GCA_034093135.1 of Erigeron breviscapus. Lineage (NCBI taxonomy): Eukaryota > Viridiplantae > Streptophyta > Magnoliopsida > Asterales > Asteraceae > Erigeron > Erigeron breviscapus. The sequence continues at coordinate 64,585,151 of CM067167.1, forward strand.
GGATAAATTCTTGGATGGTTTACCAAAGGCCTATAAAGAGTTTTGTCATGGACTACAAGAAAGAGATGATTATGCATCCTTGCGTATAGATGGAGTTATATCTACTCTTAGGAACAGAGTGATGAAAGAAAAAGCAAAGGATCTCCAAGATAATTACACTCAAGATCCTTCTCTGTATCATGCCACCATGAAGAACCCAACAGCTGATGTAAATGCATTCTTTTCAGGAGTTGGTAGTTCTGGTACAACAGAGAATACTGATGGAGATGATTTTGTTGGTTTCATTGCTTCGGATGCTGGGAACAAAGGTAAGAAGACTGCTGAAGGTGTAAAGACTGGAAGTTTAAAGTTCGGTAACATTACATCATCTGCTGCTGGTTACAAGTCCATGCCAATGGATATGAAATCAGCTGAGGGTCGGATGAATGTCTATGCTGCTATGTGTGCTGCTCATGAAGCATTTGTTGCAGGAAGAATCACAGATCCTGCACTCATAGATGAAGATTATGACCAAATTGATCCAGATGATGTTGAAGAGATGGACCTAAAATGGCAATTGGCTATGATCACAAGAAGAGTGCAGAAATTCATGAAAAGGACAGGACGACCTCTTACTGGAGGCACTCAGGGCTTTGACAAGTCAAAGGTTAAGTGTTACAACTGTGATGGATTTGGACACTTTGCTAGAGAATGTCAACGACCAAAGAGGGATGTCAATACTACCCCTACGCGACAAGACAGAAGTGGTAATCGTCCATATAATCAAAATGCTAATAGAGCACTTGTGTTGACTGAAGATACTGCTGCAAATGACAAGGCCATCGTAGCTGTTCAATCTGATGGTTCTTATGTCTGGAATCTTCCACAGGACGAGGCCAATAATGCTTATTTGGCTGAAATTGTTGATGATATGGCTCATATTGTGGACTCTCCTGATGACTTTCTTGACACCACAGTTTACCATAATGATGAGCATTTGTATGAAAATGTTCAAAGTTCGAAAGTGGAAAGTTATGCTGAGGGTGTTTATGATACTGATTCCGAATCTGAAGATGAGTTCGAAGATGATAAGAACCAAGAGGAAGTGAAAGCAACTGCAGAGGTAAAAGCCACTGAAGTTAATGAAGATTCTGCTGCTGAAAAGGTCGAGAAGACAATTGAAGAGCAGATGAAAGATTTTGAGATTCCTGAAGGGATGACTGTAGATGACTTTGTTGCCTACATGGCCGATTGTAAAGAAGCTGACCAACAGGTATCTTATTCCTTACATACTATTGTTCATGTTTGTAAAATTGTGAATAAAATGTATGATGAAATTGAATCGAAAAATAATCAAATTAGGAATTTAGAATCTGTTGTTAATGCTGCACAATCAGAGAGAGATAGGCTAATTAAAAAGGATTTAACTGTCAATGATAAAGAAAGATTTTTCAAGGAAAAGATTAAGTCCTTAGAGTCTGATCTAAGTGCAATGAAGGACAAAGTCAAACAGTCAGTAGCTGTAGAAAGAGTAGGTGGTGAAGCTTACTCCTTGTTAGCAAAGAAGTGTGCCTCTATTGAAAAAGAACTAGCTGATGCTAAGATAGAGATTTTGGACTTAAATGCTAAATTAGATTCTGCTAGGCATTCTGAACTGTTAATGCATATGAACAAATTTGAGGATTCTTCCACTAAGAGTCTAGACCCAGTTAAGATCTCTTATAACGATGTTCCTCCACCTTTCAACAACAATTATACCTCCGTTGAACCCAACATTCCTGAAGTTCTACTTCAATCTAGTACTGAAGCTAGTAAACCAAAAGACTCAATTCCCGAAGTCAAGTTGTCTAAGGAAACAAAAGAGTCTGTAGGAGGTTCTTCTCAACCTAAAAAGGAACAGAAATTGAAAGGTGTTGTTCAGAATAAGTCTAATTCTTTTGGTCAGAAAGATAGTGTTACACACTTTACTCTTCACAAGAGTCATAGGGTATACACTGAATTAGAATTCCCTTTAGAATCTATTGACCCTAAAAGAATCGATAAAGTCTGGGATGTGACTGTTGAGGACATGAAGAAATTAAGTCAGTCACGTCTCACTCCTTTGGCTAGGCAGACTAAACCTAGAAAATCTGAGGATAGATCAGCTGTTGATGAAATAGCTACTAGGACTTTGAAGCAAATCCTTATGCCTGTACTTAAGAAGTCTCCAATAGGTAAGGATGAGATAGATGATGCTAGAAAGTCTAGGAATTCACCAATTAAACGTGACTTTGATGATACTAGAAAAACAAGTAAGACCGTGGACACTAGGACTAAAATTGATTCTGTAGGTACCGATAAAAAGGTAGATACAAAGAAAAAGGTCAAGGTCCTTTCTTGTTTTGCGTGTCATGAAAAAGGTCATGTTTACAGTGTTTGTCCTAATAGACCTCGGAGATCAGGTTCTCCTTCAAAGGCTTCAACCTCGGAAGGAAAAAGAGGGTTGGGTAATGATAAACTGGTTAATGAGACTAAAGTTCAATCTTCTCCAAAACCGTTTACTATACCTCAACGAAGAGATTCTTCACCAAAAGGTTTTACAGGAAATGTTCATAGGAATTCAACTCAAAAAAGGAAAGTATCTCCTGAATCTAGGAGTATATCACCTAGAGAAGATAGATTCACGACCCCCACTGGGAGTTCGAGTCAGTCTCAAAGTTGTAATTCATTTTATGACCGGGTTCATTCAAGTGTTCGACCTTCTTTTGGTCCTCATTCTCCTAGAACTTCTCCAACGAGAGGTCCGAAGACTTCTCCAGTGAGAAGACAAGATGAGAAACGTGTTCCATCCAAGGCTTCTAGCAATGGATATTGGACTGAACTTCTTCTCAAGGATGAGAAGGGACGACCCAAACCAATGAAGGTTTGGGTCCCACTCGAAAACTAACCTATCTCATTTTATGTGCAGGGAGTTCCTAGGAAACCAATTCATTTGTGGTACCTTGACAGTGGATGCTCCAGGCACATGACAGGGGACAAGAAGCTCTTGTCCAATTATGTTGATATACATGGGTCTTATGTTAGTTTTGCTGGATCCAAGGGCGGTAACATCACCGGTCAAGGAGATGTCGTCAATGGACAACTTACTCTAGAACGAGTAAACTTTGTGGAACAACTTACTCATAATCTTATGAGTGTCTCACAGATCTGTGACAAAGGTAACAATGTTCATTTCACAGAAAAGGAGGCATTCATCTTGAAGCCGGGTTTTGTTATTCCTGAAGAATGGATTATGCTCAGAGCTCCTAGGAAGAGAGACATCTATGGTTTAGTTTTAGGTGTTGATAATCCAAAGGAGTCCCTTTGTTTGTTGAGCAAGGCCAATGAGTCGGAATCTCTCCTATGGCATCGAAGAATGGGACATATCAACTTTCGGAAGATGAATGAACTTATCAGTCTTGAACTAGTTGAAGGTGTTCCGGTAAAGAAATTTGGGATGGAAGATAAATGTGTACCTTGTTTGAAAGGGAAACAACATAAGAATCCCCATAAATCAAAGGTGCAAAATTCTATATCCAAACCATTTGAGTTACTTCATATGGATCTCTTTGGTCCTGTGAACATAAGAAGCATTGGAGGGATGTATTACTGTTTGGTGATCACTGATGATTACTCAAGATTCTCATGGGTATTCTTTTTGAAGACCAAGGATGAGACTGCTGCTCGATTTATGGATTTCATTAAACAAGTCGAGAATGTCCATGAGATTAAAGTTAAGAGAATCAGGAGTGACAATGGCACTGAGTTCAAGAATCATACGATTACTGCATTTTGCTTGACAAAAGGAATTCAACATCAATTCAGTGCACCTTATGAGCCACAACAGAATGGAGTAGCTGAAAGGAAGAACAGGACATTGATAAAAACAGCCAGGACGATGCTTGCTGATTCAGGGCTTCCTATTACTTTCTGGGGAGAGGCGGTGAATACAGCTTGCCACATTTTGAATCGGGTTTTAACAGTTAAACGGTTTAAGAAGACTTGTTATGAGCTGTTGCACAACAAAAAGCCAATTTGCAGAATGTTGAGCCGTTTGGTGTTCCGTGTACTTTTCTGAAAGTTCTTCCTCAAGGGAAATTTGATTCTAAATCTGAGGAGGGATTCTTTTTAGGTTATGTGCCAAGTACACCGATTCGGCGTGTGTACAATCAGAAAACTGGCAAAGTCGATTTTGGTACAAATGTCGTAATTGTCAGTCATAAACCTGCTGTGCACATTGGTCCTGCTAATAACTTTGATTATGATGATGTTTTCACTTCTTTTCGTGGTCCTGTTTCTTTTACAGGTGTTCCGATTGTGGAAGATGTAGTTACTCTACATGATCCAATTGATGGTGGGCCGGTTCCAGTTTCCACTCCTGTTTCCTCTCCATTCGTTGAGCCTGCTTCCAAATCTGGTGAATCAAGTGGGACAAAAGAAGCAGCCTCTACTTTAGATACTGCTCCTAAAAATCTTACTGATCCTTTACATATACCGCTACCTGATGATCCCTTCTATGATACTGATGACACGGAAGGTGAAAATCAGGAAGAGCCTAAAACTCCAGAACATCATGTGCAGACAAACTTGGGTGGTGATCTTACGGTCGATAAGGTTCCTCAGACAAGAGTCAACAAGGATCATCCAGTAGATCAAATTATTGGTGATGCCTCTGCCTCTACTCGCACGAGGAATCAGCATAAGCAAATGTCAAGTATGTTTGCTGAGGTTAAGAATACTGGGGCGATTACTTGGTACTTGTACTATTGCTTCATCTCTCAGGTTGAGCCTAAGAATGTTGGTATGGCTCTTAAAGATCCGTCATGGGTTAAGGCGATGCAAGAAGAATTGGCTCAGTTTCGGAAGCTTGATGTATGGAAGTTAGTTGACTTACCTCATGGTGAATCTCCTTTGTCTACGCGATGGGTTTTTCGTTGTAAAAAGGATGACAAAGGTGTTGTCACTCGCAATAAGGCTCGGTTGGTAGTTAGAGGATTTGAGCAACAAGAAGGTTTTGATTACGATGAGACTTTTGCACCTGTAGCTAGACTAGAAGCTATTCGATTATTTCTGGCATTTGCTAGCTATCAAGGTATAAAGGTGTATCAACTTGACGTAAAGAGTGCCTTCTTGTATGGAGAAATTAGAGAAGAAGTGTATGTAGATCAACCTCAGGGGTTTGAGGATCCAGATTTTCCCAATAGAGTATATCGTCTTGATAAGGCTCAAAAAAAAAAAAAAAAAAAAAAAAAAAAAAAAAAAAAAAAAAAAAAAAAAAAAAAAAAAAAAAAAAAAAAAAAAAAAAAAAAAAAAAAAAAAAAAAAAAAAAAAAAAAAAAAAAAAAAAAAAAAAAAAAAAAAAAAAAAAAAAAAAAAAAAAAAAAAAAAAAAAAAAAAAAAAAAAAAAAAAAAAAAAAAAAAAAAAAAAAAAAAAAAAAAAAAAAAAAAAAAAAAAAAAAAAAAAAAAAAAAAAAAAAAAAAAAAAAAAAAAAAAAAAAAAAAAAAAAAAAAAAAAAAAAAAAAAAAAAAAAAAAAAAAAAAAAAAAAAAAAAAAAAAAAAAAAAAAAAAAAAAAAAAAAAAAAAAAAAAAAAAAAAAAAAAAAAAAAAAAAAAAAAAAAAAAAAAAAAAAAAAAAAAAAAAAAAAAAAAAAAAAAAAAAAAAAAAAAAAAAAAAAAAAAAAAAAAAAAAAAAAAAAAAAAAAAAAAAAAAAAAAAAAAAAAAAAAAAAAAAAAAAAAAAAAAAAAAAAAAAAAAAAAAAAAAAAAAAAAAAAAAAAAAAAAAAAAAAAAAAAAAAAAAAAAAAAAAAAAAAAAAAAAAAAAAAAAAAAAAAAAAAAAAAAAAAAAAAAAAAAAAAAAAAAAAAAAAAAAAAAAAAAAAAAAAAAAAAAAAAAAAAAAAAAAAAAAAAAAAAAAAAAAAAAAAAAAAAAAAAAAAAAAAAAAAAAAAAAAAAAAAAAAAAAAAAAAAAAAAAAAAAAAAAAAAAAAAAAAAAAAAAAAAAAAAAAAAAAAAAAAAAAAAAAAAAAAAAAAAAAAAAAAAAAAAAAAAAAAAAAAAAAAAAAAAAAAAAAAAAAAAAAAAAAAAAAAAAAAAAAAAAAAAAAAAAAAAAAAAAAAAAAAAAAAAAAAAAAAAAAAAAAAAAAAAAAAAAAAAAAAAAAAAAAAAAAAAAAAAAAAAAAAAAAAAAAAAAAAAAAAAAAAAAAAAAAAAAAAAAAAAAAAAAAAAAAAAAAAAAAAAAAAAAAAAAAAAAAAAAAAAAAAAAAAAAAAAAAAAAAAAAAAAAAAAAAAAAAAAAAAAAAAAAAAAAAAAAAAAAAAAAAAAAAAAAAAAAAAAAAAAAAAAAAAAAAAAAAAAAAAAAAAAAAAAAAAAAAAAAAAAAAAAAAAAAAAAAAAAAAAAAAAAAAAAAAAAAAAAAAAAAAAAAAAAAAAAAAAAAAAAAAAAAAAAAAAAAAAAAAAAAAAAAAAAAAAAAAAAAAAAAAAAAAAAAAAAAAAAAAAAAAAAAAAAAAAAAAAAAAAAAAAAAAAAAAAAAAAAAAAAAAAAAAAAAAAAAAAAAAAAAAAAAAAAAAAAAAAAAAAAAAAAAAAAAAAAAAAAAAAAAAAAAAAAAAAAAAAAAAAAAAAAAAAAAAAAAAAAAAAAAAAAAAAAAAAAAAAAAAAAAAAAAAAAAAAAAAAAAAAAAAAAAAAAAAAAAAAAAAAAAAAAAAAAAAAAAAAAAAAAAAAAAAAAAAAAAAAAAAAAAAAAAAAAAAAAAAAAAAAAAAAAAAAAAAAAAAAAAAAAAAAAAAAAAAAAAAAAAAAAAAAAAAAAAAAAAAAAAAAAAAAAAAAAAAAAAAAAAAAAAAAAAAAAAAAAAAAAAAAAAAAAAAAAAAAAAAAAAAAAAAAAAAAAAAAAAAAAAAAAAAAAAAAAAAAAAAAAAAAAAAAAAAAAAAAAAAAAAAAAAAAAAAAAAAAAAAAAAAAAAAAAAAAAAAAAAAAAAAAAAAAAAAAAAAAAAAAAAAAAAAAAAAAAAAAAAAAAAAAAAAAAAAAAAAAAAAAATTGGAAAATCCAAAAATATAATAAATAGGTTGAGGCGATGCAAGAAGAATTGGCTCAGTTTCGGAAGCTTGATGTATGGAAGTTAGTTGACTTACCTCATGGTGAATCTCCTTTGTCTACGCGATGGGTTTTTCGTTGTAAAAAGGATGACAAAGGTGTTGTCACTCGCAATAAGGCTCGGTTGGTAGTTAGAGGATTTGAGCAACAAGAAGGTTTTGATTACGATGAGACTTTTGCACCTGTAGCTAGACTAGAAGCTATTCGATTATTTCTGGCATTTGCTAGCTATCAAGGTATAAAGGTGTATCAACTTGACGTAAAGAGTGCCTTCTTGTATGGAGAAATTAGAGAAGAAGTGTATGTAGATCAACCTCAGGGGTTTGAGGATCCAGATTTTCCCAATAGAGTATATCGTCTTGATAAGGCTCTATATGGTTTACATCAGGCTCCTCGATCATGGTATGAAAAACTGTCTACTCATTTGCATGAAAATGGCTTTACTCGAGGTTCTATTGACAGCACGTTGTTCATCAAATGGAAAGGGAAGGACTACTTGCTTGTACAGGTTTACGTTGATGATATCATTTTTGGTTCATCTGATAAGACCATGTGCAAGGAGTTTGAGCAGAGCATGAAGGCTAAGTTCGAAATGAGTGCTATGGGGGAATTAACTTTCTTCCTTGGATTACAGGTGGATCAACTGAAGGATGGGTTCTTTATTCATCAGAGCAAGTATGTTCAGGATCTTCTCACAAGGTTTCGAATGACCGATGCTAAAGATGCAATTACTCCCATTCAGACTAATCATGGGCTGTGTCCTGATAAGGTTAATGATCCAGAAGTCGATGCAACTCAATATCGGGCTATTATTGGTTCCTTGATGTATTTGACGGCTTCACGTCCAGACATTACCTTTGCTGTTTGCATGTGTGCTAGATATCAGGCTAATCCGAAAGAGTCACATATGAAAGCTGCGAAAAGGATTCTTCGTTATGTGAAGGCCAAGCCTCGTCTAGGGCTTTGGTATCCCATGCATGGTTCCTTTGAATTCAAAGCTTATACTGATTCGGATTATGGTGGCTGCAGTTCGGATAGGAAATCAACGTCAGGTGGATGTCAACTTTTAGGGGGGAGAATTATATCGTGGCAGTGCAAAAAGCAGACATCTGTTGCACAGTCTACCTGTGAAGCAGAGTACATAGCTGCTGGTCAATGCTGTTCTCAGGTACTTTGGATACAGCAACAATTGCGCGACTATGGTATGGATATCTCAGACTCTCCTATTTGTATTGATAATAAGTCTGCCATAGATATTACTAAGAATCCGAAAAACTTTAAAGTCACCAAGCACATAGATATAAAGCATCATTTTTTGCGTGACTGTTTTGAGAAAAAGCTTATTCATTTAGAAAAGGTTGTTACTGATGATAACCTTGCTGATCTTTATACTAAAGCTTTTGATAGACCTCGTCATGAGTTGTTATATCAACTCAATGGTATGAAGAATGCCGAGTAGTTTCTCTCAAAGAACTTAAAATTTTTTTTCGAGTCTTTGTAGTTTAAGTCGTACATAGATAGAGTCATTAAAATACAAAAAGAGTTGTTTTAGTATAAGGTTGTATATATCTAGTGTCTGAAAATCCAAAAACATCAGAAAAATTGGAAAATCCAAAAATATAATAAATGAAGTACGGTCACTGCACTAAATGATTAGATGTGACGATACTTAGCTTTTAAGCCTGTTTAATCGTAATATAAATGCTTAGTTCAGTGATACCATTATATGATGTATCGATAGGCACAAAGTACCAAAGTTTCCTTATAATCTGAACTTAAATATATACAATGTTCTTATGGGAAACGTATTCAGATATATGGCTGAGAATGCTTGTTCTTAAAATAGACAAGTCCTTTAAATCTTATGAAAGATCTTGCATTGTAATTATGTATATTTGGTCTTTATAAAGAAGGTCTCGGATACATATATGTGTATGTATTGCTTTTTCGGATGTATATTTGTGACAAGATATGCAAATATCAAAATAAATCCGTTGAAAGTATGAAGCTAATGTGGCCTTTGAGATTCGAACAAGTAAGTCCTTGGGGTATCTTTGTATACCTAGCCTACCTAAAGTTTCCAACTTGGGATAGGTTGTCAGAAAGTTCGCTACACGGGTCTCATAGAAAGTCACGGGTTTTCATAAGTGCTTTAAAGTAAAATTAATGTCACAAATATGCAAGTACTTGGCATTATGCAATGTTAAGTATATTTCCGTACGTGAGTCAAGTTATGTCGCTTTCCGCGTGAGGAATCACCGACCTGTCACCGCTGACTTGATTCTTAAAGACTTTCTCACTTTAATCACCAAATGTCTTAATTTTAGTGCTTGTTTCGATTGTGAGAGTGTATCTGAATATGGGGCACATAAGTTCGCAAACTAAAATTGTGGCATGAGTAACTTACTAGGTTACATGGTGACTGTCCTTGACTCAAGTAATACGAAAGTGCCACAAACCAAAAAGGAGACTGGAAGTACCGAGTGTTTAAGAGGACAAACATATTGGTAATCGTTTTTGGATCACTGTTCATAACTAATAATAAGAGAATTGTTTCTCGCAGTCAGGCTTATGTAATTGCTAAACTGATCTAGTCAGCAGTAACCAAGCATCATGTAAATAATGAATAAATGATGAATAAACTCAAATTAATTAGTGTATAGCTTAGTTTATTATTCTGTTATTTTTATTCTGAGTTATTTTTATTTTATTGAGTCAAAATAAGTATTTTCATAAGTTCTTATTGCACGAGAGATTCTATTTGAAATTCTGAGTATATGTTTTACCGAATTCATTAATGAGAATTCTTTATGAGGTTGTGTGGTTTGTTTAAAAAGAAGATTTTCTAATATGGACATTAATTTGTTTAAGTTTAGAAAATGATCTTTCAAGTGTTATGTGAAAAATCACAGTGTTTGAAATTTCACAATTTTAAGTTGTTACAAGTTACGAATTTTATTAATAACTTGGTGACATTTTAGGGTTTGACAATGAAATGACCTCCCTTGATCTTTTGTTAGATTCATTGTTATTTCGTATTGGTTAACTCTAATTTTGTATGTTTTTAGCTTGAATTTTCTGCATTACTATGTTTGTTCTCAATGTGTTAATGAGTTTTTGGCAAGTGTGCAGTATTCAGGTTAAAAAGATTAAGTTGGAGTGCTGTTTTCTGCAAATACATTGTTATTCATACGGATGATATCATGGAGATACGATCCTTGGTGTGTAGTGACAATAGGTGTGTTGCAGATATGAGCACGTGAAGGAATAATACATGAACGTGTTTTTGGTGTAGTTATTTACTTTAACAATTCATGTATTTAGTGAAAATAATCAATGTGATACTTGTTATTTTGAATTTTCTATCTTGACTTATGACATGACTCCGGAAATTTTATAAAGTTCTTCATTGAATTTTGGACTACTCATTGTTTGTTAGTTTTGTAGACGGCATCTGGTATGGGACTTAAGTGTTTCAAGATGGTTTGCCGTCAAGCAACTCAGTGATTAGTGAACTGTTCTCCGTCTCATGGTCATGGTTGGTAACTCTGTATGTATGATGATTGATTATTTTCAGGTTCGCAGATGGTTGTTTTTAAATTTTGGATTTTTACTCACGATTGTAATGTTCGTTGTATACTTACATTATGATGATGATTTTATATGATGGAAATTCATGGTACAAGGCATGAGCAGGTTGATTTTAACCAGTTTTTTGCTTTGTACAGGATTAGGTAAAGGGTCGTATCGTGGGAAATTAGTGATGGACAATTTGAAATTTTCTAAGTTTAAACTGATTTCTCATGGACTTGGCTGAATCTGGAATATACTTCTAACTTCGTTCTGTTTGTTCTAACGAAGATATCACTTATCTTCGTTCAAATAGTTAGAAATTTTTGGTTCCTTTAGTTCTAACGAACTTAATCTTCGTTTCTTTATCTTCGTTTGAACAAATTCGTGACAGGATACCTAACCCGACCCATGTTGATCCACTTCACTGTATATATATATAGAGTTCTTTTGGTGTAGTTATTTACTTTAACAATTCATGTATTTAGTGAAAATAATCAATGTGATACTTGTTATTTTGAATTTTCTATCTTGACTTATGACATGACTCCGGAAATTTTATAAAGTTCTTCATTGAATTTTGGACTACTCATTGTTTGTTAGTTTTGTAGACGGCATCTGGTATGGGACTTAAGTGTTTCAAGATGGTTTGCCGTCAAGCAACTCAGTGATTAGTGAACTGTTCTCCGTCTCATGGTCATGGTTGGTAACTCTGTATGTATGATGATTGATTATTTTCAGGTTCGCAGATGGTTGTTTTTAAATTTTGGATTTTTACTCACGATTGTAATGTTCGTTGTATACTTACATTATGATGATGATTTTATATGATGGAAATTCATGGTACAAGGCATGAGCAGGTTGATTTTAACCAGTTTTTTGCTTTGTACAGGATTAGGTAAAGGGTCGTATCGTGGGAAATTAGTGATGGACAATTTGAAATTTTCTAAGTTTAAACTGATTTCTCATGGACTTGGCTGAATCTGGAATATACTTCTAACTTCGTTCTGTTTGTTCTAACGAAGATATCACTTATCTTCGTTCAAATAGTTAGAAATTTTTGGTTCCTTTAGTTCTAACGAACTTAATCTTCGTTTCTTTATCTTCGTTTGAACAAATTCGTGACAGGATACCTAACCCGACCCATGTTGATCCACTTCACTGTATATATATATAGAGTTCTTTTTCGTTTTAGGTTATTATACTTTCAAAATTTTCAAACGAATATAACTCTTTCCAGCACCTATATCTAATCGTTCCAAATCACTTTCAATCACTCGATCCTTTGATTTTTGTTACAATCAGTATTGTTACTAGTGATTTTGGTATGTTTTTGTTCCATTTTCTTCACAAATTTCAATTTAGATTGGCTGATTTTACTCTTCTTTCACATGAACTCAATCGGTTTTTCTTATATTTTTGGGGATTAATTTCGTTCATGATTTTAATCCTTTAGATCGTTGATTCTTTTGTAAAAACGAATGGGTTATGTGAAATTTACTCAATTCTAAAAAGTTGTGTACTGCATTGTGTGCACAATCGAATGATAGTCAATTTTATCGTTGAATTCTTGATGATCTGTATTACAGAGTGCTCAAACGAAGTTGATTACTTGAAAACGAAGTTAATTAATTGAACACGAACTTAGGAATTAATTGAAAAACGAACTTAAGATTCAGTCTAACGAACTTAATGATCGTTTAATCAAAACGAACTTAGTACTATCTTCGTTCAAGTTCAACTAACGAACTTAAGACCAACTTCGTACAGATGTACTAACGAACTTAAAATTCGTTCTCTTTGTACTTACGAATTTAAAGTTCGTTCTGATTGTGATAACGAACTTAACGAGTATCTTCGTACAGTGTCAACTAACGAATTTACTGATTAAGTTTTTCGAATTCTGCAAATAATTCTCTAAGCTTATTTTATATTTGTTTTGATAATGTGGTTGTTTTGCAGATATGGCTTTAGCTGCACGTCAATTTTTTGAAAAGCATAATCTGGCTCTTAATCTTGATCCAGATCAACGTAACTGTGAACATTATCACGGAATGTTTGCGTTTATTGCTCGTTCAAGATTGTCGTTCGTGTTTACTCATTCACCAAGACTCATTAGGCAGTATATTGAGGATTTTTGGAGAACTGCTCATGAGATTATGGTAAATGATCGTAGCTTTGTTCAAGCTACAGTTGCAGGGATTACATTTCGATTCAATGCTGCAACTCTTCGTAATATTCTGCAGTTAGGTGCAGAACCAGAAGAAGCGGTCGAAATGACATATTCATTTGATCTACTTTATGGTTGCTTTCGACGGATGGGCTATGTAGGTGCAATCAAGCTTCCATTTGATAAAAGCGGATTTCAAGGTCGTTGGAGATATTTGGCTTATGCTTTATTGGTTTGTCTAAGCAATCGTAAAGCAGGTTTCGATCAACTTTCTGCTCAGTTGTCGTCGCAGATGGTTGCATTGGTTTATAATAGGCCTTATCCATTTTCGGTATATTTTTATCAAGAATTTATTGATCAAATCAACGCCAGGGGACGAAAGAGATTTCTGCTTTATCCTCGTTTTGTTATGGCTATAGTTAGACACTTTTGTCCGAACTTAGTTTTTGATCAAGGTCCACGCTATATACTACATGCATGGCCTGCTCGTTTGTTTGCTGATCTTGCGGCCAATACTAGCAACGTGGCTGGTCTCAATGATCCACCACTTTTTGGTCATTTGATTAATCCAAACTATCGTTCTCGTGTTGAGAATGATATGTTTGTGGATGCTGCTGAAGATTCTGATCATGATGATTCTGACAGTGGTTCTGATGATGATTCCGATGATGATTCTGATCATGGGAATGATGGTGATGGTCAAGAAGCTAGTACCAGTGGTTCTGATGGTAATGATGATGCAGTTGACACAGATGATTATGATAGTGTCGCGGCTGATTCAGGGAATGAAAATCGAACGAAAGCGGTTCATGATGTTTCGGTTGAGTCTGAAAATGATGAAGCTTCTGCGAGTGATCATTCTTATCACTTATCTCAAGAAGGTGTATCTACTGAGCTACGTAGAGAACGTCGAAGCAAGGCATGTCATGCTTTTCCGATAGTCTCTGATACGGCTCAATCTGTTCATGATAAGGTAAATTTTGTTCATGATAAGGTAAATTTTGAACATTAAACCTTGCAGGATTATTATGTTTTACTTAACCAATCTTTGGATGTTTTGCATGATGTTTCTTTACAGTATGATGCAAATGTTTTACTTCCTCCTGAGGTTGCGGCTCGATTTAATCCTGAACTAGCCAGCCTTTTTGAAGATATTGATGATCCGGTCAATGCACCCAGTTCAAGTGATACTAGGGGTTCTAAAAGACCAATGGATGCTACTCTTACGTATCAAAGAGTTAAGCGTGCACGTACAGTACCAGCTCCTTCTGAGGATTCTCCTCTGGTTCGACGTATTGAGGTTTTAGAGACTCGTGTTCACACGTTAGAGTCTGATCTCTCAGATGTCCGAACTGCTCTGACCTTTCTTGTCGATTGGGTCAAGAATCAAGGGGGAGATGTGCCTGAAGAGATATGCAGATTATCAGTGCCAAGACGTCAAGATGATGATGATGATGCTGATAATGCTGGTGATCGATCTGATTCTCGCCCAGCTCTTGACAAAGGAAAGGGTGTTGAAGTTCAGGGGGAGATAGGGGGAGATAATACTGAGGTTGGTACATCTGGTGCTGGAGAATCAAGTGCTCCTCGTGATGCTGAGGCTATTGAAGCACTTGACTCAGGTAATTCTTCAAAATCAATAGATTATTTAAGTGATGATCAAGTTGAAGCTGAAACTGATCGATTAAAGCGTGAAGTTGAAGCAAAATTTGGACATGACTATTATTCTGAAGAAAACGCATTTCATGATGTATTTGATGTCTTGTTAGATAAACAACAACATGCAGAAAATGAAAGAGAAAAAGAATTACAGATTCAAAGGCAAATAGCTTTGGAATCTGATTCTGATTCTGATTCAACTTATGATGTTAATAATGATTAGATGAATTGTATTTTAGGTTGCATGTAATAAGTTATGACATGTAAATGTAATTTATCTTATTTCAATGCAATTATATTTCATCTTTATTATCATGATTAATCATTATATTCTGGTGTTATTGTGTGTAATCTTATCAGATGATACGGATGATACGGAATTACTCTTCGATGGAGATGATCTTGAGGAAGGAGAATTTGTTCCTGAACCAGATATGAATATTTTCAAGAAACCTTATGGGTTTGATGATGTTTGGGACTCAATTCCTGAAGACCCATCAGTAGAAGAAAGAAATGTGTTGGAATTAAAGAGGAATGACGTTAAGGAAAGAATGCTTCAAACTCCATTTAGTAGCAATACTAAAGTTTTAAACTTTGTAGTATATGCTAAGGTTCAAGATGCATTGGTTCCTTTTCCTTATGAGATTAATTTGACAAGACCATTTAATCCAAATGAGTTTCCAGTGCCTCTCAGAGATGATGATCCATTACAGGTGATTGATAGATTTGTACCTGGTCAGAGAGTTGGTGAATTTATAGTCACTAGGGATACTCTGAGACCCTCTGTGTATTGGACTCATATCTCGGACAAAGATGCTGCAAAATACAAGACAATTATCTGGAGTTGGTTTTATGATGAAGAACTGAAGTTGTTCGTTCTCAAAAGACCAGAAGGTTGTCAGTATTTAGCATGGAGTGAGAGACATTTTAGAAGTTTATGTGAAGAAGACTTACATGAACTTGGAAATACTTGGATTATCAATCCAAGCGAGTATGGTCTTGCTGATGTCATTGGTAAGAAGCTTCGTGAAGATTTTAAGATGAGATCGAGTATGAAAGACTCAGATGAGCCGAAGTTTCATATCAAACCGAGAAAGAAGAAGAAGGTGGTGAAACCAGATAGACGCGTTGAGTATATTCAACGAGATATCAAGTGTATGATCAAAGTCCCAGCCAAGAAGTGGCCACAAGATGAGCTAGAAAAGATGGATAATTGGGAGATTGATCGAAATACTGGTGAAGCCAAAATGTATGCAGACTCACAGAAGAAGATTTTGTTGAGAAGAATATATGATCCAATGCAGTTGGTCAACTTCTCAAGAAATGATCTAAGAAGGTTATACGATACTGAGTGCTCATTTTTGCCATTTTGGAAGGATGAAGAAAGTCGATATCGTAAGATTATCCAAGTCTGCTTACACGAGAATATCCATGCAAATAGCAAGAGGTTGTTATTTGATGGATGACAAGATTTTTGAAGACTAAAGAAATCCAAGATGCTGCTGTCAAAGGGGAGTTTGTTGATGCACGTTGATGTGACAACAGCAACTTAGATTTGATTAGACGTTTATTTGTATATGTAATTGATAGATTATGAACATAATGTTTTGGTAATGATTGATTACATATTTAGGTGTTATATATGTTTATATATGATGTTTGTTATGTATGATATACAAGAACAAACGTAATATATGTTAGGTTCCTTATATGTTAAGTAATTGGAAAATAACAAACGGATTACAGATAACGAAGATAAACTTCGTTATGCTCGAACGAAGATTATCTTCGTTCTAAGGGCTGGGCTGCTAAGTTCGTAAGAACAAAGCCCAGCAAGCCCAATATCAATTGTGAACATATATAAACGATTGGAAAACCTAAATTGAGCTCTCCAGTCGATATATCACACACAATTAAAGCTTCTAAGTTCGTTGGTAATCAATACAAAACGAATATAGAGCAATTAAGGCTGATTACAATCTTGTTAATTAGCAATAATATAGATAACTAATCAAACAGTTATCTCGTGAGGATTCCGCACTC
The DNA here is from genome assembly GCA_034093135.1 of Erigeron breviscapus. Taxonomy (NCBI): domain Eukaryota; kingdom Viridiplantae; phylum Streptophyta; class Magnoliopsida; order Asterales; family Asteraceae; genus Erigeron; species Erigeron breviscapus. The sequence goes on from CM067167.1 coordinate 64,601,676, forward strand.
ACGACATAACCATAGACGATCTCGAGAGTGATCCAGAGCTATCGAGGGACTCACAAATGCAATATATGTAAAGACCTCCAAAGGTGAAGATTTGGTGGTTTATGGTGATAGGAAGGAGCGTTCTATAGCCGTTTGTACCTTTGCTCGCGCCAAACGCTATATGTCTCATGGATGTCATGCTTACCTTGCTCACATTGTTAATGTTGAAAAGAAACCTTTATCTATCGTAGACATTCCAATCGTTAGTGAATTTGCCGATGTTTTTCCCGAAGACTTGCCAGGTATCCCCCCCGAACGGCAAGTTGAGTTTTCAATTGATCTCATTCCGGGGGCTAACCCCATTGCTAAAGCTCCTTACCGTTTGGCTCCAACGGAAATGCAAGAGATGATGAAGCAATTACAAGAATTACTTGATAAAGGTTTTATTCGACCTAGTAACTCTCCTTGGGGCGCACCGGTACTTTTCGTTAAGAAGAAGGATGGAAGCATGCGTATGTGTATCGACTATCGTGAGCTCAACAAAGTCACCGTAAAGAACAAGTATCCTTTGCCTAGAATCGACGATTTATTCGATCAACTTCAAGGAGCATTATATTTCTCAAAAATTGATCTTCGTTCGGGTTACCATCAACTCAAAGTACGTGATGAAGATATTCCCAAAACCGCTTTCCGTACACGTTATGGTCATTTCGAGTTTGTTGTCATGCCTTTTGGTCTCACTAATGCCCCCGCGGCTTTCATGGATCTCATGAATCGTGTTTGTCGTCCCATGTTGGACAAGTCCGTGATTGTTTTTATTGATGACATTCTCATATATTCCAAGAGTTCTTCCGATCATGAAGTTCATTTAAGGGAGGTGTTGGAAATTTTACGCAAGGAGAAACTCTATGCCAAATTCTCCAAATGTGAGTTTTGGTTAAGAGAAGTGCAATTTCTTGGTCACGTTATTAATAGCGAAGGAATTATGGTGGATCCGGCTAAGATTAATGCGGTGATGAAGTGGGAGCAACCTAAAAATCCGTCGGAGATTAGGAGTTTCCTTGGTCTAGCGGGCTATTACCGCCGTTTCATCCAAGACTTTTCAAAAATAGCTGCCCCATTGACCAAGTTGACTCGTAAGAATATCAAGTTTGAATGGAAAAGCGAACAAGAGTTGGCCTTTCAACAACTTCGAGAAAGGCTAAGTCAAGCACCGGTCCTTGTTTTACCGGATGGACTTGAAGATATGGTGGTGTATTGTGATGCATCATTTAATGGCCTAGGTTGTGTTCTTATGCAACGAGGTAAAGTCATTGCCTATGCTTCAAGGCAACTGAAAGAGCATGAAAAACGGTATCCTACACATGATTTGGAGTTAGCGGCGGTGGTTTTTGCTTTAAAAATTTGGCGCCATTACCTTTATGGAGTCAAGTTTACCATTTATTCCGATCATAAAAGTCTCAAGTACTTCTTTGAACAAAGAGATCTCAACAATCGCCAACGAAGATGGTTAGATCTTTTGAAAGATTATGATTGTGAAATTTTGTATCATCCCGGGAAGGCTAATGTTGTAGCGGACGCTTTGAGTCGAAAGAGTTCTCATCATGCTCTAGTCGTTTCTCCCCTTTGGGTTTTGATCACCAATGACTTCTTCGATCAAATTAGAGAAGCTCAAGAGAGAGCCTTGCAACGAGATCCTAAGAAAGAAAGAATTCAAGGCCAAATACATTATTTCACCAAGGATTCTCGTGGCCTTACCGTTCGTTTTGGGAGAATTTGGATTCCTTTCTCTTGTGAGTTGAAACAAATTCTACTTGATGAAGCTCACAAATCCAAATATTCTATTCACCCCGGTGCTACAAAGATGTATCATGACTTGAAAATAGAATATTGGTGGCCCGGAATGAAGCGAGATGTGGTGAAATATGTCGAAAAGTGTTTGACTTGTGCACAAGTGAAAGCGGAGCATCAAAAGCCTTATGGTATGTTGCAACCGTTGGAAATTCCCAAATGGAAGTGGGAAGAGATCACCATGGATTTCATCACAAAATTGCCCAAGACCCCTAGAAATCAATTCGATACTATATGGGTAATAGTCGATAGATTAACCAAGAGTGCCTTATTTCTTCCTATTCGTGAGGCATCATCATCTGAAGTGTTGGCAAAGATCTACGTAAAAGAGGTTGTAGCTAGACATGGAGTTCCCATCTCCATTGTTTCGGATAGAGACACTCGATTCACTTCTCACTTTTGGCGGAAATTTCATGAAGATATGGGTACCAAGCTCAAGCTTAGCACCGCCTATCACCCACAAACGGATGGTCAGAGTGAGAGAACTATTCAAACGCTTGAAGACATGCTTCGGGCATGTATAATTGATTTTGGAGGCACTTGGGATCTTCACTTGCCTTTGGTAGAATTCTCTTACAATAATAGCTACCATTCTAGTATCCAAATGCCGCCATATGAAATGTTGTATGGAAGGAAGTGTAGATCTCCAATTTGTTGGGGAGAAGTAGGTCAAAGAGAAATAGGTGGCACGGAAGTGGTGTTAAAAACCATCGAAAAGATAGATGTGATCAAAGAGAGATTAAAAGCGGCTCAAGATCGGCAAAAGTCTTATGCGGATAAAAGGAGAAGACCGATTGAGTTTCTTGTGGGCGATCGGGTTTTGTTGAAAGTCTCCCCATGGAAGGGTGTACTACGATTTAGAAAGCGTGGGAAACTAAGTCCCCGATTCATTGGCCCGTTTAAAATTTTGGCTAAGGTTGGAAAAGTCGCTTACCGTTTGGAGTTACCGGATGAACTTTCGGGAATCCATCCAACTTTTCATGTGTCACATCTTAGAAAATGCCTTGCCGATGAGTCTTCTTATGTGCCTTTGAAAGAAATTGAGGTTGATAATAAGTTGAACTATGTTGAAGAACCTATTGCCATAGTAGAAGAAGAGCTTAGAAGAATACAAAATAAGACGGCGAGGACTTATAAGATTTTGTGGAAGCATGGTAAGATGTCCGATTGTACATGGGAGTCCGAGCATGACGTCCTAGTTTTATCCATGTGTGGAAAGACCACCATGTTGAAGTTGATTATCCATGTGTGGAAAGACCACCATGTTGAAGTAATTATCCATGTGTGGAAAGACCACCATGTTGAAGTTGATTATCCATGTGTGGAAAGACCACCATGTTGAAGTTGATTATCCATGTGTGGAAAGACCACCATGTTGAAGTAATTATCCATGTGTGGAAAGACCACCATGTTGAAGTAATTATCCATGTGTGGAAAGACCACCATGTTGAAGTAATTATCCATGTGTGGAAAGACCACCATGTTGAAGTTGATTATCCATGTGTGGAAAGACCACCATGTTGAAGTAATTATCCATGTGTGGAAAGACCACCATGTTGAAGTTGATTATCCATGTGTGGAAAGACCACCATGTTGAAGTAATTATCCATGTGTGGAAAGACCACCATGTTGAAGTTGATTATCCATGTGTGGAAAGACCACCATGTTGAAGTTGATTATCCATGTGTGGAAAGACCACCATGTTGAAGTAATTATCCATGTGTGGAAAGACCACCATGTTGAAGTAATTATCCATGTGTGGAAAGACCACCATGTTGAAGTTGATTATCCATGTGTGGAAAGACCACCATGTTGAAGTAATTATCCATGTGTGGAAAGACCACCATGTTGAAGTAATTATCCATGTGTGGAAAGACCACCATGTTGAAGTAATTATCCATGTGTGGAAAGACCACCATGTTGAAGTAATTATCCATGTGTGGAAAGACCACCATGTTGAAGTAATTATCCATGTGTGGAAAGACCACCATGTTGAAGTTGATTATCCATGTGTGGAAAGACCACCATGTTGAAGTAATTATCCATGTGTGGAAAGACCACCATGTTGAAGTAATTATCCATGTGTGGAAAGACCACCATGTTGAAGTAATTATCCATGTGTGGAAAGACCACCATGTTGAAGTAATTATCCATGTGTGGAAAGACCACCATGTTGAAGTAATTATCCATGTGTGGAAAGACCACCATGTTGAAGTAATTATCCATGTGTGGAAAGACCACCATGTTGAAGTAATTATCCATGTGTGGAAAGACCACCATGTTGAAGTTGATTATCCATGTGTGGAAAGACCACCATGTTGAAGTAATTATCCATGTGTGGAAAGACCACCATGTTGAAGTAATTATCCATGTGTGGAAAGACCACCATGTTGAAGTAATTATCCATGTGTGGAAAGACCACCATGTTGAAGTTGATTATCCATGTGTGGAAAGACCACCATGTTGAAGTTGATTATCCATGTGTGGAAAGACCACCATGTTGAAGTTGATTATCCATGTGTGGAAAGACCACCATGTTGAAGTAATTATCCATGTGTGGAAAGACCACCATGTTGAAGTAATTATCCATGTGTGGAAAGACCACCATGTTGAAGTTGATTATCCATGTGTGGAAAGACCACCATGTTGAAGTTGATTATCCATGTGTGGAAAGACCACCATGTTGAAGTTGATTATCCATGTGTGGAAAGACCACCATGTTGAAGTTGATTATCCATGTGTGGAAAGACCACCATGTTGAAGTAATTATCCATGTGTGGAAAGACCACCATGTTGAAGTAATTATCCATGTGTGGAAAGACCACCATGTTGAAGTTGATTATCCATGTGTGGAAAGACCACCATGTTGAAGTTGATTATCCATGTGTGGAAAGACCACCATGTTGAAGTTGATTATCCATGTGTGGAAAGACCACCATGTTGAAGTAATTATCCATGTGTGGAAAGACCACCATGTTGAAGTTGATTATCCATGTGTGGAAAGACCACCATGTTGAAGTAATTATCCATGTGTGGAAAGACCACCATGTTGAAGTAATTATCCATGTGTGGAAAGACCACCATGTTGAAGTAATTATCCATGTGTGGAAAGACCACCATGTTGAAGTTGATTATCCATGTGTGGAAAGACCACCATGTTGAAGTTGATTATCCATGTGTGGAAAGACCACCATGTTGAAGTAATTATCCATGTGTGGAAAGACCACCATGTTGAAGTTGATTATCCATGTGTGGAAAGACCACCATGTTGAAGTTGATTATCCATGTGTGGAAAGACCACCATGTTGAAGTTGATTATCCATGTGTGGAAAGACCACCATGTTGAAGTTGATTATCCATGTGTGGAAAGACCACCATGTTGAAGTAATTATCCATGTGTGGAAAGACCACCATGTTGAAGTTGATTATCCATGTGTGGAAAGACCACCATGTTGAAGTAATTATCCATGTGTGGAAAGACCACCATGTTGAAGTAATTATCCATGTGTGGAAAGACCACCATGTTGAAGTTGATTATCCATGTGTGGAAAGACCACCATGTTGAAGTTGATTATCCATGTGTGGAAAGACCACCATGTTGAAGTTGATTATCCATGTGTGGAAAGACCACCATGTTGAAGTTGATTATCCATGTGTGGAAAGACCACCATGTTGAAGTAATTATCCATGTGTGGAAAGACCACCATGTTGAAGTTGATTATCCATGTGTGGAAAGACCACCATGTTGAAGTAATTATCCATGTGTGGAAAGACCACCATGTTGAAGTAATTATCCATGTGTGGAAAGACCACCATGTTGAAGTTGATTATCCATGTGTGGAAAGACCACCATGTTGAAGTTGATTATCCATGTGTGGAAAGACCACCATGTTGAAGTAATTATCCATGTGTGGAAAGACCACCATGTTGAAGTTGATTATCCATGTGTGGAAAGACCACCATGTTGAAGTTGATTATCCATGTGTGGAAAGACCACCATGTTGAAGTTGATTATCCATGTGTGGAAAGACCACCATGTTGAAGTTGATTATCCATGTGTGGAAAGACCACCATGTTGAAGTAATTATCCATGTGTGGAAAGACCACCATGTTGAAGTTGATTATCCATGTGTGGAAAGACCACCATGTTGAAGTAATTATCCATGTGTGGAAAGACCACCATGTTGAAGTAATTATCCATGTGTGGAAAGACCACCATGTTGAAGTAATTATCCATGTGTGGAAAGACCACCATGTTGAAGTAATTATCCATGTGTGGAAAGACCACCATGTTGAAGTAATTATCCATGTGTGGAAAGACCACCATGTTGAAGTTGATTATCCATGTGTGGAAAGACCACCATGTTGAAGTAATTATCCATGTGTGGAAAGACCACCATGTTGAAGTTGATTATCCATGTGTGGAAAGACCACCATGTTGAAGTAATTATCCATGTGTGGAAAGACCACCATGTTGAAGTAATTATCCATGTGTGGAAAGACCACCATGTTGAAGTAATTATCCATGTGTGGAAAGACCACCATGTTGAAGTAATTATCCATGTGTGGAAAGACCACCATGTTGAAGTAATTATCCATGTGTGGAAAGACCACCATGTTGAAGTTGATTATCCATGTGTGGAAAGACCACCATGTTGAAGTAATTATCCATGTGTGGAAAGACCACCATGTTGAAGTAATTATCCATGTGTGGAAAGACCACCATGTTGAAGTTGATTATCCATGTGTGGAAAGACCACCATGTTGAAGTTGATTATCCATGTGTGGAAAGACCACCATGTTGAAGTTGATTATCCATGTGTGGAAAGACCACCATGTTGAAGTAATTATCCATGTGTGGAAAGACCACCATGTTGAAGTTGATTATCCATGTGTGGAAAGACCACCATGTTGAAGTTGATTATCCATGTGTGGAAAGACCACCATGTTGAAGTTGATTATCCATGTGTGGAAAGACCACCATGTTGAAGTTGATTATCCATGTGTGGAAAGACCACCATGTTGAAGTTGAT